>JAFIDM010009631.1:246616753-246650409 GCA_023159025.1 Thereuonema tuberculata | reverse complement strand
ATATTCTTCAGTTTCCTAGCTTTTATTGTTCTAAACTTTCCTCAAAGTTCGTTAAGTAATTACAAGTAGTTACAAAGAGCAATAGACTAGTAGTCATTGATAAAAATGGAATCAAATCATTGAGGAGGATATAAATACAAGGCTCACACTGTAAGAAGTTGAAAAAACGGTAGTTAACTGTCAATTATGGCTGTCGACTTTTTACCGTTAAAATTACGGCGACCGTAATATTTGCAACAAACGGCCACTGTATTTTTTAAGGATAGAGTATCGTAATTTTTTAAAAAAACAGTCACCGTCTTTTTAATGGTAAATTACCGAAATTTGTACAACACCGTTAAAAAAAAAAAAAGATCACCGTATTTTGTAACAGGCATTAGCCGTTTATTTTCCCCTCCTGTTGTTTAAATGGGAATCGTGGCTGTAAACTGTTATAAATAATTTTTTTTCTGTATTTTAATAATGGATGCCAGATAGTAAGAGAAATGTATTTGCAATTTCCAAAAAAAATTAAAAAAAAAATTTGCACTACATGTTGCGGGATCCAATCCGGACCCTTCGTCAGGTGACAATTGGAGTTAATATATATATATATAAAGTGCGTTTTTGTCCTAATTGTAAATATCATTGAAAAGCCACACGAAAATAATGGAAAAAGTAAGTTCTGTAACCAAATTTTGTGTATAGGCCTACTGTGGAAGAATCCTAATTAACAATAATGTGTAAGTAATACAAATAATGGCACTCTGTTTTCTAAACTTATAAAATTTGAAAAAACGTGGACACCTTACACGAAATGCATCATAATATATAAAAATGTTTTGAACCATAAATATAGAAGAAAAAAAAAAAGATGCACTCTGAATAAGCAGATATAAGCTTTGAAATACTCTTTTGTTTGCAACATTCCACAAGTTAAATAATTCCTGAAAGGTTTTTATGAAATGAATTGCTTTATATGGTAGTTGATCATTCAAAAGAGATTACAAACATATTTCTAGAAGTAATATATTTATCAATTTATAATTAAAAATCATTGAACTATCCCAGTTACTTACTCGTTGCGAGTGAAGGAATGTTGATCGTACAAATCCTTATCTTTTGAGTTGGATTGTTGAAAAATAAGATTCACGTTGTTGAAATGCAGAAGGGGATTATTTTCGGAGAGGATGGATGACTCCCGCTGGATCTCGTTATATCCTCCTTAAGATCTTAAAGATCTATCGATCCACCTCTGGTTAGCCACTTTGAGTAGGAAGGTAGGAGAAAAGAAAAAAAAAAGTCCTACAGGAGATGGAATAAAGAAAGCAAATACGCAAGAGAAAATAAGAAAGATCGTTTCAAAGATGAAAGGTCGACATGAAGAAGAGAAAGAATTAGTATAAGCCAGGACCGTATACAGGAAGTAGGAGGGGAGGGCCAAGTTAGGGAACTGATCAGCAATAACCAAAAAAAAAAAGTAGTTTTCAAAATTTCAGGGGTGGGGGGAAGAGAGACTTCCCTTCAACTTACCATCGAACTAAAAAAAAGAAAATAGGGCGAATAAACACATTTTCAGAATTCGGAGGGATTGGGGAAGTGGTAGTGAGAGATCATCGCCCACCGCTATATAGCCCATGAATAAGATTAAGAAAATTGCTTTGCTTACAAACTGGATAGACCCAAATTGATGATAGTTTCACTTTTATTATTAACATTTTATTGCTTATATTCGATATATTTATTTTAGCTAAGATAGAGGTTAAAGAGCCTGTGGATAAACCATCATAGAATGAAATAATCAAGCAGAAACATGTGGCACAAGGAGATACAATGCCGTGAGAAACTGAAATAAAATATAAAAGGACTTTAATTTTAAATAAAGTTTCATCTTAAGTTCGTTTAAATTTCTTAAGACTGACGATAACACCGAAAGACTTTCTTTTTCTGTTTGGTAACCGTAGTAAAGAGTTTTATGTATCACTGTTATAACGGTTACGTAATAAAACGACTACATAGCAATGACATTATTAACCATCAGATTCAAGAAATTTCAGATAAAACGCAGAAGTCCACTCTTTAACGTTGTTAACTGTAAGCAACTTATCTTTCTTCACAGACTCAATAAAATACAGATAGAAAAGAAGAGATGCTTTACTCATCTATACTTCAAATGAAAGCTTAAGCCTATACGAATAACAGAAGGTAAATTATAATTTCAATCAAAAATCTGTCAACAACTAATGCAGAAAGAAAATGGAAAGAAACAACAAATAAATGATAAATCAAAAGAGTAGAAGTGATCGTAAAATTTATAAATCATGTTAAATTTACAATTAATATAGATACTACAGTTGATTATGAACGTTGTTGTACAGTTTACAATGCTATGAATAATGAACTGTCAATTAATAATTCATGCTTAACACACCAAATTTTTTAAAATCATTTTATTGTTTTGTTTGTTTGTTTGTTTTTTAAAGTAATAAAAAAAAGTTACAGAGGGACAATCAAATATGTCTGAATTAGTCCAGAAATTAATGTTTTTTTATCAAGCAAAAGATAATTGTTAAATACATCATGATTTTTTCTAAATTAGCTGTATCGAAAATACAATTTACCATTACTTCGCATCTAATGTCATAAAACAGTCATTTGTAAACGTAGTAGAACTTGTAGTTTAAAGCCTTCTTTCTTAAGGAGAAGTAGTTCATGAAATCAGTCTGGTTATGTCTATGTCCCAAACAACTGTTGCGCAAATGAATAAATCTTCTTCAAATTTAACTTGCATTTTTTAGAGAGAAAGATCCTCTGTTTTAATAATCTTCTGTAATTGAAAATTTGTGTGTTTTCTCCTGTGGAGAAATGGGAGCGTGATAGTGAGAAAAAGTGTCAATCGAAAAGCAGTTAACTTGCTCTAGATCTTAATATTGCAACTTAACCCTTTTAAAATTGCGCTCACTTTGATTGTATTTGAATTCGAATTAAGATTTCAGTTCAGTTTTTAGCAAAATGGGAAATACCAAAATAGATTTAACAGAAGTACAGAAATATTTCATATTTAAGATATACAACATTGTTAGAAAAGTCCGATTCAAATTCTTTCAGAAACTATTTCCAATCGGTTTATTTTCTGTAGCAGGATTTTCCATATTTCAAGCTGCTTTAATATTAAGCTGAGAAAAAAAAGGACAACATTAACTGATTTTACGATAAGATTATTCCTTAAGTCTGTCGAGTTTAATCCTTAAATTTCATTTACTTTTCTCTATTGCAAAACTCTGTTGATGAACACCTTGACGTCAAGGATATTTATTAAAAGACTACATAAACAGTTATCCAAAATAATTAGTTTAGTTGTGGGTAGATGTTAGACGTCATTGGCGTAGTTCCTCGATCGATTTCTTCTCTGTTCGTAAAATGAGAAACTTGTTTTCTGTGGGAGTTGCTTTCAGCACGGCAACAAAAATCTTGGATATTTTTTACCCCGGCTTCTCTTGAGTTATTAAAACTTTATAACGGGCTATTAAAGTGTCTCAAAGCCGAAAATGCACTTAGCAATGATATCAATTCAATAGAAAACAAAAATCGGAAGTTTAAAAAGCGTGTTTTAAAATAATCATAATAAACAACGCGAATTACTCATTAGATTATTTCGTACTTTAATTCTTCCTCTGAATTCAGCCTCACTGGCTTTAAATGATGCTCATGGCAATCACTTAGAAAATGCTCAGTCATGCCTACTCGTAAAATCGTCGAAGGTGTGCATGAGTGATGTCTCAACTGAGATGCTAATGGACAGATACACTGTGGTACATCTTCGTTCAAGTAAAAAATAATTTTCCATTTTCAAAGAATGTCTTTCTTTGGTTTCAGTAAATCATAAAATCCAAGTGTCACTCGTTCTGCCCGTAGCCCAGTCAATCTGAAAGGTTCGAGGATATCACCACTAATTGGAAGATTTGACAACTAATCACCGTTTCTTTTTATTTTCAAAAACTGTAGCACCTGTGGAAATAAACTATAAATAACAAACTTCACTCGAGCACAGTTGATAGATTTCTATTATCTCGTCATTGTTGAGGGGTCGGTAAGTAAATGAAATTGAAATGTAAATCAGATCGGCCAAAATCTCTCTCACAAGGGATGTGCGTGACCTCGAAAGCTGAGAACCGCACGAAAATGTGCTTAGAATATAAATCGTTTATCCCAAAAACAGTGGTATGAATCATTTCCATGCAAAACGCAGCTGTTGTCTGCTGGCGCCATCCGACGGTGGCATATTGTACCTGCACTAACAAGTACTTAATTGTGTGAATAGTATACCTGCAGTAGGAGGCCGTCTTTTGGAGTGTTCGGTTGTGGGTTCGAGTGTAAACAGTGTACATCGGTATCATGAGGCGAATTAATCCCATAATGTTGTCAAAATGTTAGAGGCAAAGTTGCGACGTGCTGAATATGGAAACACATCAGAGTCGAGGATATGGAGTTCACGAATATGTTATATAGCATAATAATTCAGAAATACAATGGGGATGACGCATTGGTCCTATTATATCGATGTTTTGTTTCTTCGCGTTGCCAAAGTTCCTCTCTTGGACCTTCAATAGGTGATCATTCAAAAGTCTCTCGTGAATTAAGACGTGCAGTTTTGCTTGAGAATGACTCATACCACTGTTTTTGGTATGAGCGATTTATATTCTAAGCACATTTTCGTGCGGTTCTCAGCGTTCGAGGTCGCGCACTTCCCTTGTCAGATGGAGTTGATAATGAATATGACTCGTACACACTTTACTAAATGCATTTCAGTGAAGTTACCTGAAAACAGATTTTGAATAGTCAGAAGGAAGCATCTGAACTAGAACTCTCATTTTTGGAATGTTCCTAATTTCTCAACTATGAAAGAATAACACTGCATTTGGAGAAACCTCTCTACAGACCAATTGCGTTCTGTTCATCGAATTCAGTTTTTTGAATATCATGATAAGAGGTTTTAAACACTGTAGCCTTCACTATTTCCTGTACCACGGTTTGGAACATCAAAGAACTTTAGTAACATAATGAAATGTAGGCCTATTGTTACCACTTCAATTTAAGAATTCTTGGTTTATTTCCTTTGCAAGTACAATACAATTAGTGCTTATGATCTCTCTTGTCAGTAGGATTTAATTTGGCTGCTCTTTTCGAATCTTTTTTTTTTCCTTTGAAAGATCGACATTAGTATCCTACCAATTTGGTTTGCGATGCGTTTGTAATCTTTATCGATTTTGAATAGGGATAATTTAATTATGCATACCCAGTATATTAAGAAACGAGAAATTAGCTGTCGTAGTGCTATCAATACGTGTTGTTTTGGTTATTATAATAGCACTCCATGCGTTGATGCTCTCAAAAAAAAAAAAAAAAAAAAAAAAAAAAAAAAAATAAGGCAGTTTAATTATCTCATTTGGCGTAATGATTGCTTATCCAGCTCATTATTTACTGAAAATCCACTGAGTAAATATTTCCAATGAATAAATCCTTTCATATTATTAAGAGTAAAATGCAAGTACAGTAGAGCCCAGATTATCCGCGGGATTGGGTGGCAAGGGCTTCGCGGATAACCCGAAAAAAAAATATTTCACCATTAAAAACTACGTTTTATTGTACAAAGAACATAATATGTAAAACTTTTAAAATATGTACAGTAGAGCCCTTTGCTCTACGTTTGCATCCACAAATTCCGAGAAGGCCTAAAGGATCACAATGCACAATAAATCTGTCGGTAATTTTCGACCTTCGCACTGTAGGGCCTATTGTATTTTCCCTGTTGTTGGTTTGGATTAAAATGGGTTTGTTTTGAGGTTCGTAATTAAAAAAAATTATTCGCGGATAATCGTGGCTCTACAGTAACTTATCAGTTTTTATTTAGATAAGTGTATAAATGCGAGTTTATATAAAATTGAATTCACGATCATTAAACATTATTTTATTTCAATGTTGACCTGCTAGTGCACGTGTGCTGAAGGAAACAACTGAGGAGTTTGCTGCCATCTGGTGGCCAGTTTTCAAGAATTAAAATTAATAAATGGTTCTGAAGAAAATCAATAGACGGCGTTATATATCGGTAGGATATTCTAATTTTACTCTATCTATCTATCTATATATTAGTAAAAACTGGTTTATACGTATTTGAAGGTAAAAACTTTAAATTACGCATAACTGACAATTACTTACAACTCAGGTTTTAACTTTATTTTTAATTAAACTTAAATAAGAACACTCGTAATAAACATTTGTGTATTAGGTATATATTCAACATATGATTTGCATAACTATAAAACTGTCAATTTCAAAATAGTGTATTCATTTTCAGAGGTTTTCTGATTTCGTGTTTTAAGAAACTTTTAAGGGATTGAATAAAATACTGTATCTATACCCATTACACAATTACAGTTCTAAGATAAGTGAAAAGCAATTCAACAAATTTTCACTAATTTTCCATCACATTATTACTCACTTTTCCGTATCTGCAAATTTTCCCTTTTGTTGACGGCTGCGCTTTACAGATTTTAAACCTAACTTTTAACATCTTCTAAAATCGACGACTCCTTACTAACGACTGCACATAATTTAGTGTAACTTACATTTACCATTGTTATTATTTATATTTACGCTACTCGCTATTTATGCTTTTGATTTTTGCGGATTGTCTTTCACTTCCCGAATAAATCTCACTTTTTCCTCTAAAGAGTAACTCTTATTCCTTCTATCCATGGCTGCAAGAGACACTTAAGTAAATGAAGGGAACGCATATTTCATCAATGCCAAAATTCATTCAGTTTTTGTCTCTGACCGACCTTTAATTAAAAGCAAAGCTGTATATCGGTACAACTGGGGAATATCTACAGTTGAAAATAGGTACAATTCAATCTTGTTTTCAAAAATATACTACGTATAAAGGCGAATTTCGTATAACTCAGTTACATCTATCTCAGAAATAATTTATATATAATACAATTTTCGCCAGGACCTACAAACAATTACGCACAAACCAGAACTACGTACAACCGAGTTAAGTGTAAACCAGTTTTTACTGTTTGTGTGTGTCGAATATATATATATATATATATATAATCGAACAGGAAAAACTTAAAAGGCCTTTGAGTTTCGCAAAAAAGATTTCAATCAATCTTTTGCAATTTAAAATTTAGAACAGTATAGAATATAAGAATAAAATTAACTTATATTACTAAATATATAAAGCCGGACGATGATGTGGTATTTGAAAAACACATCGTTTCTATGAAGATAAAGCCAATTACCTTCACGTCGTCAGCGCGAAATATCTACTTTACTTTATGCTTTATATTATACTTTAACTCAATATTACAAATTTTGCTCTTTTTAATTTTTTTTATTAAATATAGCATATAAAAATTTTACTTTTAAATATAGCATTTAAATTTTATAAGTAATAAAGTAAACTGCTCATCTTTATTGCTTATTTCTTATATATATATATATATATGGTAAAACACTTACAACTGATGTTTCTTTTAAAAGAAAATTCATATTAGATACCAAGTTCTTGAATCAGAACTTTCAGTTTGATTCATACAACAGTAAATTTATTTTGTAAGAGAACTAACGAAATTGATCTCAATGCTGTTTCCATATCTATTAGTCGAACAGGGATTCGTAATATAGGAGTACGATTAATTTCTAAAAAAGTTAAAAATTTACAAGATTTCTATATTAAGGATCTTGTTAGAAATTAAGATTTGATGAAAGTGGGCAATTCTCACGAAACAAATTGAGAAATAAATAAAATAGCATCAGAAGTGTTTAGCATCCGATTATGATCAAAGACATTTGTTCGAAGAGCAACTTAAAGTAAAAGGATTCTTGCTTAGCTATTAATTCTAATATTCACTGTGCTATTATCACTTAAATGTGTTAAAACACCAGATATGTCATTCATCTTTCTGGTTTCTGCATCTTTGTCTGAAATTATTTCTTGAAATGTAAGGATTGACAATGTGTTCAATCCTAAAAGAATAAATTTCTTGAAGCATTCATGGAAATTACATCTTATATGATACACCATAAAGGGCTAAACGCACTACTCCGTCTTCCGTTATGTTTTCGCAACGTAATTGCTTTAGTGACGTAGTTGCCTTCAGGGTCACAAGAATGGGGAACAATTACCTGAAATTTTTAGGATTGTAAATTTTTTAATATAGATTAATAGAAATATATAGTTAAATGTGATTTTTATTTCAGGGTAATTGTTCCCCATTCTTGTGACCCTGAAGACTTAACTACGTCACTAAAGCAATTACGTTGCGGAAACATAACGGAATTCGTAGTAGTGCGTTTAGCCCTTAAGTCAGTCAACAGATGTGCAAATTGGTACGTTTACACTAGATCTCGATTTGGAATGATACATGTAGTAAATAAACCAAAGAAATGGTTTATTCTTTTTAATATTCAATTTATTACATATAATACTATATTGAGCTGAAATAAGTGTAATTTCACACCACAGGCTCATCAATGCTGTACCAATGGAGCACTAGTTTTTGTGTGAAAGCAACAACCAGTTTAGTGATGTAGGCCTACAAAACATAATTACTTCCCATTTCGTGGGATCCTAATACTTTGTAGGACCACCTCAAGCCTTAACAGCAGATTTGTAGTGCTCCAGCATGGAGTGGATGAGCTTCTTCAAACATTTTGTACCAATCTTGTGTAATATATACTCCTGCTGTTGGTTATTGTTCGGACTTCTCTCTACATCTTTCTTGGCCAACTTAGGCATCTTGTAGGGAATTTTTAACCTAAACACAAATAAGGCGTATCAGTTAATAGTAATGCCAACAAACTGGATAAACATGACAAATGATCATCTTCCTGGATTGGTGATTTAGTGCAGTTGTCCTGGAAGATGTAGAATTTAGTGTCACTAAATTGTTCCTGGTTATTGGAGTTAGCAGAGCAAATTAGATATTTTTGTTGTTCTCTGCATTCACAGTGTAATCCCTTTACTGAATATGCATCCCAACACCATTTAACTCGCCAGAAACTTCACTGCCTGCACCAAGCTATCACTGTTGAAGGCATTGCCTTTTCTGCTTCTAACATAGGGCTTCCCCAGTCAGATGCGTGCGGGTTAAATTTTGATTCATCAGAAAACCGAATTCCACATGCTCTTTAGCCCAAATTACTGTACCAGACAGGTGTCGTTCCAGCACAGATTGGTATCTTGACTTTGCCGAGACAGCTGCATTTAAATTCCTTTATTGTCACTTGAAAATGTTACGAATAGAGAAACCAGTAGTGCCATGTATTTTTAATGAGTATAATTTTTTTTTTTAACCTACAAAAAATGGCTACTATTAAATGTGTAATTTAATTTACCTTTAATAGTAGCCATTTTTTTTCCTCCCTAGTTTGATTTCCAAATTTTTTTATTTTTTTATTTTTAAGTTAAAAAAAAATTCAATATGGTAAAGAAAGACAATAAAATGCATTCATCTCCTTACAGCAGCCTACAGGATTGCTTATATTACTGCATGAAAATTACCCCCACCCCTGTAAGACAATGCCTAGTCACATAACATGCATGCTTTAAAGCAGTTTCTTCTTAATCTGGTGTCTGATCTGGATGAGAAAAAGATTACATTCTCCACTAACCTCAAGGCATCAGGGCAATTAGTTTCGATGCTTTAAGTTGGAAAAGCACTTACCAAAGGCTACAAAAATTGTGATTGCTTTGCATTTATCTAAAATGTATTTAATTATGAAATAAATGGAGTGTTTTATATTATTAAAATTATACTTTATTTAATTTAAATGAATTTTCTCTCTCCATTAGTTTACAACATTCCACTCTTCAGAAGATGAATGTTATCAACTTCAACATAAAAAAAAAAAAACTCCTTAGGAATATACTGTATATATATATGGTATATATACAAATGTAAAAAAGCTATAAATATATTGAAAATTTTCAGTTTAACCACTGCACATTATACATTCTTCTTTATTTTGAAGAGAACAAACCATTGCTTCACGTTGCTTCTGTTTGTATTCTTCAGAATTTGGACTTGCTTCAGAATTGGTAGTTTTAAGCTTTGTCTTATCCACTGTAAACTGAATAGCATTAGCAGCTGGCTTGCTTCGTAAATAGTACATTCCAGTTTTCAAGCCCTGAAAACAAACAAAAGGAATTAAAGGCAAACATTAAAAAGTTCTTTACCCAAACAATTATTTCACAAGAGCAGTGTTCCCAATCAATGAAGATAGATTTAATCACATTTTCTATATTAAAACTTCTATTTTACCTTTAATACCATTATATAAATATTTGCAAGTGTGACATCATTCAAAAGGAAAAATTAATATACTTACCGATTTCCAAGCAAAGAAATGCATACTAGTTAGCTTTCCATAGTTTGGTTCAGCAATATGAATATTCAAAGACTGGCTTTGATCAATGAAGGCTCCTCTATCTGCAGCCATTTTGATAATTACTTTCTGTGAAAGCTCCCAGACTGTCTTATAAAGAGCTTTCAGATTGTCAGGTATGCTTTCAATTTTCTATAAGGAAAAAGAAACAAATTGAGTGAAACAAAACAATATTTGCTAATAAAACCCTAATCAATCACAGTATCAGAACCAATAACTAAGGGGAGATTAAACTTATTTCACCTTTGTTTAGGGGAATGCAATGTTTCCTTTTTCTTTTATTTGAACAAAAAAGTTTTTGTTTGAGCATTGACACACAAATATAGTACAGGACTTCACTTTAATAATCTATAAAGTTTGAAAATGATCTTAATGTTCAAAATGCCTTAGATTTGAAAAAAGTGGAGTGTAGCTATGAAAGGGACAAAGAATATTCACACTATTTCTAATCTGTTTGAACACTGACAACATTATTATTGTGAGTCAAAGCATCAATTTTACAAACTGAATGCCAACAAAAGGATATTCTTGTTTTACTGTTGGGAATTATTTCTATCAACCACAAATGCCCCTTAAAAGAGTCCAGAGTTTAGGGTTGAGCAGCTACTAATCTTTTGTAACTCACTAAGATAAAAATAATGAATGAGCTTAGAAATGAAAGTTTATTTGAGCTAATTTTTACCTGTACAGATCCACTGTGGGCAATTATGAGGTTCTTCATTTCATCATTCCAAAGACCTAGTTCTGTTAAATCCTTTAATAAATGATGATTCACAACTTGGAATTCACCAGAAAGAACACGCCGAGTGTAGATATTGCTTGTGTATGCCTCTATGGATTCATTGTTGCCAAGAATCTGGGCAGTGGATGCTGTAGGCATTGGTGCGAGAAGCAAGCTGTTTCGGACACCAAATCTAAAATAAAAATATATAGATATATATTAATTATTGTTAACACTACAAAAATTTCTAGCATACAATTTTGAAGTTAAGAGTTTAAGCAGCTTTAATTTAAAATTTCATTATGAAATGTTCTTTAATTTTAGAGTGTGCCTCAGATTTCTCTGGACCATTATTAAGTGGCTAATAAGATATTAATACAATGAAAGCACGGATAGAGTTAAAGCATTTTCAACAATACAGAAAAGTATATGTCAATATCTATTTATCATTTTTCTTTTAGATTTTAAGATTTTACTTTTTTTTTTTTTTATTTCATTCTATATTCATGTTTTCAGTAACATTTGTTTAAAAACAACAATAGCTATGTAACAATATCAAAACAAGGAACTTACTTGGCAATTTTTTCCTTCAATACGTTCCAATCCCATAAATCTGTAGGGGTTACATTCCACATATCATATTGCAGAATCTAATTGGGAAAAAACACTATGAATAAAAATAGCTAACTTACATTAACAACAATACTATGAAATTAATCAAGAATATTAATAGCTTTACAAAGGATATATTACAAATCAAATTTGGCTTTAAATAAAAAAATAGGGATCTAATAAATAATTTACTGAATATTGGACACAAGAAAAACCAGTTCACACTCTTGTAACACACTGAATTTTATCTTCATTTGTAGAAAGTTTTACGGATGCAATTTTGAAGCAAAACATTTAACATTTATCAAATGTTAAACAAATATGGAAGGGTTGTTTTACTGAAAATTGAACAACTTTAATGCACATTGTAACCATAGTGTGGAATCAAAAGTTACATTACATAACTTATTCTGTTGCTAATAATGTGATCATAAGAATATTAATGCAACAAAAATTAAGTCATTTTGGAAGCTTCTATTTTTGTTCTTTCTGAATTCAATCATTCACAAAATGTTGTTTCATGCAAGAATTTAAGGTCAGCAGCATAAAATAAAACTTAAAAAAAAAATCTGACTTTTACCCAAGGACACTTTAGTAACCATAAGGGCAAATTTACCCCCACAAAAGTAAATTGCAAAGAAGGTCTACAACTATGAACACTCAAGTTATACACAAGAACCTGGGACTTGTGAATGGCCACAAACGATTAAGCTACTTCAACAAAGGTTTTGTGGATGCTCAAGTGGACATCTGCACATTATCATAGTAGATAGCAAAGCTAAAGTAAATTTAAAGTCTTTCCAGAAGAATATGTTGACTGATGATAAAAGGCAAAATCTGAAGATCCATATGAATAAGGTATTGAGTCACATCTCACAATCATTGCTGGAATTTAACGACTAGAAGAGATTAAGAGATGGGAATATCTTATTCCTTTTAGTGATATTCCTGTAAGTTGCCTGATACATCTCCCACAGGCTTCTCTTTACTTAAATCTGCAATTTCTCGATGCCAAGCTAGGACAATAAAGGGTTTCTGGAAAGCAGGATGGGAGGAATGAGAAAACTGGTGCAATCTCAGTGGAAACTGTGGTTTTGTAATAGTTCAGAACAAGAAGCACCAAATGGAATACAATCAGGCCTGAAGAAATTGACCACCATGAAGAGTTAACATTGAAAAGTCATCAAGTTTTCACTGAAGTACTCCATATTCCATCTAATCTGAAAAGTTGCTTACTTTATGCTTGTGCATTTTGGTTTCATTTATGCAATTAAATTTTATTTCATTTGAATTTGTTTTTGGGATTTTTGTTCCCATAATTAAATTCCTTTGAGCATGGCAGTGTCCAGGACAAGGAATTTAATTCTGTATTTATTACAGTTTATTTACATTGCTGTATGTTTTTGTGGGGATACTACTTCCCGGAGCTTTGATCTTTGTCACTGATTTAATTCATGTAAGTTAAATTTTATTTCATTAAAGTTGCTAATTTTAACTTGACAATGTGTAAAATATGAATCATTAATGAATACTTACTCCTTTGCTTACAGGTGACCCTTCATATGTCTCGTATGGCCCTAATTTTTCAGCTAACTCACAGCTAGCTTCTAAGGCTCCATAGTACAGTGTTTCAAAGATCTGTACATTGAGTTTTTGAGCTTCTTCACTATCAAATGGATACCTCATCAGAATGAAAGCATCTGCAAGACCTTGTACTCCAATTCCAATTGGTCGATGCCTTTTGTTGGAATTTTCAGCCTACAAAGTTACAAGGTTGAAAAATTCATCTAACATTTTATATAAACATATTCTTGAAGGATTCAATACAATATTAGTCATAACTGATTACAATATTAGACTGACTACATAAGGGTAATTTATGTAAATTTGTAATTTTTCTTTACAATAAAATATACTTAATATTTTGCTTCAATCATCTTTTAATAAATTTTCTTTGAACACTCAAATAGGAGAAATAAATTTAAAATTATGGATATGATGTTGTTTATTAAAATTATAATTTAACAGTGGCTTTGAGCAATCATGAAGCTATTAAATAAGGAAATGAGTAATTGTTGAAGATCCATCCAAGAGTAAAGAGGGGGTAGGTGTCTTATGTCAACACATTAAAATTACCACAAAAGGTACAAGTGAATTCTGAAATCTAAGGGGAAGGATATATGCAGGTAAATTCTTTTAAGAAGAATCTGGTGTCTCAAGCTTTGTTAGGGAGCACCAAGTGAAATAGTTGGTTGTTTCTACAAAAACATTAACATTGCATCTTGGCAAATCTCAGAAACTCATTAAAGAATCATGAATGAACATTCAATAACAAGCTCACAGATCCCATGAAAAGAAAAAAAAAATCCTACAAGCAGTAAAAACTAACTGCATTAGTAATTTTTTTGTAAAAATAAATGCACAAATATTTTAATTGTTATAAACCAAAGTTTCTGTTCACTTGTGATTAAGATGTTTCTATTTGCACTCTGGAAGCAATATTTCTTTAATTTTCTAAGGCATTTTTGAGAAAATATCAAATTTTATCAGATTTTTAGGAAAAAACATTTAAAACTTCTAAATTGACCACTGAAATTAGCAGGTTTTTTTGTTTTTAAATATAGTTATCAATACCAAATAATATGCAGAAATTTAATAATTTTGAATTACAGAAGGAGAATAAATAAACAAGAAATAGGAAGTGAAGTTATCAAATATAAAATACTTACTTCTGGAACAGGATAATAATTTATGTCAATTACTTTATTTAAGTTCCGTGTAACAACTTTTGTAACTTCCTTCAACTTAACAAAATCAAACGTCCTGTCAGGTTTTACAAATGCATTGAGAGCCACAGAAGCCAAATTGCAGACAGCAACCTAATGAAATTGATAAAGTAAATCATTAAGTCAGTTATTTTAAATTAAACTATTATAGCCGATTAAACCACAGCCAAATTCTGAGAAGGATGGAAGTATAGTTTGTCAAGGGAGATCTCCAAACTAATTCGAAACTAAAAACCCGTTTTATGATTTTTATTTTTTTTTTTACAAGAAAACGGCATGTCTTAGGACTCAAGCCAATTAATAGTAAGCAAAGGCTTTTCAATAAAAAAAAAATCAAGAGCATCTCCATAAAATAAAGTTGATAATATGTGTGTTTGAAGAGAATACATAATCAAACTGCCTAATTTGCCTAAGGTAAAATCTGTTTTATCTTTAGATAAGTTAAATGATCATTAAGAAACAATGCTCACATTTCCGAAACTCATCCAACTCAAATGCAGTTCTTACAGCAATATAAAACAGATACAAAGCTCTAAAATACGTCACAGGTTATATTAAAAAAAAATTCCAGCTGGGCACAAAGCACTTAGTTTATTGGAAAAATCCAATTTTGGCAAGTCATCTTTTAACATTACCTTGATAAATGATTTTTAATTCTTAACTAATGCTACAATGTTACACACTTAAAAACTATCCTTTTATATATCAGCAGAAAAGTAACATAGGACTGCTGTAGAATTAAAAAACTTGACAATGGGTCAATGAGTAAACACTTTATAATAAAATTTAAAGCTTTAATACAAAATATTTCTAGTTTTGTGTAATTTATGAAGCAACTAATAACAAGTGAGAATAGTTTTAGTATTATGGTCAATAATTTTACCTCATCAGGAGATGAATATTCTACAATTTCAGTACACAAATTACTACTTTTTATGGTTCCCAAGTTCTGTTGGTTGCTTTTTGAGTTGCAGGCATCCTTATATACCATGTAAGGGGTACCAGTCTCAACCTGTGATTCAATTATTGCAAACCACACCTGCTGAGCATTAACCCTTCTTCTGTAGCGTCCTTCTTTTTCATATCTAAAGGAGAAGCAGGAAACTTATCAATTAATGGAATACCATGTGCTTAAGCTCAAAAGAAATAAAAAAATATATATGCAGAAATGTAAGTTTTAATGTTTGGTGCAATTTTATTTTTTTGTAACCCCCCCCCCCAACTATGTAGCACTGGTTTATTTTTTACTTTCTCTTAAAATCTACCAGATTGTTTTAGTATGTCAGCCCCCAGCTAGAAAAGCTTGGCAAACACTGGTTTACTAAATCAACAGCAGATGCCTTAATGAACTTTTAAATGAAATCCAAGTAATTTTTCTCTCTCTTATCTACATTAAGATGAAAGTAACACCATTTAACTTTCTCTCTTGCACATTACTTGCCTAAACTGTAATATGCAGAAAAGGGGTTATGTGACTAAATATTTTATTGCCTTAACCCTCATATGTATGAAAACCTAACATGAATTATCAACTGTTGAATGCTTCTTTCTCAGAAAGTAAATAATGAAGTTCAGAAATTACAGTCAAATGTAATTGTTAATATCTGCTACATGTGACAGATACAAGCAAAAGAACAAATTCCCTTTTCATTCTTGCTTTTGCTGTCTATAATGTAAAAATTTGAGATTCCTTTGGAGTCTGTAGTATCATATCAAATGAGATATTCAATTACCATAAACTTTCATTCTTAACCTTGGAAATATTAAATTTCAATCTTTGCAAAATGAACAGTGCCAATTATTACCTGCAAATTAACTTCTTACTCATAAGTTAAATTGCGCTAAATATTCATCGCCACATTGTTTAATTCCCGCTGCAATTCAGTAGGACACTACAGTAATTCGACATCGTTCCTTACTCTTGGCGGAATTATATTTTTATTCCAAGGGAATGATTTGTTAAGTTTAAACTTTTTTTTTCTTTCTTATGTCTTACTATTTTATATAAATATATACATATATTTGCATAAATAATCTTCATATTGTATATGGTTGTTGTTGTTTTTTTTTTTTTTTCCATTTCTTAATAGTATTCATTAATTCTTGACAATTTATAACTGTTGATTTTGTAATAAAATTACAGAAAGCATAAACTTAAAAATACAGATTATATTTACAGATTTATAGCTTTGATTATCCACTATATTTTCAAACAGATAATTAGTTTGTCAACCTATCAAATTCAGAATGTATTGGATAAGAAAATATACTAAATAAATTCGATAATTTATAATTGCAAATAAATTTTTAATTGTGTATTTCAATAGAAAAAAAAAAAAATCTAAATTTTATTACAAATTTAGCTTTGTAATTTAGGTTTGAATAAAACTGTCATTTATATAGAAATGGAGGTAATCATTGTATTCTTAAAATAAATAAATTGCTGAAGTTACTATTAGATACAGCAGTAATTTCAATAAAATATTTCTTAGTCAGAAAAATAAAATACCAAGGAGTTATAAAAAATAATCCTCAAGACATGAACATTATAATGTTCTTCAGAGTTTTAAATTATCTTTGCAAATACAAATTACGAAACTGCTTTCTTATCTAACTTTAGTTAAGTTTACATCTTGGCGACTTCATTTTCTTCAGTAAAACAAAGGAAAAACACTTGGCACAGCTCTATTTTCAAAATTTCCTATTGGAATTATCACGCAATAATTAAGTGATAAAAAATGTTTTCAACAAACTCGCATGCAGTATAAAAATGGGCAATTTTCATATATCCTGCCTAATCTTTATTTTGCACACTTTTGTTAAGTTCGATTTGCTGAAAACTTGTGGAAGGATATTCCAAGCATTTTTACATAATTGCTGCAATAAGGAACTGCACAGTAACTGAAGAACTTCACCTTGGAGTATCAAAAATCAAAAATTTATTGAGTAATACCCACTGTCAGTTATATACTTGCCCTATCATTTTCGGTTTGTTTATCCCACAAGATTTCTCCCCATGTGCTTAACACGACACTAGTGGGGGCATAAACATCAAGAGGTCCATTCTTTCAAGTCCATCTAGTTACTTTTTAATAATTAATATTTACACTACCGTATTGTCCGGCTTATAAGACCCCCCCCCCAATTTTTCCAATTAAAATATAGAGTTTGGGATATACTCGCCGTATAAGACTAACACACACCAAATAAAATTAATAAAACATCAGATTTGATTTCAATATGGTAATTTTAATCCAAATGCTTA
Source organism: Thereuonema tuberculata (assembly GCA_023159025.1). Lineage (NCBI taxonomy): Eukaryota > Metazoa > Arthropoda > Chilopoda > Scutigeromorpha > Scutigeridae > Thereuonema > Thereuonema tuberculata. The sequence goes on along the minus strand of JAFIDM010009631.1, from coordinate 246,632,594 downwards.
TGACATGCAGATACTTAGCAGGAAAACTGTCACTTATAAACATAATGCTGTTTGTCATCAAACATGTAAACATAAAACAGTGCAAGTGGATTAAACTTTTCTTTTAAAAGCGATGTACCTTACCGGCGATTGGCTGGTTGTTGTATACAACGCCTGCTTGGATTGGTCAGCTCTCTCTGTCTCTAAGTAACTGTAGCTTTGTTTATTCTGGTGCATTATTTTCATGCTATATTTTTTTAGAATTTCACTAAAATCTTAGTATTTCTTAACTGGAGCCTTGTTTATTCTGTCCCCACTCTCTCTTTTTTCCATACACCGGGCGTCCTGGACACCTGCAGTTTGCTCCGCCCTTCACTTGCACCTTTCCGGTGAGGCGCCCCCTCACCTCGTCCACTTCTTTCCACAAATCCTGGTGAGTGGATTTTCTTCTACCGTACTTGTACAGCGCCGTCCTTGCTGCTTTCATACGGTTGCCGCATTCAGCGGGGATGCGGCTGCAGCCGTTTTTGAGCTTTCCCCAACTATATGCTGCGACAGCAGATTCTCCAGTCCAGCTCGGAAGTTTCAGCACCGGCATATAAGACGACCCCCGACTTTTGAGAAGATTTTCCTGGTTTAAAAAGTTGTCTTATACGCCGGACAATACGGTACCTATAAATTTCTTTGTTAGGTACACAAATATAAAATCTGAAGACAAAAGTTCTACATTTCATATCTTACCAAAGAAAATTAATCTTATCCTTAAAATGAATGTAAAGTTCTTTTTGTAAACTGACAAAACAGTAAGAAGTCTTACTTTTCATATAATTCCTCGAACTCTTTCCCCCAGCAATCGCTCAACCCAGGACAATCATGAGGACACATTAGACACCAGTCTTCATTTTTCTCTACACGCTTCATGAAGAGATCTGGGATCCACATTGCATAAAATAAGTCCCGTGCACGGCATTCTTCTTTACCAATGTTTTTCTTTAAATCCAAGAACTCAAAAATATCAGCATGCCAAGGTTCCAAATAAATTGCAAATGCTCCTGGCCTCTGTAAGAAGTAAAAATGAATTAAAATAATTAGAAATTCAAATTATGCCCAAACTTAATTTCCATATAAAAGTTAAAACTGGGAGGTAATAGTATGAAAGTAGTAAAATTTTCCCTCCAAACTGTTTTTGTTAATAAAGGTTTCCAGACATTGCAATGATTCAAATTGTACATATTTCCTTTTAACTACTATATGGAAGATCACAATAAATTACAAAAACTAATACCTTATTTCCACCTTGATCAACATATTTGGCTGTATTATTAAATACTCTCAGCATTGGCACTAATCCATTTGATGTTCCATTTGTCTAAAAAAAAGAACAAAAAACAACCACTTTTGAACAATCTTTTAAAGCTGTTGTTTGTAGATAAATTTAATCAAGCAAAATATTCAAACATTGAAATATAATGAACAAAAATGTAAATTACAAAGGAATATGTACCAAAACAGTCACTCAAACAAGCAATGTATCCTACCTAAATTTACAGTCACTGATGCCCAAGCCAGTAAAATAGCATTGCATATAGAAATTAAGCCTAGAACTTAATAGATCTCTAGCTCAAATAGTCAACCATATTCAGAATTTGAAGCAAGTATTAGGAAACTGGGATGTTAACAGATGAAACAAACCCATTATCCAAAATTGTGGTAAAATGGAAAACTAAGGAAGAGGCATTGACAATTTTTCTTTACATCAGGTGAAAATTTCATTGAAATGCAACAGATTTTGAAGTAAAGCCATAGAATAAAGGGGGGAAAAAATCCAATACAGTGGACCCTCGTTTAGTGCTGCTCGCTATACCGCGCACTCGGTTATAGCATGGGCGATGTTCGCGATAAGTTTATACAGGTCCATGCGGTATTAGTATCGCATCGCATTTAATGCAGGTCTGTGCAGAATTAGTGAGTATCGCATTTTATATAGGTCCATGCGGCGTTGTCAGAATATGACTGATGAAATGATTATTGAATCCATTTGCAGTGACAAAGATTGTCAAGAAGAAACAGAAGATTATGATGAAAGTGCCAGTGGGAAAGCTGATACACCGCCAACAACCAAAGAAGCAATAACAGCCATGGAAACTGTTATAAAATGGACTGAATCACAAGAAAATATTAACAGTGTCAGATTGTTGCAATTAGAATCTTTCAAAAGAGAAATGATACAGAAGTTATCAAAAAGCAAACAAACAAAAGTTACTGACCTTTTAAAGTGAGGTTTTGTAATTGAAATGATGTCGAATACATAGATTTTAGCTAAGTTATAGCCTATATCTATAACTGTGTTTCTACATATTTTCAAGCGTACCTTATGTACGTAAATAAAATAAATATATGTACTTAATAATACTGTAAATTTTTTTTTTTTATTAAAATACATAATATCTTTATAGTTGATGGGATGTTTCAGTATATAGCTCAAATCATTTCAAGTATAAATTTATTGTCTCCAACGCACCCCTCTGTATAATGCAGTTCACCTTATTACGCGGGTGTTGTTTCCCACCCGACATGCACGTTATTTCGGGGTCCACTGTATTTACAAAACTATGAAAATAGAACTAAACATTTTGGTTTACCAATTAATGCTACAGCTCGAGGTAATTGTGGATATTCTGCAATGATGCTTATAGATATTTAGTTGCACAGCTATGGCCATTCCACATACTATGATTTTTATTTAGTTTTCTTGGCCAGAACATTGTCATTTAACAATAAAATTTAGATTATTTTTTAAAATGTGTTAAACTATCAACAAGAATTTCCACTTAATAATTGCCGAAGAAAAATTCAGATCATTGTAATGCCATTAGTGCTAAAGATTCTGCTACAAAAAATTACACAAAACGTAATAAAATAATTTGATTAAAGTAAAGGAAACAAAAAATATATTTTGTTTTTGTTAAAAGATACATTATCAGAGTGTCTACAAAATCTGAATAAAAAAATTTACTGATTTTTCCCTGATTTCATGAACAATTTCTTTTAAAATTCCCTGATCTGTTCAACCAAAAAAAAAAAAAAAAAAAACGATCTGTTCAACCAAAAAATTCCCTGATTTTAAGTAATAATTGCAAAATTCCCTGATTTTAAGTAATAATTGCAAAATTCCCTGATTTTTTCCAGAATAACAAAATTCCCTGATAATTCCCTGATTTTGTAGACACCCTGATTATTTACATTTTAGTGGCATCATATGGCATACCTTAAGCAATGAAAAAAAAAAAAAAAAAGGCTTAAAATCCCTTTCTTTTGTCATCTTTCCACAGAAAAGATGTTGCTATTGCTTCATATCTGTTAGTATTAAGAGGTTATAGATAGACCTACAATGAAGAGTTATTGTATGCTCTTCCACAAACAAAACCATAAGCTGAAAATTTTAACAAGATGAACATTTAAAAGTTTCAGAGAATATCACAATTTTTTTATTTTTTTTTAGTTGACTTTGTCTGCAAGCACAAATAAGAAAAATGTACTTAAGAGAAAAATAAACCAAACAAAAAATGTTATACATTTTACTATGTCTAAGATATATAATTTTTGAATTATTTAAGGCAACTAACAGACATGCATGTTTCAACTTAAAATTCCATATAAAATAAAACATTTAATCAAACATAATATCCTGAAGCAGGTAGGTATCAAATACATTTTCATACCCTTCAGATACTGAATGCATTAAGAATTTCACAATGATTTTGACTATTAATTAAAACTATTATTAATAGCATTCTTTTCATTATGGAAGGAGTTAAATACTCCAAACTTTTATTATTTTTCCAATTTCCTTACAATTTGAAAGGGTTTCAAATGTCTTCTTTTAAAGTAATTTACTTTATTTCTTATATATTTAGTAGTATTCTTAGTATTAAATAAAACCCACTCCTTGATTTAGTATCTTAAATCTAAGTAATTGTGAAAGGTAATATTGTAACTAGTTCTTAAGAGAAAAAAATAAAAATATATATGCAACAACAAGTAAAGCAGATATCTTACATCCCCTCCCTCTCAAACTAAGGCTAAAATACATATTTTAATAAATAAACCTGGTCTCCTGAGTCTAGCATCATCTCGGTAATTAGAAGTTCGGGGCATCCCAAATCATGTAGAATACAAGGCTATATGGCTCAATTGAAGATGCAAAAAAAAGAGATAAAAGAATTTAATAAATTATTTATGTATTAGCTATATAATTGAAAAAATGTTTCAATAACATTTACATTTGTTAGTTGTTAATATAATTAACATCAAATTTTGTTTTAACTTTTTTTTTTAAATAATTATTCTCCGCACTCATTAAAATGTTCCAACGCCCTAGAAATAACTACAGAGATTTCTATATCTAACTTAAGCCGAACGAATATATTAATAAATTTAATTCATAAATGCCTTTTATTCATGCCTAATTATTTTGCTATAACCTTAACTTAACAAAATTTAGATTGCTGCATAATAAAAAATAAAATTACTTTTTGTCCAAAACGATTTTTTATTTTTACTTTTCAATCCTGGGATTTTTTGAAATGGTCTTCTGACTGAGGCAACAAAAGTCTGCCTTCACCTTCAGATTTTTTTTTTTTTTTTTTGGTAAAATTTTTTTAAAATTTTAAAAAAAAATTCTTTTTTCCCCCCCCCCCCCCCCCTAAAACTCCCTAAAAAAATTTAAAAAAATGCCAAAATGTATTCAATGTAATTTTTAAAACATCTTGTCTTTTTGGAATTTCAACAACTGTCAAATATCAATCCGACTTCAGTAACTTAAAAAGTGATCAAGCAATAGGGCCATTTTTCCTCATGAAGGAGATTAATTTTACATATTTGAAAACCTTTGCACCAAATTTCAAACGATAACTAATGTGGCTTTGTAGTAAGTAAAATCTTTATTTAGGCCAGGAACAATATAAAGCTTGGAAAGATACCTAAATAATTATGTTTATATTTTAAGCTTTGACAACCATGAACAAGCTTTGTATCAAGTTTTAAAGAAATCAACTGAGCCATTGGAAATTTGAGGTAAGGGAATTTGAGTAAGTTTTGAGAGATAAGAGTGAAGACAAATATGCCTATGATTAAGTTGGATCTTAAATAAGCTATGTACCAAATTTGATGGAGACCATTTGTTTTAATGTGATACATGTATATATAGAATTGTTGCTGTAATGGAACAGCAAGACTCTGCATGTTCAAAATAATAATTAGTATGAGCATTCAATATGTAATATCAAGAATAAAAAAAACATACAAAACTTTGAGCTATGTTTTAATATTGGCAACATTTGAGTTCAAAAGGAACAATATAATGTTAGAAAGGTTGATAAGCTTTAGAAGAGGTGACCTATCTTATTGATACTGTAAGAATGGTTTTTGTTGGATAATGATGAACAAGCAATATTAAAAGTATGAATTTCCTAACCCTGTAGCTATGGGCCCAAGTAGAAAAAAAGTTTTTGTTGGCAGATTGCCTTAATAGCTTTATCTCATTACCATTGTTGCACGTGGTTTCATACTTGAGATCTCGTGCGTTCCTTTGTTGATTGTTGATTTTTTGGTCTTAGTTTCAACTGACATGTTTTTTATTCTGTTGATGTATGTTTTAGTTATTAAATAAATGTTTACGTTTTTATGGTGGACATTTAAACTATGAGGAGCATTCATTTAATTCGTAGTCACCCTGTACATATGTGGGAAATTCTAAACTTACAATAAAAGTAATCACCTCCGGCGGCAACGCACTTTGTCCACTGTGACACGAGCCGCTTGATGCCTTTCTGGTAGAAGGCCTTGGGCTGCCTGCGTAGCCACAACGTCACATGCTCCATGACCTCATCGTCCGAATGGAAACGCTGCCCACGTAGAGCTTTTTTTAGCTCCCCAAACAGGTGATAATCGCAAGGGGAGAGGTCGGGACTGTACGGCGGGTGACGGAGAACCTCCCACTTAAACTTCGTCAAAGTCCCCTGCGTCTGGTTGGCCGTATGAGGCGCGCATTGTCATGAAGCAAAATCACATCCGCAGACAGTTTTCCTGGGCGTTTTGACTTGATGGACTTGCGGAGATTGTGCAACGTCTCTCCGTACCGGGCGGCGTTTATTGTCTGTCCGTGTTCCAAAAATTCCGTGTGCAGTGGTCCTCGAATGTCATGGACGAACGTCATCTTTAAGTGTCGCCCGACCCTGTGCAAACCGCTTCTGCCATTTGATCACTGCTGGCAGTGACAATACGTTCTCTCCGTAAACACCCACCATTCATCTGCGCATTGGCCGTGCGCCGATACCTTCGGCGGTAAGAAACCGTATAACGGCACGCTGCTCGACTTTATCTGCTTCCATTTTCAGACAACCGTTTTTGTTTTTGGACTGAGAAAAAAATAATGTGCTATTGGACGAAACTGACTCACAGCTTGCTTATTTGCATAATCTGCCTTCACTTTCCCGCTCGCTTGATAGCCACCGTTCTGCCATCTATTGAACCTTTAAAGAACCCTTTACTATCTGATATAATCGACTTTACACTATTCGCACGGCTTCCATTCATTTCATGGGGTGACTACGAATTAAATGAATGCTCCTACTTGAGATCTCGTGCGTTCCTTTGTTGATTGTTGATTTTTTGGTCTTAGTTTCGACTGACATGTTTTTTATTCTGTTGATGTATGTTTTAGTTATTAAATAAATGTTTACGTTTTTATGGTGGACATTTAAACTATCTACTAATAGTAAACAGTGAAATAAATACTAACAGTGGTAGCAGATCAGCGTGGTTATTCACAGAATCGACGGAAGATTTATCCGGCAGAATGGCAAATAGAGCTTTTCAGACGAGAATTGAACTTCTTACCAACGATAACTACTTGACCTGGAGAATTCAATTGAAAGGCATTCTTCGAGCCGAAAAGGTGTGGCAAGTGGCTATTCAGGAAGGTAAGCCTATTAGATTCAATTATTCCTCTGATGAAGAATATAACAAGGCATTAACAGAATGGGATGAAAAGGATGCAGAAGCGTTTAGGCTTTAAAAACGAGTATGTCAAAAAACACTCTAGCGAAATATGTATCCTGTGAAGATGCAAAACTGCTATGGGAACGTTTGGAGAAGGCAGCTCAAAGAGATGTGGAAAGCCGAATTATCGACATTGATATGAAATTGGCATCTTTACACCTTAACGATGGCGAACGGATTGACTCTTACTTCGATCGTGCTTTAGCTACTACGGAGGAGTCAGCTTTATTGGGACAAGATCTCTCGGAGGCAAGAATTTGCACCTATATTTGTAAGGGACTACCTAGAAAGTTTGGATCCGTTATAGCCACCTTTCAAACCCTCGAACAGAAGTCTGTTGACCGACTTCGGAGAGCGCTGAAATCACTAGAGGAAAGTGATGAATTTCGTCCAGAACTGAGGGAGAAGGCGATGAAAGGATTTGTAAGAAAGGGACATTACGACAAATTAAAAGATAAGAGTGATAAGCGCTGCTATGTGTGCGGTCGCTTAGGGCATTTTGCATTCCAATGTAAAGATAGAAAAGATAAATGCAAAGATCGTGATTCAAAAACTGTAAAAAAAGAATCAGTGAGATCAGCTTCAGAGAACGAGACGAAAATCTATAACACCAGAGATAATCTTAGTATCAAGTGGAACCTGGATACTGGTGCAACTAAGCACATGACCCATGATAGAAGCATCCTTACTGAAATAGTGAGGGATTCCAGACCAGTAAACGGAGCTGTGAAGGAATTCGAGAGTAAAGGGGAAGCTGTTGGAAATGTAACAGTCGATACTTTCACGGCTGATGGATCTCATATTGATTTAGTACTACATGATATATTATACATCCCCTCCCTGAGAGAGAATCTACTTTCTTTTGCTAAGTTAGAAGACGATGGTTATTCCCTATCCATTAAGAAAGGTGATGTGACTTTAATTCGTGCGGAAGATGGGTCAATTATAAGAGGTGCTCGAGAAGAAGACTCATACACTATACATTTGCCTCGGAGTGAATCTGTAATAGATGAAACTATGAGAATTTCTTCTAATAATGGAGGACTGTGGCATTCCAGATTTGGTCATTTAAATTTTATCTATTTCCAAGAGTTAAGTGTGAAGGGAATTCACCATGGTTTGGACTTAGATCAAATGCAAGAGGTCCCCCAATGCATCACTTGCATTCAAGCGAAACTCCCATCGCAACCTCATTTCCCAGTGAACCAGCGTTCTAGGAAAATTATGGAGTTACTCCATACAGATATTTGTGGACCCCTTCAAATTCCTTCAATCGGAAACTCACGGTATTTCCTCACGGTTACAGATGACTTCTCAGGGAAGATTTTCGTTGATTTCCTAAAAACAAAGGACGAAGCTGCAGACAGTCTAACAACTATCATTAAGGAGATAGAACGACAACAAGATTCCAAAGTAAAAGCCGTTCGATAACGGATTGGAGTTTGTGAATCATAAGTTATCTAATTTCTTTAGAGAAAATGGAATTAAACACCAATTAACAGTTCCATATTCACCGGAAAGTAACGGAGTGGCTGAACGTCAAAACAGGACGCTACTAAATGTAACCAGGTGTCTTCTTCTTGAATCGAAACTTCCAATGAAGTTTTGGGCAGAAGCTTTACTGACAGCTTCATATTTAATCAACCGATGGCCCAAATATGGCAAAGCAGAACAAACTCCGGAGTTAATATGGACAGGAAGGAGAACTTCTCTTCGACACTTGAGAAAATTTGGATGTCTTTGTTTCTATCGGAATAGAAAACCAAATCAGAAGAAACTAGACTCGAGAGGTATTCCCGCAGTCCTGATTGGATACGGAGAATTTACGAAAGCATATAGGCTATGGGATCTTAATGCAGATCGATTAATAGTCAGTAGAGATGTTGAATTTATTGAGGGCACTTTGGCAGTTAATTCACCGTTTTGGAACCCATGCAAGGGAGAAAATGCTGAATTCCTTACTATTGACTTCCAACGAGGTGAAAAGCCATTTAAGAGTACAGGTGTATTAAGCAAACTACTTGATCAGGGACAAATACAGACTGATACATCAGGAGAACAACTGATATCTTCAAAGAATTCAACCCAAACCGAAGGTACTGGTTCAGGAGAAACTTCAAAAGAAGAAAATAATCCACTTCAGAACACTCGCAGGAAAGGCAGGCCAAAAGGACATACTAGAGAATTATGCCAGAAACGTCATTCAGAACAACTTAAGGAAAGGGAGACAATGCTGAGGAAAGCTGGAGTAAGACGATCATTTAGGACAAAAGGTGAGGAAGATGTTATGAACCAAGGCGAAGATGAAGGTGAACAAGGTCACCAATTCCAAGAGACTACTGGTGATAATGCTAATTCAGAAAAGAGCAACTTTACGTTTGATATACCCCACACAAAGATGCAGTAATCTCAACAGAGAAGGAGAAATGGATCGAAGCTATGAAGTCGGAATATGACTCCCTCATTCAACATAAAGTCTGGGAGCTAGTAAGCAGACCTATAAACGGAAAGATCATCAAAAGTATCTGGAAATTCTCGAAGAAACTGAACGATGATGGATCTACTAAGAGGTTTAAAGCTCGTTTAGTGGCAGCAGGATGTAATCAATGCTCAGGTATTGATTATGAAGAAACTTTCAGTCCTGTAATTAAACATCAATCACTCAGACTTATTCTAAGCATTGCAGCCCAACGAAAGATGAAACTCCAGCAAATTGATGTCAAAACCGCATATCTACATGGTGATCTTGACAAACAGATATATATGATGCAACCTGAAGGATTTCTTCTTAAGGGAAAAGAAGACCATGTTTGTTTACTGAAGAAAAGCATTTATGGACTGCGTCAAAGTGGACGATGCTGGTACAAGAAACTACGAATGAATTTACACAAAATTGGTGCTCAATCTTCAAATGCAGATCCGTGTGTCTTTACGTGGCATTCAAATGGTGACTATCTTATTATAGGTTTTTATGTTGATGATTTCCTAATAGCAGGATCATCAGAGGAAGGCATCTTGAAATTCATTGAATTGCTTTCTAAGGAGATTGAAGTTGTAAATTTGGGATATCCGAAAAGAATTCTTGGAATAGACATTGAATGCTCAGATGAGAGAATATTATTATCACAGATGCCATACATTCGTGATTTACTAGTTAAATACAATATGACATCTTGTAACCCAATTAAGACGCCATTAGACCCTTATCCAGTCTTTAAAAAAAATAAAGATTCAAAGCCAGTTAATTCTATGCAGTACCAGGAGCTATTAGGTGAACTGATGTTTCTAGCGAACTGTTCGAGACCAGATATCAACTGTGCAACTACTATCTTATCACAATTTAATAATGACCCCACCACAGCTCATTATTCTGGTTTAAAAAGGATCTTGAGATATCTGAAACATACACTGAATTATAAATTGTGCTTAAATTCAAGAAGTCACAAGGGACCTTGAATTGTGACCATGACAGATGCATCTTGGGACTCAACCCCGCAAAGCCAATCTGTATCAGGTTACATGGTTATGATCTATGGAAATCTTATTTCGTGGAAGTCTAAGAAACAGACTGAAATAAGCATTATCATCTTGTGAATCAGAGTGTCTTAGTATGCTATCTGCTATGAAAGTAGTAATATGGCTTCGTGGATTACTAAGAGACTTAGAAAAGGATTGGGACTCAAAAGATCCAGTTTATGGACTATTATTCTCAGACAGTGCATCGGCCATCCAATCGATTAAAGATCGCTCCGTGGGTGATCGAAATAAACATTGTGAGAAAACTAAACTTTCTAAGGAATATTTACGAAAATAATGACTTAGTGATTGAACATTTGCCCGGCAAGGAAATGTGTGCTGATATATTAACAAAACCTGTTAATGGTGAAGTGTTATTCACACATTTGAAAAAACAGATGTTTCCATGAATTGTAAAGAGAAAAACCTAAGGGAGACTGTGTTGGCAGATTGCCTAAATAGCTTTATCTCATTACCATTGTTGCACGTGGTTTCATACTTGAGATCTCGTGCGTTCCTTTGTTGATTGTTGATTTTTTGGTCTTAGTTTCGACCGACATGTTTTTTATTCTGTTGATGTATGTTTTAGTTATTAAATAAATGTTTACGTTTTTATGGTGGACGTTTAAACTATCTACTAATAGTGATATGGTAACAGTTTTCATAGCATGTCATTTCATTTTAGTTTCAATGTAGTCACACTTCATTCTACAAACTGAGTAAGCTTGTAGTCGAAAACATCTTGAATGAAATATAAGTAGTACATTTGGAATATCTTTCCATTCAGAAGAAACCCAGGATGCAATTTTAGACTTTCTCTTTTAACATGGCCACAGTTAAGCCTTTATTGTTCAAGCTGTAAGTAATAAAGATTTTACCTTTGAAAGATTATTAATGCAAACATTTAGCAAGAGCAAAACCAAGATCACATAGAATGGTGAAAATATCTTATTGCAGTGGCCTCTATAGATATCAAGAACTGGGCTGCAGTAAAACAATGTGGGCACTATTCCTCGCTTAAGCCATTTTTCCCCCTTTCACTGAACTGGAAACATGTTAAATTTAAAAGGGAAGTTTCAGTAAAGAGAATAGTTACTTAAAATGAAGCAGGTAAAATATGAAACTGAAGTAATCCCAGATCAGTTCCTTAAATGCATGGCATCTAAATGCAGTAATCCTACTTATTTGTATTTCATGTTAATGTTATTTATTAATTGAACAATCATTCCAATGCAATTATTGATTATTATAATTAAAAGCTGAAATGCAAGATATAAGCAATTTAATACAATTTTAATTTTCTTTGACACCAATTCTAAGTAAAGAAAAGTTTCTAAGTTAATCAAATGGTGTGTGTTGAGTATCAATATAAATTTTGTTTGCAATAATATGGTAATTATGAGGAATGATCACCATTTTAATTTTCACCATTTTATTGCACTGCAGCTCATTTACAAAAGACAAGTTAATGATTTGCAGATCATTAATTCTGTCAAGCAAACATTGCAAAGTAAACAGTATAAATGAGCTATAGAACAAGTACAAGAACATCCAAAGTCATTGTTGAATTAATGATAAAAATTTAATTTAATCCAATAGAATTGCTGTAACTAAATTCACTGGTTCCTATGTAAGTTTCTTGTAATTGTTTGACTCAAATATTTAAGATTCAAAAATTTTACGTTGGAGCTTTAAAATTTGGTACAATGTTTTGTAGATTGAGAAAGTTGCAATGTTTAATGTAGAAAGGGATCATTGAAGTACATTCTAATAGGTTAAAAAAAAAAAAAAAGGAAAGACATACCCCAGCAATGTAGCTTCCAGCTGCTCTAATACAATGTACACTTAGTCCAATGCCCCCTGCAGCCTTTGAAATTAGAGCACACTGCTTTAAAGTATCATAGATCCCTTCTATACTGTCATCTTTCATTGTTAACAAGAAACAGCTATAATTAAAAACAGAATTTATTAATAGAAAAATTTTTGATTAATCAACACTTGCAAGGAAGATTTAGATATAATAAACTGAAAGTAATATTCAACAATGAATCTTAAGATTTTTATTCTTAACAGCTAAACTAGAACATGGCCAATCCAATTCAAATAATTTTGTAAGATATAATTGTAGTAGTAATGGAAAATTTGTAAATCATTTAAGCTAATTAATCTCTTTACAACTTTATTCACTGAACTTTCTTCGGGATATTATAATAAATATATCAATACCAGAAACCAATGCTTATGGAATAATTTTTAGTGATTCTTATCTTAACATGTTAACATTCCCCTCCCCCCCCCCCCCAAATTGCAAATCAAAGCATCACCTTACTTTATTTTGACTTGGAACTAACCAGAAGATAATTTCAGTGAATAAAGTTGTAAATAGATTAATTAGCGTGTGTGTGTGTATGCTAAATTTCAAGAATTTAAGAAAATTGCAATATACATTTTTAGGCTTAAATTTTTCTAACTCAAGATTTATCAACGACTTATTTTTTTTTAATTATATCTTCTCATATGTAAAGTAAAATGTGTATGAGAAAATCAGTTTTTCATAAGATTAAAATGCATTCTTTAAGTATTGGTTCATAAAAATAAAAATACGCCAAACCTCAATTTCAAAGTTATTTTGCTTGTATACACTATCACTTGCATATTTAATTATTTATTTTTTTGTATGAAATATAGTAGTAGCAGATACATAATACCAAACATAGTATTCGTTAATTAATCCAGTCTGAAGTTGCAAAATCCACTTGCCAATGTCTTAATAGATGGTATATAAATGAAGACCATGTGTGTTTGAGTGTGTACAGTCAGACCTCTATTTAACGAAGTCGCCAAATTTCGAAAAAAAGTTCGTTATATGGAAAATTCGTTAGAGATTCACCTTTTAAAATTACTTTAAACTACATAAAACAGATTTAAAAAACTTAAATATTAAAAAAGTAATAATTTCAATGATATGAAGCATACATTACCACATGCATACTTAAATTTTACTAATAAAGTCTGTTAATTTTGTCAGTTTTTTTTTTTTGAAAAAGTGTTTTCGCTTATAGTACGTCTCGAATCTTTGCAATGCACCAAAAACCCCTTCAGTATTTTCTTCAAATTGTAATCCGCACACGGATTGTTTCAAATGATTTTAACATTTCATCAAACGAAGGTTTTTTGATTTCTGCATCATGATCTTTTCCATTTTCTTCATCTTCATCGCAATTCATAGCTGTATTGTTTTTATTTTTCACTCTGTCTGAAATATCCGATTCGGTTAGTGTTTCCGAAGTCTCAACTTCAAAATTAAGTGAAAGATAATAATCATCAATCAGCACATCATCGTTAATTTCTTCTTTTTCCCCTCAGCTGTATCCTCGAATAAGTTCGCTAAATAGAAAATGCACTTTGCTATTTTGAGGTTATTTTACGAAGAAATTAGCAAAATGTTCTTGGTTCCAAAGAAAAGTTTGCAAAATGTATATGTATATATTCAATCAATACACACACACAGTCGAACCTCCATATATCGAACTTCCACAATGAAATTTTCTATTATATCGAACTCTTAGCAAATCTCCATGTTCATTACATAGAAAATCTGTTTCTATTTATCGAAATTTTTTTTCAAGACTTATTGGGATAAAAGTGTGGATAAAGTTGAATTGCTGATGAATGTAGAAAGCGGAATGCGCAAAAAAGATATTTCACCTAAATTTGGTATTCCCGCAAGCACAGTGTTGACTATTATAAAAAATCGGAATGCTGTTTCTGATTATCCTACAGACGAAGACATAGTGAGTTCGTTTCATGAAACTGAAAAAGAAATCAAAAAACCAGAGGAAGTAAATGAATCTGAAAACATTTCCAAGCCATTGAAGAAAGAAATGCGAGAAGCGTTTGAAACAATACGTCGTGTACTTCAATTCACGGAAAATGTTCCTGATGAAGTTTTTAGTGGACTGAATAAAAGCTAACATTTCTTTGATGAACTTTCCACAAAACTGGCTGTTCAGCAAGATATTCGAAGTTTTTTTAACAAAAATGTAATTGTGATCATTGTAACCACTGTCTGGATTATTGTTTTTTTTTAAAGGTATGTAGTACTCAATAAATCTTTAATATTAATTCATTTTTTAATTACCCGTATTAACTTTCATTTAATGTGTTTCGCATAGAAATTAGCTTTAATTTTAATGTTTTAGGAGTAATTATGATAAAATTCTATATATCGAAATTTCTATATATCGAATTTTTTTCCGGCAATTTGCTACTTCGATATATGGAGGTTCGACTGTATTATATATATATATATATATATATATTCCAGAAATAATGTAGAGAAAGAAAAAGAATCCATAAGTGTTTTTTAATTTGTCCATTCAATTTAACAACTTTTTCTAAATTTATTCAGATCACTGTAAAATTGAGGAAATGCTCACCTTGAAAGCTGAGGTCTATTGGTGCCTGCATAAAATAAAGTAGGAGAGGCATGGGTGAACCACTTTTCTGAAAGCAAGTTGTAAGTCTGAAAATAAAACGAAGGTTGTAATCTAATTTAGAATAACCGACACATTAATAAGTTAAAGTAACATTAATGATTGAATACATATTCTAACGAGTAATTCTTATTTTTAAGTTTTATGAATGTTCTGTTTTTGAATCTTTTTGAATAATTGCATCGTTAAATTTTTGTATCCAATCAAATGTCTTTGTGTTTTTAAAAAACAGCCGATTTAGTTGTAAAAGTATTCCTGGACCCGTGGCCAGTCTATTCAGACCAACCGCCTCCGCTCCCATTCATTCCGATAACCAGTTATATTTTACGATTTGAAACATCACAATGTATTATCACATAAAAGCTAAATAAATTTAGCAGAACTTCAATCAAATGCATAGTCGGGCAGAAGGACTCTTGACATCTTTAACAGCAGTCAACATATGCATCAATAAGTAAAATTAAAAGGCAATCCAACTATTTCCTCCTCTTATCACAATGGTTTAAAACCTAGTATGTTGTAATACTGAGGTATGTGTATAAACTGTAATGGTTAGTAAAAGCAATGCTCATCTCATTACTCCTAGCAGTTGTTAAGTTTCCAAACACTTCTGAAGTGATCACTCGTACCCATAGAGCTTAGAAATTTATTTTTCGTAGCTTAAAAGTAATTCCTTCAGTTCCAGGACAATAAGCATCTCATTTTTCAGTTTATATAACAAACAATTATATTGAATATCAAGACTTAAATAGAATATATATATATATATATATATATATATATATATA
>JAFIDM010009631.1:246603573-246616353 GCA_023159025.1 Thereuonema tuberculata | reverse complement strand
TTCATTATTTTATTTAATCATTAATCTTCTAAACAGGACTTGTTATATTTTGATCATTCAAGTTATCTCATGACAACTTAGAATTAAATCCTCTATTTGAGGAAGTTTTAAGTTTGAATTGATAACTGTCATCTTTTGCTCTTAATATTTTGTAGTATGTTTTAAGAAATTTTCTGTGTATGTATGGGAAATGGATAATTTTTCTATGTATGTGTGTAAAATGAATAATTTTTTATGTATGTATGTAAAATGAATAATTTTTTTTTTTTTTGTATGTATGTAAAATGAATAATTTTTTTGTATGCGTATAAAACAAATAATTTTTATATGTTTATATATATGTGAGATTTTTATACATATAGGCAAAAAAAAAGCATATAATTTAAAAGATAATTTAAAAAAATTAAAAAAATAAAATAAATTTAAAAAAACCTAAAAAAATATTAAAAAAGAGAGCAATTTTCTTATAATAAAGCGCTTTTATGTTATTTCTAAAAATTTTTTTAGCTTAGTTTCAAAATTCAACACCAGGTGCCGCTGATGACGCGTATGTATATTCGAATCTTAATACTTACACAGAAACAGCTTTTTGAAATTAATTTGGTTTTTAAATTTCAGAAAGCTGTCCGGCAAATTTTATATGTTTAGTAATGTAAGTTAATTTTATTCTTATATTCTTTACATTCTGAATTTTAAATTGCAAATCATTGAATGAAATATTTGCATCACGAAACTTGAAAAGATGGCGATTCAAGTTTTATCTATTGGATTTATATATATATATATTTTCCAATAATGGTTATAAAATTACAGTATAAATCTAGTAAGGGGATTCTGAATATACTCTAAATGCAATGTTGCTAAAACCCACTAATAATAAACCAACTTTAACATTGAAAACAAATAACTCTAGATATTATGGTATTTAAAACTTCTTTATATGTATACTGTACAATGTAAAATGAATACTGCTAAATACAGTAACATGTTACAAAAGTATTAGGAATAATCCTACTAAAGAGATCAAATATAAATAACTACCTCAATTGCTGCATCAATGTCTTTTTCATGAATGCCAACTGCTACACGCATTAACAAATGTTGAGGGCGTTCAACAACTAAAAAGAAAACCAAAAACAAACAACGAAATTTTATTAGAAATAAGTACAATATTGAATAACAAATTAAAATCATAAATACATTTTCCATTTTGCTTACCTTTTCCATCAATTTTCAGCAAATATGATCTCTCCAAAGTCTGAAATTTATTAATTTAACATTTCAATTAGAATTAAAAAAGGAAAAACAAAAATGAATTATTTTAATTCATATAGAAAAACCTACTTTAACAGAATGTATGAACTTGCAAAATCATGCATCATATTAATACACAAAAATTCAATCTGATAAGAAATTTTGATAATGATGATGAGTGAAGTAGTTCATTTTGTTCTATGATGGCCTAAAAACCAGTGGATTATAACTCCAAGCCACCGGAGGAGATACCATCATGAAAGATGTTTAAAAGAAACATCAAACATAATTAAAATATTATTCTTATTAAAAATAAATCTACAATTTAAAAATAGCAAATTCTCAAAGTTAAAATTAATTATTTTATCTCGGGCTCTTTGTGTGTTTATTAGATGAATTCCTCTATCACAAAAGGTAAATCAATTCAAGAAATTTGCCCAGTAACAATAAGCTATTCATTTTAAAGGCTGCACATTCAAATACTCAATTTGAATTATGTTTATTAATTTTTAAAATAATGATTTTTAATTTTCTTTTGAAATAAAAATACTCTTATTATATTAAAAAAAATGCATTAATCTTACCTTAAATCCAAAGTAGTTGTAATTGAAATCTCGATCATGAATAACTGCAGAATTTAGCCTCTATTATGAAAAACAAAAACTCATTTCATTAAAAATGTTGCCTTTTATGTAATTTAGATGTCATTTGTTTAATACTAAGAGAAAATGAAAAACTACACAAAGGAATATCATGAATGTCCGACAGAAAAACAAGTAAGTATCCATTACATTTTGTTATTATTGATCTATTGTATTTTAAAATTATATTTCCTCTATTGTATGAACTCCACTGGACCAGTTTGATTATTTTAAATAATTGAAAGCATTGATAAATTGATTAACTCAATTAAAAATTAATATATTGAAATAAAATTCAAGAAACATTTTGGTTTAACACAATGTATTAAAAAAAGTTCAAAAACTTTTCATTACTGGAACCAGTTTCAAGCCCTTGCACAGGGATTTTCATCAGTCTGAATAAAATGTCTATTACAACAAATGTATATACAGATTTTTGAGAAACAGTTAATCGTGACAGTTTACTATGAATTTTGGAAAACTGTTCTTGATGAATTGTTTGGTTATTATTTGCTGTTGAAAAATATCTTCTGTGCTGCTTATGTGAAAGGCTTTATCAGCCATCATAGAAATTGAATTTCGTTTCAAATGGACTGGTGTTGAAAAATCAAAAGGAAGGACCAAATCTGAAGAGATTGGCTTTTTGTGTGGTCTAGTCAGGAGTTGTTACAATATCAAAATGTAGTGAACATCGAGGAACTTTATCTCATTTTTCAACAGCAAATAGTAACAATAACCAAAGAATTCATCAATAATGGTTACCTAAAGCAATTTATATCTAATAGTATCAAGACCAGTCTTAATATACAACCCTAATATTAAAATCAATATGCAGCAATACATTCATGCAATATATCCATTCCATCCTATCCTAAATAGACAACTACAAAAAAAATCATCAGTAATACTGATTTAAAAATATGCTACAGCCTCAACAATAGACTCCATTTCCCAAAACCGTATAATCAAAAAACAATAGACAAATTCAGTTTAAAAGGTGCGTATATCTTGTCCCTTGTGAACACAGCTCCTGCTTTTACATAGGGAACAGTGGATAACAACTAAGAAGAGATTATATCAACACAATTATGAAATCAAAAATAACACTTGATAGTTCATTTGTATGTCAACACACAAAAGAAAAATCATTCCGCAGATTTTGACAAATCATTTTGGGAAGAACCAGAACAATATAATTAGAAAAATAAATGAATCTTATATCTCACTCTTTCATCCATACATCCTGAAACTTCCTAACATCAAAACTTGATTAATTCTAGATTCCAAACTTGGACAACTCAAACCAAGAAGATCATAAGGAGGATTTCATCTATGAACACCCAGTAACTCTTACTGTTATCAACACGCTGAAAGATGAAACTCTCAGAATGCAAAGCAGATTATAGATTGTCCTTTACTGGCCGACCGCTAACATTGAAACAAGAGAAGCGACCTCTTCTTTTTCAATGTTAGCAGTCGGCCAGGAAAGGACAATCTATAATCTACTTTGCATTCTGGGAGTTTCACCTTTCAGCGTATTGATAGTAATTCCTTTCTCCAATGTAATCACATTCCAAGACCAATATACGACTATAATATCAAGGATCATGAAAAACCAATTACGCCATTGCAGTTACAGTTTAGACTGTCGGACAAAGCCACTATCACATCTCACTCCGGTCTCATTTATAACAACAATTATGTCATTACAGTTCAAGTTTAGATAGTTAGGTGGCACCCCAATCTGAAGACAGCCCAATTATGTCATCAAAGTTCCATCTTAGACTGTCTGGCAACACCTCTATCACCCAACAGTTTTCAAAAATTCAAATAAACTGTTATGATTATATATGGAAAAATCTATATATACACTTGTAATCAAACGACATTTTATTCAGGCTGATAAAAAGCTCTGTAAGGGCTTGAAAACCTGTTCCCGTAATGTAAAGCATTTGAATTTTTTTAATACATTTTTTTAAACGAAAATGTGTTTCTTGAATTTTATTTCAATACCTTATATTATTAATTATTATTGACAGATGTTAAATATCTATTACATCACATAATTTGCCAACTAAAATTGCACTTTTCTTTGCTTGAACTAAGAGCATAATTAAAAAACGACGTTTCGGAGTCATATTTTCCGGACCCCCTTATCAAATTTTTAATATTTAATTTAAAATTTTTTTCACCCTTATTTAAGGAACATGTTCCTTGTCGGGGTTAGAAACATGCCAAATGGAAATGGAAACTATTTAAAAAAAATTTCGGGATAATGCTTTCCCGGAAAGATTTATCGATCAATGTTTTAAAACATTTTTTAAGGATAGATATACCAAATCAAGAGGTATCCAGTCTATGGATACTAATAGAAAAAATGAAAAGTTAGGAAAAAAACCTCGTAGTTTCATCTCACTCAAATATGAAAAGGCCTATTGAAAAAACTAAAACCTGTGCTTACTAATGCAGGTATAGGGAAGGCATGCAGACCAACTAATACTATAGGCTCATTTCTGAATAGAAGAAATATAAAGCACTCTAATGAGGAACGATTAAAATTGCAAGGTACCATATATGGCATCAAATGCACTTCTAATATGGGAAAAGTAAATAAATGTCTATATGTTGGTAATTCTAAGCATGAACTGGAAACGCGAGTTAAGGAGCATAGTAATGCAGTAAAAAATGGTAACGAAAATTATAGCACAGCTACGCACTACAAAATTACGGGGCAATCATTAGAAACCAAAGATGTTACACAAAATTACGGGGCAATCATTAGAAACCAAAGATGTTAGAGTATTTGGAATAAGAAGATCAAAATACCTAAGAGAATTTTATGAATCCTGTGTAATTAGGACCATGCACAGTTACAACCAGGACCTTTCTACAAAAAAAAAAATGTCCTAGAATATGGCTTTTGTTTTCATAGCAGACGACAAAATCATTTTCTTGTCAAAGATAGCCAACAGGGCAATTATGGTTATAAAGA
This sequence comes from Thereuonema tuberculata, assembly GCA_023159025.1. NCBI lineage: Eukaryota > Metazoa > Arthropoda > Chilopoda > Scutigeromorpha > Scutigeridae > Thereuonema > Thereuonema tuberculata. The sequence continues at coordinate 246,611,466 of JAFIDM010009631.1, read as the reverse complement.
GTGAAAGAAAACACCCGACTCTTTTAGCTGACGAACCCTGACAAGGAACATGCTCCTTAAATAAGGGTGAAAAAATTTTAAATATTAAAAACTTGGTAAGGGGATCCGGAAAATGGGACTCCGAAACGTCGTTTTTTAATTATGCTCTTAGTTCAAGCAAAGAAAAGTAAGTGCAATTTTAGTTGGCAAATTATATAATTTAAGAAATAGCATGTTAATCAATTTTTAAACTCCTCTATTAAATCAATTAAAAATTCTAAATGCAGTAACTCAATGTTTCACTATCCAAAAACAAATTAGAGTACGGTACTGGAAGAAAACATTAAAATATCGATTAGTGTACACTACAGAAGACCTACCTCTGAATTTGCTATTACAATTTTATGAAATTTTTCTGAAATCATTGGTGTTGGTTGACCAGTTTTAGGGTTTACCATATTAAACAGGGAATCCATAACATCTGCAATATTGAAATTGATACAGAATTGTTTAAAAAAAAAAAAAAAAAAAATACATACATATAATATTTATTCGTATAAGCAAATTTTGAACTGTTAATTTGCATTAGTTTCAATAATCAGAGTACACATCAAATGTTTTCAAAAGCGTAACTGATTATTGTTTTAACTATATGGAGCATATTCTAATGTCATAATGAACTGTAGAAACATCTAACAAGAGTTGCTGATTTGAAATTTCTTTAATATTTTGACTCAAAGCATTAAAATTAGAATTTATATATATATATATATATATATATATATATATATATATATATATATAGTTCGGTTTTGTTTACGAGAGCCTTCCAAAGCTTTTGCGCATGCGTCGGGTCTCCTTCGATTTCTTCAAAATAGGGGCGAGGAGAAACAAAGATGGGATATTTACTTTTTATAGTGCTAGTTTACTAGTAGCTGCATTCTATTTGCGCTTTTCGGGAAAGAATTATGGAAAGAATAAATAGTATTGCAAAAATGCTCATCTTTTTCTTAAAAGCGAAAATGTCCAAAAGAATTTCTTAGGAAAGTACCCATCTCAGCGTATCACCCCTCTGCGGAGTAAAATCGTCCGGCAGTGGTAGCTCTGCCCTTCATCAACGCACAGTATATATATATATTACTCTCCATGATATAAATATACAGTAAATAAATATAAAACTTTTTTTTTTAGTCTTTTAAATTAATTGTGATGCAAAAAAGAGCTCAGTTAAAATATTTCCATGAGCTACACATTATATTTCAAAAAGCTGTGGTTCGGCCAGCCCTGCTATGTAGTTTAAAATTTTCCTTTTTACTTCCAAATGCCGAATGTATATTAAAATAATTTTAACGCATGCTCAGAGATAATAAACAAATTTTACATCCAACACACAAGCATAAATTAAAAAAAACATTTTATAACAAATTAAAATTCATGCTATACAATACTCGTAAAAGCTCATGCTTGGTCGAAACCGGTTGTATAGCACGAATTTTAATTAGTTATATTTTTTAACCTATGCTTGTGTGTTGGCCGTAAAATATTTTTATTATGCCAAATTTACTAACACTGGATGCCAGCAAAATAAAAATTTCATTAACAATTAAATGCAGTATTGAAGATTAATTAAATTTAATTTAATTTTCAACAATTTTAAATAACACACATTAAACTTTCAAGACTTGTTCATTGTTAAATTTTCTGAAAGACTAATCCTTATTTTTAAATTTTAATCAATTATTTTCGATTGCTATTTCTTTTAAAGTTAATATGAAAACAGGATTTTATCAATCAACAAACTTAATTCAAGTAAAACATCTGTTGAATATTACTTCTCTGCCGAGATATTTCATCTCAAGTTGTGTTTCTTTCACTATATACACAATCTTTGGTTTAAATCTTTAATTAGACAAAGCTATCAAACTTTGATACTTACCACTAAATGACTTCTTTGTTTCTTTATGCAAATTTGACACAGCAATTCGAGCTGCTAATAAAGCATAATCAGGATGTTTAGTTGTAAGTGTAGCAGCTGTCTCAGCTGCTAAATTATCTAACTCCACAGTTGTAACTCCAGGATATAAACCATTAATGACTTTCTGGGTTATTAAAGCCTAAAAATAAAATGGCAATGTGTAAAACTCAAATTGATATTTCTTACTTATCTGTTAGCTAGTAAATTATGAAAATTTCTTTTTCCCATTTTGTGAAGTGAAATAATGGAATATTTGCCCTACCATTGAGCAAAACTGGCTTGCTTTATCACTTTTAAAGATACAGTCATCCAACCCAAACTTTTAAGTTTAAAAAAAGTAATATTAACTAGTATTTGAATCAAATTGCTAATACAGTGCAACTTGGATAAAACAAACGTCTTAGTTAGAAATAGTTGTTAATTCGAAGATTTCTCTTAGTCCCTTGAACTTCTCATTAAATCAATGTTAAAAAATCATGGATAATTCAAAGTTCAACTTCCTTAATTCGAAGCTTTCTATAAAAACTTTTGAACCATAACGACTTTTTGGCATTTCATTGTTAAGAAATCATCGCCGAAATACCCCCACCTGTTCGACACGCAACAGCTGAAACCCCCACTTTAAGTCACCTGTTCAACCGGTTCGAGCGTTCAACCGGCTTCCGACATCATTAGAGCTTCCTACTGTCAGTGTCTCTGTAGTGTTGTAAGAGTTAACGCTAGTGAACATCCACCATGTCTTTGAGTAAACCACATGTTCAGTACAAGAATTTAATGTTTGCTGAAAAGGTAGCAGTCTTTCACAAGGTGGAAAAGGGTGTGAAGAGGAAATGCCAAATCGCCAACGAGTACGGGATAGTGTCGTACACTCTACTTTTTTGAAAAATAAGGACAAAATTCTAAGTAATGCTGCTACTATTCGTGGAAATGGAAAGGATCGCAAAAGAGCTAGAGAACCAGACAATCCTGAAGTCGAAGAGTGCGTGTTGAAGTGGTTTAAACACACATGGGACAAAAACATTCCTCTGAGTGGTCCCCTTTATTCAAGCAAAAGTGGAAGAATTTTTTGCCCGTTTCGGAAAAAGTGATTTCAAGGCTAGCACTGGTTGGTTGGATGGATTTAAGGAAAGAAATGGAATCTCCTTTTAGGCATATGTGTGGTGAAAGTGGAAGAGCAACTGTTTGGAAAGACGATTTTTACAAATGATTGAGGGAACACCGGCCAAAGACATTTTCAACATTGACGAACGGGTTTGTTTTTCAAATGTGTTCCAGACAAGACATTAGTGTTTAAGGGAGATCGTTGCAGTGGGGGAAAGAACAGTAAAGAAAGAATCACTTTACTGGTTGGAGCTAACATGGACGGCAGTGAAAAGCTACCTTTCCTCATGATAGGCAAATCTGCTAATCCAAGATGTTTCAAAAATGTCAAATCAAAACCAATAGAGTATAAATCAAATAAAAGAGATTTAACTCTTACTTCGAAGTTTCGGGTAATTCAAATTTTTTTAGTGGTCCTTCAGCTTTGAATTATCTAAGTTGCACTGTATTTTGTTTGACCAAGATTGTCCCTGTTTCAATAAAACCTGACTAAAATTTTCAGAAGTTTTTCTGAATTTTCCTTCCTTTTTTTGATTACGAAACAAATTCCACTGAAACATGGACAGACTTTAAATTTCAAAATTCTCAAAATATTTGTTCACATTTAATTAAATTAGTAATTATTATTTTTTCAGGAATTCATTCAATGAAACTATGAATTTTGCAATCAATTGATGTTTTCCTACAAAACTCTCAGTGGTAGCTATAGTATCTTCAGCACTTAGCTTGGCCAATTAACTTCAACTTAAAAGAAATAGATTTCCTATCCAGATTAATTGTCTTACCATTTCTTTTTTTAAAAAAAAAAATACAAATGCAATATTTATTATAGGTCTGACAGCAATATATGTTTAAATTAACAAGTGTTAGGAAATATGAAAATACAGTAATATGATTTGTTGTAAATAACAAGCTTTGAATTTGGAAAATATTTAAATCTAATAAAACATTTGCCTTATCTGTAACACAATGAAATAGGGGATATACTTAATATAAGATTGTATTCATGGCACCCCCCCCCCCAAAAAAAAAAGCCAGATAAGAGTAGAGACTCCTACTGAGAAATATATATTACTTTGCTGAGCAGAAGGGTTTCAGGTCACTTCAGTCTTCCCCAACATAAAACCCTAGAAAAGGGCTCTTATGTGCCACAGCATCAACATTGCACCAGTGACCTGTGTCACAGAAATCAAAGGATGAAACGACTTATTGTCATATCAAATACAGTAAAACCCCGATTATCCGAGTTTCCGCTTTAACCGAGCTATCAAATATTTCTAGGATTTTTTTTTTTTTTTTGGTTCTACATTTTTCATTTTTATTCTGAACTTGATCTCACAAACACTCAGGAAAACGAAATCCAACAACACTATCCCCCTTTACTTTTCATTATATCATGCATCTCTCTACCCCTCCCCTTCTTGCATTGCTGCAGAAAAACGCCAAAGTAACAAAACAAAAAACAATTAAGGATTTTTTTTAAGAAATCTTTAATTATCGTAACAATATGAATTGCATGTGGTGTATCTGTTTAACTTTTGTATTTGTTAAAATATACATTGAAACCTACACGATTTATTTTATTTACAATTTTCGCTTTAACAGTTTTTCGGTTATCCGAGTTAGTCTTGGTCCACATTAACTCGGATAATCGGGACTCTACTGTATGTTAAAGAATAATTTACACATTTTCAGAAGGCTAAGTAATCAGACTGCAAAGTCTCCTTTAATTGAATAAAGGATGCAGCACAAAACTAAACTTGCTGATAATTTTGTAAACTATAGTTTACAAAGTAAATACAGCCATGCATTTTTTTTCACGTTAATCTTTTGTTGGCTGTACTACCATGTGATTTTTACAGCGATTACTTAATCTAAAGACTATCTGCTATTCAAATGTTTATTCAGGAGCAAAGTTTTCAGACAATTCAGAAGTACATATAAAATTATGAAAGTTAATTGTTTTGTAACTTGTATAAAAAAAAAAATAATACAATTACAGATGCAGCTTCATACCTGTTACAATATTAAAATTTATTACATGAAAGATTGTAATTGGCAACAATATTTATCCTTCATAATTAGTAATTTCCATAATTTTACCAGTAATAAAATAAGTTTCCATAATTTTACCAATACTTTGCAAAAAAAATATAAAGCAGACTCCAAAATTAATATTCTGTAAGACATAAAAGCCTAATAAATTATTTATAATATATTACTATCAACACTTAAAGCATTCTTAGAGAAATAAATCAGGATTATTATTCATTATTTTCTAAATGAAAAATTTTAGCAGGGGGGAAAAAAAAAAAAAAAAAAAGTGCAAATGTCATGAAATGACAATGTATTTCCCAACCCAAGCACAAAACCAAAACTAAGTAAAATTTGATTCTTTTACCCTCAATAGTGGACATGAAGCAAGACTTTTCGAAATAATGTTCTCTCAACAAAACACACATTCAAATATTCTATGCACATTTCTCAAGTTATCAATCATCAAACATTCAGGAAGTTTAAATAAACTACTGATGTTTGGGCATTTTAATTCTTATCTTCACTTGACTGAACAAGTGTCAATGATTGCTGAATATTACCACGATTCAATATTACTTGGATGAACTAGGTTTTATGAATCTGATTAATTTATGACAACCAGCAGTTAAATAAACAGTCTTGAGAATTATCCACAAGATATTTTGAGGTTTAATTATCTTTAATTTATCATATAACTAATTATTTTTGTTTCGTTTAATATAGGGGTGGGCAAGTAGTGGTTTTTTGATTCGAGTCGAGTCGTTGAGCCAACTACTCGAGTATCGAGTTGAGTATAGCACGGGTTATAAAAGACTTAGTTTCCAATAGTTTTTATTATAAAATTTGAAACAAACAATGTTCCTTATCTCTAAGATATTGGTTTACAATTATATAGGCCTACAAATGTATAAACTCAATTTTGACTTAATCTTTTACTTTACTTTTAATGTTAAAATGTGTAAATAAATTGATGAACTTATCTGAAATGACCATACTTCAAGATACAAATATAGTAAAAAAAGGGTCAAGTGTAAATAAAATAGTGTCAGGTAAGTATTAAGCAGGCCTAATATATTTCTAATATTACATTTAGAATTAATCAATAAGTACCCTAATAAACTACAATTGCAATATGTAAATTATAACTCAATAAATGTCTCCCGAGAGATGCTAGCGATCCTGGTGGCTGGCTGTTACACTAACTCAGTCTGGCAAGTACAGCGCGATGTATTCAAAATCAGCTGATACTATGACCACTTGGAGCACTGTTGTGTTGATCGATTTCTTATTTTGGGGGAAAACTAACTGGAATGGATTAAAATTTGGACTTTGGCTGTGGCAATGTGAATGCGTGGTCGAAACAAAGTGTATCTTATTTAGTATCGATTCACACCCACTTCGGTAGTATCGTAATCTTTTAGCAATACGCGGAAGGATATCAAACTCGTTGAATATGCTAGAATTTTTGTAATGTTAAGAATCGGGACATATTTATTTTTAGCAACGTTAAGAGGAACTTTTTTTTACCGATACTGATACGATAAAGATTACTATGCGTAGTCTGCGAAGCTGTCTTGGTCCCGTCTGCACCGACTACGGCGTTCGGGAACAAAATATAGATGACTGTTGAATTAATTATTCTACTTATTGCGTGATTATACGAATTAAATCAGTATTCATTTAAAAGAATGAGGATTAAATAAAACACACACTGAAGTATGTTTTTAATTTGTCAAACACATTTTTTATAAAATAATAGCGATCGGCATTTTCAACACTTCTTAATTATTCGATTTGCATTTTCGAGTAGTCTCCACTACTCGCTCGAGCTCCGAGTATTAAAAAATACTAGACAGATACTCAAAAACTCGAGTACTCGCCCACCCCTAGTTTAATAGTAAGTTCTTGTATCTAATGATTTAAACTTCGAAGCATTCTGCAGCCAACAATTTTTTATAAATTATCAATAAAAATCTTCTGTACTGTGAAAAATTTGCACTAATGTGTTTGATTCTCTGAAATCATTCTGATTACTTCAAATGAGCCTTATTTCAATGAAATTGTTTTTCTCTAATAAAAATGTACAGGATATTTGTTTATTATCTTAAAACAGACACAGACGAGTTACTGAATACAATATAATCAGTCTGATAATAGATTTACAGTAAATAAGCAGTAAAAACTTAATCAAGTTACAAGTTTTCAACAGATACAAATTACATTGAAAATGCAATAGCACTTACTTCCGTAGATATTTAACATAGCCAACACTGTCTTAACTACTATCTCACCATTCCTCTTTCAATGGTTAAGATAGATCAATTTTCACTTGTGGGGAAATTTCTGGCCAATTAATGACACCTTTTGGATTAGTCACCCGATATCAAACTTTTAATAGCCAACATTTTAAATTCTTCCTTTTTGGAAAAGAATAATTTATTTGAAACAATTTTATAATTCGTGCCGATTCAAACAGAATGCTTTACTGTTAAATCTTATATTCTTCTTGCATTACACTGAATCTATAATTTATGTAGATTAAGTACATTAAAAATCGGTCAATTAAATTTTTAATTGAAACATTAACTATATAAGCTTCAAAACTGTTTCAGAAAGCAACCAAAATTTGTTTAAGTATTTATTAAATAATGACATGCCCACAGGCCTCATTTTGTTAAACTTTACTTTTACAATCATTCCATAAAAAACTGAAAAATGGTAATGATTTTTTAAAAAAATTGTTTAGTATTAACATTTAGTTGTGCATGTACTTGCATGCTAATGTGGAGACCAGGCTCCCG
>JAFIDM010009631.1:246564120-246598573 GCA_023159025.1 Thereuonema tuberculata | reverse complement strand
CCAAACTGCAGTCATCAAAGTTAACTGAAGTTTGGTGCACTTGGGCACTAGTGTCAAAAATAGAACAATTTCCACTATAGAAATCGCACATTTTCAACAACACAAATTCCAAGAAACAGTGTCAATACAAGTAATAGATATAATAGAACTAGAACAACAAAGAAAAATAAAAAGTATATAACAATGAAATTAATTTTCAAACACTATACCCATACGGACTAAATCAAAAGTATTACTCAATAAATATCAACAATTTAGATAATATATGTATATATAAATGATTTATAAATTCTAATTCAGAAGATATCAATTGTTTTATATTTATGTTAATTCAAACATATCAAAAATTACCCTTATTTCAATTTTAAAAATAAAATGAATTTTAACAGTTTTACCACAATCTTGCAAAACAGTTTTCTTAAACCTAAACTGTGTATCATTCATAAAATATTTCATATTTAATTTAAAATTAACTAAATTAAAATACTACATTAACAATAACCACTTTGAAACTATAGATAAACATCTTAAAGATTTAATACTGGATATAACAAAATTAAATTGGAAACAAAAAACTATACTGTCCATGTGTATACTGTACCTTGATGAATTCATATTTAAAATGTGTTATAAACATAATCTAATATACAAACAATTTATAGATTAGAAAATATGCATAATAAAAAACTAAAACAATTTTAAAAATTTTAATTCACACAGAACAAACTTAACAAAAGTAATTTCAAACAAATAAGAACATTAATGAAAATCCAAAATTCGTCTTTCTTATAAATATCCCCAAGTTTATCCCCAAATTTAAAATACTTATTATCACATATCAATTCTAACATGTCCATAAAAACTTCCTTATCCAAATTGTAATTTTTTAACAATTTAATTTGGGGATAAACTATACGTGCAAAAGAAAGGTTTCCCAATGGGGTGCCCAATTTCAGGAGTAATTTGCAATAATTACTTAAATTGGATTGAAAACAATTCAATTTTAAGATGGACAAAAGCTAAGTTTCAATATTTTAGATACGTAGATGATATTTTGATTCTGTGGGAGGGTACTGGTCGGCAATTTAAACTTTTTTTCAATTTTGTAAATTCTGTAGAACCTAATTTAAAATTTACTTATCAGGAAGAAAAAGATGGGAAGTTACCTTTCCTAGACACATTATTAATCAACAGTAATAATACAATCAGTTATGAATATTACCAAAAGCCTTACCAAAGTAAGCATATGTTAAATTTTGAGTCAAATCACAGGGTATCCACTAAGAGATAATTTTCAATAATTTAAAAAGGATAACTGCTTACACTGAGGACAAAAGCTTGTGGAAAGGGAAAGTTAATAGTCTGAAGGAAAAATTGGAAATGAATGGCTATCCAAGAGGATTTGTTAAATCAAGTATTGATAAATTTTTTCGCACAAGGAAAATCAAGAAAGTAGAACATTTAAGCAATAATAAAGTCACAAATTACAAATTAATTAGGCTTCCTATTGGTTTTGAAATTGATAGGTATGTAAAAAATATTTTGGAAGAAAACAAAATTAAAATAGTATTTTATAAGGGAAACGTATTATTCAAAAAAAGGCAAGAAAAAAATCAACAGATTGCACAAAATGGGAGTAATTTATACATTGAAATGTAGAGACTGTGGGGGGTTATATATTGGAAGTTCAGGAAGATCATTTAAGGAACGGTTAAAGGAACATACTAATGCTTGTAGAGACAATCATCCAGAGCTGTCAGATTGGGCATTTCACACAATAAATTTGGCACATAATCCGGATCCAATTATTGACATTATATATGTATCCCAAGATGAATCTGACAGATTGCATTAACAAAAATTAAAGCACTTAAAATGAATCCAATTTCATTCAGTTTTTTTGAAAAAAATCATAAAAAATAATAAAATTTTGAAACAAAAATTGGAATTGAAATAAATTTATTTGCAAATTTTTTGGGATTGTTTTAAGAAGGATTGTGTTTGTTATACATAGCATGAATTTATTTTGTTGTTAAAGAAAGGCTGTGATTGTTAGATGTTGTATGAGTTTATTGTTATTCAAGAAAGTTTGTACCATGATTGTTTATGCTTAGAATTCTGGTTTTTAAATGTTAGAGAAAATGTTAGGTTTCTCTACATTTTTCTGTAGTTTTCCGTGAAGAAGATTCCTGCTAAAGGAATTGAAATATTGAGAATTAGATGATGTTGTTAAGGAAGAAGAGGTTATTATGAATTATTTATATTTATAAAAATAAGAACATTATTAACTCACTATCATAAACAATTCATATTTACAATAGTAGATAAAACAATAATTTAGCCATTATCTGAAAATTATTCTACCCAAACCATAAACATTTTAAATGACATTTTTAATTTAGTAAAACTCATAAAAATAATTTAAAATATTGTAAGATATATTGACGACCTAATTATTTTCAATAGCAATTTGAACCCAACAGAAATTTCATCCAAAATTTACAAAGACATAATACCAATAAACCAAACCAGTAACAAAACTATTCCGATTGTTTACGTGCATTCTTAGGTATGGGTGAAGACAAACCACAATATATAACATTCAATTTCAATTTTCAGATAGATTCATAGAATAATCCTAGCAACAAAATTAAAATTTTTTATAAACGAGCTAAATAGATACCTACAAATTAGATCGATTTTAACTAATTGCAACTACCTAAACAAAAGAATTCATTAACAATGGATTCCAATGAAAATTAATAAAATACAAATACAGTAAAACCCAGTTATTATGCTCATCAAGGGACCGTAACCTACAAGCGTAATAGCACTATAGAAGGGAAATGATTTATGAAAAAAGGAAAGATTTAGACGCAATTTTACTGAAAGCCTACTTGATTCTGCAATAGATGTAGTGCCAATATGAGCTTATTTCCTATTAAAAAAAAAAATCTTTGATTGTGGTTTGCTGTGTGTGTGTGTGCTACTGTTATGAATTAATGAATTATGACATTTTCAATGCGGTTCAAGTAACTATTGACATCAATTGATACACCACTAGAAGCAACACTAATATATTTTTGGAGCATATTTAGTGCAGTGAGGGCTTCATTTCTTGTGGGAGAATTTTTCTCTGCAGATTCAGTTTCCTCTGCATCACTGTCTTCATCCTGGTCAGCAGCATGATCTGCAATCATGTCGTCCACATCGCGGATTTCTGAGGTCACTAGGCTATCGTCAACTGACACAAAATCCTCTTAACTCACATCCCCCAACTTCAACCAGAAAAGCAGAATCTTGCGATTGGCTTTCATCATTTTTTGGTCTAAGTCTTTCAGCCACGAGAAATAATTCACCCGTCATCCAGGCACGTGCTTGATTCTTGTATTCATAGGACAGTCTTTTAATGTTTTTAAAACATCGGGGCCTTGCTGACTTTCCCAACACTACCAGTATTCTCAGATCCATCAGCATTTGCAGCAACAAGAACAGTTACCCTTTCCTTGCTTAATTTTCCACCATGGCATTTTTCCCCTTGCAACACATATGACCTGTCGGGCATTAGTTTGAAAAATAAGCCATATTCATCAGCATTAAAAAACATCGCGTGGCGCATAATTAGTAATGAGTCTCCGCAGCAATTCATTTTGCCACTCATTTACATCACTGTCACCAACTGATTCTCCACTGATTTGGCGATATACTATGCTGTGCCTTTTCTTGAATCTATCTAGTCAACCATTACAGGCAGAAAATTCTGTGTTCAATTTGCCCGCTATTTCACGCGCCTTTTCTTGAATGATTGGGCCACTTAATGGCACTGATGCATCACGGGACTGATGAATCCATTCAATCAGAATTTCCTCGGCATCTTCATATTTTCCACACTACTTTTTTACGTTTGCAACCACCCTTCGCTGCATCGGTAATTGCATCCCTATTTTTTATTATTGTTCGCAGAGTGGATGAGGGGATTCCTAAAGATTCTGCGAAATCCTTCTGACTTAGTGTAGAATTCTCGTCGTACTTACGGAGAATTTGCAATTTTTCACTTATGGAAAGGGATTTCCGCTTCGACATTTTGCACTACTGTATCACAGACCCGTACTTCGAAGTTCAAAGATTCCCTCCTGCGGGGGGGAAGAAGAAGAAGAAGAACGTTTACAATGCAACATTTCTTTTCGATACAAATTTTCCGATTTAAAAAAAGCGCTACAAGCGGGATTTGAAGCGTTATAAGAGGGTAAAAGTATACAGAGTTACATAGAAAATTCCAGGGACCGTATAAAAGAAGCGTAAAGTACGGGATAGTGCTATAAGCGGGAGCGTAATAACGGGGTTTTACTGTATTTTCAATAAAAAATTTAAATACTATGATATAAAACCAAAAACTTATAGTTAATAAACTAACATTCAAACTAGGCTCAAACATTATTTCAAATTATTAATACAGTGGCTACATTTGGGAATGTAGATTCACTTCATGAATTATGATTTTTAAATTGACCTCAGATTTTGATATGTTATCTAGTAATATACTTAAGACTTAAAATGCAAACATTTTAATGAAATTTTTCACTAATCATCTGGGTGTGTATTATAGAGAAAAGTAAATTGCTTTTTTTTTTTAATAAAGTAAAATGCCAAATATTGAAAAGATATACACATTTTCTTTTAATTTGTTAGGAGCTTATCAAAAACAATGTGGTAGGTATTTATTCAATCTTTATCTTAGTTAAAATTTATATCTGCTGATGTATTCTAGTCTTATTTTTCTCTTAATATTTTTTAGTTATTCAATACTCATCACATCCAGATAATTCAACTGCTTTAATTTTATAACACTTAAAGCTATCTATATTATGCTTTCCTGTATATACACTTGATCAGAAAAATGGCACAATTGCATTTTTTTTTACTTTTGTGTTTATTTTCCTCGCAATTCGCAATTTTTTTATGAATCAAAATAATGTCAATTTAAAGATAGTTTCATCACCTATCCAATAATACCACTTAAGTGTATTTTCCCTTCAAAACCAAGATAATAGAGCACAACACCACAAATTGACAAAAATCGATGAAAAATTGAACGAGGGCCATAATTAAGGCTAGAGGAGAGAATACCAGTTATTAATAAGATTGTTTTATAAATGTTTGTAATGAATTTTGTTATAATCACCATTTCCCAGGCTGTACGAAAACAAGGTTTTCTGGTAGGCTAGGAGATTCCTCCAAGCACTCTGCTGACATGCAATACACACTTAAGTGGCATCATTGGGTAGGTAATGAAACTATCTTTAAATTGACATTATTTTGATTCAAAAAAATTGTGAATCACGAGGAAAATAAAACAAAGAAAACAAATGCAACTGCTCTCAAGTTTATATTCTTCAAATGAATATCATAAAGCAGCAATAGTTTCAATATTTATTTCAACTTTTTGTAGGAAGTATTAATTTTGTTCCTAGTTTGTAAAATACTCAACACTGCAGTCTTTAATAAATTTAGTTGCTTTTCCAATCCCTTTGCTTCCAGTTTGATATTAGGTTTTTTGTGTAGGATTGTCAGATATGTCTTTCAGAGCATTCATAAGATATTTATATCCATAACTATTGCAATAACAGCATCAGTATTTCCTGACCAACAGGCATTACTTAAGTTTTAGGTACCTTGCATTCCAAAGATAAAAGACTAATATTTTCCATCTTCCTATTGAAGCAGCAAATTATAAAAAAAATGAACAAATAATTTTGTGGCTTCTAAACAACTTTCTGCTGCAAATGGCACGATTATTTTTTTGACATACGATTTGAAGACCATTATAAATCCTTATCATATTGGAAGAGTTATCATAAGATTTCCCCTCTATCGTATTCTAAGATAATGTTTCAATTTGTTAGATTTCCATAATGCCATTTTCCATTTCTTCAACTTTTATGGCATACATTTTCAACAAAACAATCTTTCTACTGACATTCTGGCAGTATTAATATATCTAATCACAAGGGTTAATTGGTGGGAGTGAAATGTCAAGTATTGAGTCATCATTTAATGAAAAGTATTTTGCTTCTTTTAATTCGGACACAATAAAATTCTTACATTTTATTAAAATAATAAATTCATCATAAATATTCGCCGACAATTATGACACATATCCAGTACCTTTATTTGCGAAATTGACACCAACTGCAAAAATACTTGACACAGAAAAAAAACAATTTTGTTTAAATAGTTACATTATGTTTAACAAAGTTTTTATGCAGATTGTAGAGTTTAAACGAATTTTATGTACAAATAATCAAGTATAAGGATTAGGTAAACCATGAAAGCCATAGCAGCTTTCTGTTGCTTCAAATATGCTGCAGTGCACACTTTCTGAAGATATGTTCAGTTAATTGGGGATCAAATCCATTTCAGCACTCTTACTTCGTACCAATTGGGGATGATAAAACTAATCTTTTTTCTTTATCTTCAAATGACCAAATACCACTGAAGTATGTAGGTGCCTGTGATAAGTTAGTTCCAGAGGTAGAACTCAATTGTTCAGTATACAAGCAGAAAATAACTTTAATAAGTAGGAAACTTACGAGGGTGAGCTGAAAAGTTTTCGACCTAACAAAGATACAAAACATTTTTTCTGCAAATTTAGTTGTTTTTTTTTCTCAACATAGTCTCCTTGTAATTCTATACACTTCTCCCAGTGATGCTCCTATCTCTTCAACCCGTCCAAATATACTCTGTGTCTTTCTCTGCAAAATATAGGTGATGGCCTCCTCATTCGACGAAAATCTGTCCTCCGAGAACAATTTTTAGCTTAGGGAACAAAAAGTCTCTTGGGGCTAGAACTGGTGAGTAAGAAGGGTGGTCAAGCAGTTCAAACCATAATTCATGGATTTTCACCATGGCAACCACTGAGGTGTGAGACTGCACATTGTCTTGGTGGAACAAGATTTTTTTTCCTGTAAATGTGGTCATTTTTCTTAAAATTTCTGCCTTCAGCTTGTCAAGTAATGATGCGTAGTATGCTCCAGTAATGGTTGTCCTTTTTTGAAGATAATCGATTAAGACAAATCCATGACTGTCCCACAAAACAGTCACCATCACTTTCCCAGCCGATGGAACAGCCTTTGCATTTTTTGGAGCCGATTCCCCCTTGGCAGTCCACTGTTTGACTGCATTTTTGATACTGGTGTAATGGTATTTCTAAGTTTCATCTACAGTAATTATCCGGTGCCAAACTGATTTATTGTGCTTAAACTGCACCAATAGAGCGTTGCAAATGTTCATGCGAACACATACCTGGTCCTAAGTGAGCAAACACAGCACCAAACACACAGACAGCTTTCGCATGCCTAAATCTTGATGCAATATGTGCCAAACACATTCTTTGGAGATATTTATAGCCTCTCGTATCTCTCACCTTAATTCGACAGTTGTCTAGCACCATTTGGTGAACTTGAGCGATGTTTTCGTCAGTGGTTGCAGTTTTTGGACGTCCCGAACGTTCATAGTCACCCAAGCTGGTATGGCCACGTTTAAATCCAGCTCCCAAAATTTCACAGTGGTAAATGATTGTGCAGAGTCCTCGTACATAGTGTCCAACTCATCTTTGATTTGCATTGGCATATTACCTTTCAAAAATAAATATTTGATGACAGCTCGATACTCTATTTTTTCCATTTTCACAAAAACACATCGACTTGCTCAAATGATTGTCAAACAATCATCGAAACAAATGGCTGCGATTTCGGTGAGTACCTTTTAACGCATGCGCAAATGGGAGTGTGTTTGCAACTTTTGTTGACGAGTGCTGCCATCTTCATGTTGAGGTTGGAAACTTTTCAGCTCACCCTCGTACAATATGCACATTTACCATAGATATATTTCAAAAACATTAAACCAAATATTTAAATTAAACTCAAAGTAAACAATATCTTGAGACTATTTTACGATTCTGATTTTTGGAAAAGGGAGATAAAAAAAGCAATCGTGCAATTTTCTGCAGTGAAGTAATAAAAAGAACAGATGGAAGAAATAACATTGGCCTCAGCAATGTTAAAGAAAGAAAATTATTCATTTTTTTTAATTAACTAATTATTTTAATTTAAATATTTAATATTTATATTGCGTGTGTTTGTGTGCATGTGTTTGCTTAAATTTATCTGCACAAAGTACTACTACAGATGCTGAATTTCCATTGGTTTCAAGACATACAATTTTTTATTTTTACTATTTAAAAACCTTTTCAATATATTACTGAATAGCATGGAACCATTACAAACAATTTCGATGTATAAAATGTTTAATAGAATCCTAAGGTTTTAGTTCCAACATAGCTCTTAATACAGTATTAACAAAGATAGGCCAAAAATCTTATTCCTTTACTGTAAGCATAAAAAAATTTCACTACATCATTGCAATACTGGTGCCCATTGAATGGCTGTACCAACAAACAAAAATATAAAGATAAATGTAAATCTTGGCTCTCATAATTACATTTTATTAATGATCCCAGTTTCCATTTTCGAAGGGATTTTAAAACTTCTCTGGTTAATTGATTCAAATAATATATTCTTCATTGTGAATATAAATGTAAATTTTTACTGTTTTTAATTATCATTTATCCTGAAACAAAAGTGCTATAATTTTATATTTACGACATGATTTTTACTTCACTAAAAAAAAAAAAAAAAAAAAAAATTAAATAAAAAAAATATCTTGATACCCATTTTCAATTTTATACACAATATTTTTTAACATAAAATAATAAGTACTTATATAATTATACAACTTATAATTCCACAAATTAAAAATTAATATCAATATGTCAGGAATATGAATCGAAAAGCCGAATCATTTACAATGCAGTAAGTAAAACGGACAATTTCGTTAGTAAAACAAAAAACTTTGAGATGGCGGCAGCCGGCGCACTAGTAGCCCTGTCTAATGAGTTAGATGAATCTCAAAATTCGGTAGTACAGTGCAATTTGGATCACCTCAGTTAAACAGACATAAGGGATTTAACAATTGGCAATTCAATTTAGTTTACTTAGTATTTTATATATATTAGAAAATATTTTAATAAATAAAAAACAGATAATGAAGAGGTGTAATATAATCATAACAGTGAAATAAACATTTATCTCTATCCTTTATTTTTGTTCCTAAAAGATTTTATGTTATTTGATATTTTAATTATATAATTATAGATATTTTCATTTCCAGTGCATTAAAAACAGTTATCTTTTCATCGAATCCTTCGGACTTTTCCTCTAAAATTTTTACTTATATCGAAGCTATTCATCTAAATAAAGAAAGTTAAAAAAAATGGGTCACATCTATTATTGGAGCTCCTTGACCTTTCCACGACTAACTCCTTTGTGAACATTGTCTTTAATATTTTCTTTCATTCTTTTTTGACTTTGTTAAAAATCGACTTGGGTAAGATTTACAAAATTATTTCACATCAACTTTAATAGCAGTGCTCAGTATAGAGATTTTATTGTTAGAAAAAATTTCAGACCATCTGTGAAAGCAGGGGGGGGGGGGGGAAATGATATCAATAGAATAAGAGTTTTCATTTATTAAAAACTTCCTCTTAATCTTTTTTTCGGGACAAAATCCTTTAATTATTCAATACAATACGATCTCACAATATTTTTGCCTTTTGTTCTTTATCCGGGACACAATCCTTTAATCATTTTTCAATACAATACGATTTTTCAAAATTTCTGCCTTTTCTTTTTTATGTTTATTTTTAAGTTCTCGTCTTAATTCCTACTAAATAAAATAAAACTTCTGGATATGTCTACACACAAAAAAACAAAACAAAAAAAAACAATACTATTCGTTTGGCGGGAATTGAAGTTCAATGAAGTAACTATCACTTTTCATCTTTGTAATTACGAAATTTTTATATTTAATTCAATAACAACAAAAACAACCTTAAAAACTTAAGCGCAACTGCAAACGTATTCCAGTAAAACAAGTCCTTACAAGTTCAAAATGCAAATGCGTATCACAAATACATACCGGATCAATGAAATTCATATTCAACCCATAGCACAGCTTCTTTATTCTATTGGTAATTTTATCGAACATAACTTGTTCCTTGCGTTTATCTGTGGAAAAAAATAAAAATTATCTTTAACTTAAGAAACAAAAGGATTCGATTATTTAGTATTACAAATAGGACTTGCTGGATTTTAATTTAGAAATAAAAAGTGCTATATTTAATTTAGAATGAATTAAATATTACCTCTTTTAACAACAAACATTTTTCCTGTTCCTTCTGAAATGCCCAAGACAAGCAGAAACGGTTTAACAAGAAATGCAGTTGCTAAGAGACGTCTCTTTATCTCTTGTGACGGGAAGAATGTGAAAATTTCCCGCCGAGTAGGAAGGAATATTGGCGCGAGAATGAACAATTCTGATTGGCTACACCATTGCGCATGACCTGTTCACAACAATTATTATTCAATTTATTGTTAATTAAAGATCGAACCTCCAAATCAGAAAACGCATTCGATTTAAATAACTGTTAATTATAATCGTAATTAATCAAATTAATAACAATCACAAATCTATAATTTATAATGTAGTTTCCTCTGATTGAACTTTGAAAGGCCTGTTTTTGATTAACTGCAAATATATATATTACAATGAAAGTCTTTCTTCGTATTTTTAAATCACATGATTAATAAGATTAAAAAAAAAAAACCGTAAATATTTAATAAAAACTTATGGAATGATAAACGTTAGTTTTGTTCTTGGAAATAATGTAAAACATCCTATCTTGATTAAGATCCTATTTGATAAAGATGAATAATAATAAATCAGCGATTGATGTTACGAAATCTGACACACTCCAGCATTTATATCGAATAGCCACAAAATCTACAGAGAGATTTCAACATGTTAACATCCTTCATGGGAGATAAAAATTTATTTACTTTCTAAACATGCCTATGACGAATTCTGTCAATCCAACCATACGTTTCAGAACGCCTATTGTAGCTTAGGGGATAATTAAGCTATTTATTCAAAATAATATTGCTGAAAATTAATCATTTCTGCGCATTTAAGTATAATACCGTTGCAAACATCTGATAAATATTAAGAAGTTTAACTGCTCCGATTATTAATTAGTTTTACAAGTCGCCACTGAAGACCTCTCGGTTGCAACTAAAACCTGGAGTGATTCATTTCAATCGAAACCAACGAATTAATGAGGTATTATCTCATTAACGGCATGCTAAACATATCTACCGAAAGATTAATCATTGATCTAACGCTTGAATATGCATTAACGTATACAATAATGAAAAAAAAATCAGAGTAGGCTATATTTTTAAAGCCGAAAATATTCAGTTAAATTTCGGCTTTCCGTTAATTTTCCCTTTTGTGATCAAGATAACATTTAATTATGTTAATCCTAATAAACTGAAACTTTTGTTGCCGTTAAACATTTGATCGTATTGATTCTGATACATATTCAACCTATAAGAAAGAATAATAATAAAAAAAAAAATCTGTATATGGGTCATTCTGAAATTAAGTGGAATTTCCGTACAAGAAAAAAAAAAAAAAATCTAAGAGAAAAATAATTATTAATATTTTTTTTTAAATGACCAATAACAAACTAAATACATGTACACCCTTTGTAGAGGTCAAGAATAAATATTTTACCAGAAAAAAATAGTTTACAATTTTGCCAACCATGAAGATAGAGGTCAAGTTCGCTTCCATGGAGATTAGGAAAAAATATATTTTTTAAATTAAACCAGCTGAATATTGCAAAAATAACAATTAATAAACTGTGGTAAATATTTAATGAGTAAACAACAAATGAATTTTAGTTGTTCTTTGAGTATTAAATTTTTAAATGAAATAGGTATAAACTTGCCAGAAATAGGCCTGATTATGAAATAAATTTTAATACAATCCATATTACTAAAGTGGAATAATATATTAAAAGTATGTTTTGTTTAAATAAACCTTCCTTTAATAGTCTATTAGGCTTTAAATTGTATTAAGTGTAACTCCCATAGATAGAAGTAACCACCATGGATGAAGTTATCCATGGGAGTTACATCCATGGAGGTTACACTTAGCTATTTAGTCACATCTGGTTCATAACCTATAAATCCATAGATCCAGAGCTTATGTTTTCTGATAGATAACAGGTATTTCCAAAATAAACAATTAAAATTAAAGTTTTAACATATGCCATACAACATTTGTTGAACCCATGGAGGTTACAAAGAGAAAAAGAATGCACCTGGAAATAAAGGCAATCCGGTCTTTTAACAGCAAACAACAAACATGAGATCCAAATAATCAACAGATTAGTCAAGATCGCTGCCTTCTCCTTCACTACAGCTCTACCAGTAAACAGTATTGTTGCCCAGTGAGCATTTTCAGAACTTTTATCGATGTTCCATGGTGGTTACATCCAACCCCGTGGACAACTTTTGAGTTAAAATTAGGCTATTTAAATATTTTATGTTTAAAATGTTAGTTGGTATAGAGTTTAATTTATCTAATTTTTTTATTGTTATTGAGTTTTTTTTTGAAAAATTTAATAATATTTTTCGATAAAACACTTGTTAATGTTGAAAAAACAGGGGTGGGGACATTCCACAGAGGTTACATTTCGTACACTTCTCAGAGTTTTACTTTTAAATATAAAATTATTTTCATAAAATAATATTGGGATCTTTTTAAATACAATCTTGTTTCATTTATAAAAATTATCAAGCTTATATAAATCAGTTTTTTAAGATAGAAACTTAGGGGGGACAGAAAATTCCACTTAATTTCAGAATGGCTCATATGTTACCCTTAACCCTCTAACGGTGTTGTGAGGACTTTGTCATAAATGACGTGGTGGGGTCAAAAGTGATACCACTATGAAATTCGTTAATAAAAACCCGTTGTTTGACACTTCTGGATAAATTAAACATATTGTTCTTTTAATTTGCACTTTTTAGAGTGTAAGGAACATTACAGTATCATTATTAGCATTAACAAAATTTTAAAGTTATACACTATTTATTTGCTGTATAGCTGAAAGTGAAAGAAAATTGCCACACAATGAATTACATTTTAATAAAATCAAACTTCACCATTTCAAATTTTTAAGACATATAGAAAATTAAGTTAGAATATAATAGGTTAAAACTATTACATTTCAGTGGCATTTATATTGTTTTCATAAACAATCATTGTCCATTACATGTTCACCACAGTATTTACACATCACGGAATGACAAGTTTGACAGATTGGATGTTCGCATTTCACACAATACTGATTTGTCTTTTTCTCACTAGAACGAAGGCACAATTCACATCGTTTCCTTTAGGAGATTTGGTTATTTACTTGTTGTTTTGGAAGGTGTTTCTTTTTCAAAATTCTTGAATTACCATTCGGAGTTCTTTGGGAAGTCGATCATTGATAAGTCTTTCATTGATGTAAGGCTTATTCAATTACCTGGCCAACGTTTTGAGAAATTCGGAACGAGAAACAGATGTATAGTTTTTGAGTGATCTCTGAATTATGTACGAGTTAGGTGAGAGCAAAAATTGTAACACAAGATGTCGTGGGATCATAAACGACACCACACAACAACAGTGACATCATACAACAAGTCACTGAGAAAACAACTGACTACTAAAGACATTCATTCTGGTTGTGAGTTGGTATTGAACATAGGCGGGATTGTTGTTGTTGGTGGTGGTGGGGGGGGGGGGGGCAGTTGCCCCCTCAATATTTTGAGGAAAAAAAAATAAATATAAGTTAACAAGCATTATTCACTTTAGACTCTTTAACATATTTCTCATGAATTAAATTATCTACAAATTACCTTCTGTGGTAATTTAACATATTTTAAGGTTACCCCCCCCCCCTTAAGGTTTAATGGTTGCCCCCCTCCAATCTAAATGCTGAAATTCTGCTAATGGTATTGAACTAAAGGTATAGGGAAAGGCAAGGGTAAGAAAGACATTCGGAGGGAGTACTAGAGGTCTACAGTTTCACTGATATCTAAAAAGACCCCAGAACACTGTTTGAGGGTTAAGCATCATAATCATAATTACTTAAAATATATTTTAGAATCATGCGTATAACTTCAGGATGAGTGATCATATGTTAGTGCGTTGTCAATTATAAATGCACCATCAACGACATGATGTGGACTTGTGATGAGCCCATACAGTAAAGACTTTGTCAGATTTATAAGCAGGCATTTGCAAAACATTGATTGAAGCTAGGGTAAGAAAGAAGGTAACAAAACCAAATGAGCTGCATTGCAGCCCTCTCTGCTGGAAAAGAGAGATGATTTGACTTACATCTAAAAATAGCAAATGATGTATAAAACAAGAATTTAAAGACACTGAATAAAATGTCAAGTATGCTATAACAAGTTAAATTATTAAAGTTTTAGAGCCATTAAAGAAGCTTTGGCTTCAGGTCCTGAGAATTTATTTCAACAACGTAGTAACAGAAAGAACAATTAAATTATCTATACACAATTAATAATGAAAGTTGAAAATAATAATAATAATTAATATTTTGATATTTTAATTAAAAATATAAATAATGGTAGCTATTCAAGGTTTATGATAAACCATATGGCAAACTTAAATAAGAAAGGAGATGATGGATTTGATTTATTTATATTTCTACCTTAAATTTAGAATCAAACTTATATTGAACACCTTTAGCAGAAAGAAAATATATGCTATATTGAAAGGTACAATGGCAGTGTGATTGAGTGATTATTTCTATACATAAAAATTGATAACTTTCCACTGATTAAATATTTGTGAACAACAGAAATTCTAAACTGATTCCAGGGATTAAGATGAGGATGGGATTAAAAGTTTTACTAGTAAAGGTTTTGATCACAAAAATTATAAAAAAAAATACTTTTTCATCCTGTAGTGGAGAGAAAAAAGATAAGATAAGAAAGGTATAGAATTTTATTTCAAGTTAAGATCCAGGTTTCTATGATCAAGATGACTCAAACTCATTAATCATAGACTTACATGGCAATTGCTGGCATAAAAACCACTATATTAATTTGAAACTGAGAAGAAACTAGGAGCTATTCGCTGAAGTGCTAAAAAAACTGGGATACCTGTCTAAATACTGTGTAGGTCCTTCTCACACTTGGATGATGGCACCAATACGGCGTGGCATGGACTCCATGAACACTCTGTAGTACTGTGGCGACATTACATACAATGCATCCCGCAGAGAGTCTCACAGTTCTGTAAAGTTCACTGGTGGTGGATTCTTGGCAGCATGTTGAAGTGCATCCCAAGTGTTTGATGGCATTTAAATCGGTGAACAAGAGGGCCAAGACATGACGGCAAACTCACAGAAATGCTTTTTCAGCCATAACCGGATGACTGCGGTTTTCTGTGGTGGTCCTGTTGAGAGGCCACACCTGTTGGGATAAATGCAGGACATGAAATGGTGCAAATGCTCCACAAGGATGGTGACATAGCAGCTATGATCACAGAGGTCTGCAGACATATGATCGGTCGTAATGTGTGCCAGCTGAACACACCCTATACCATAACAGAGCCACTCTTATAAATTATAATCAATTATTCCTAGCATCAGTTTTAGTATTTTCAACCCTAATTACAAATCTGGATGTGGTCAACATTGGCATCCGTAGGATGTGGGTGGGCCGTAGGTTATGGAACTCCATACATTGGAACATTGCTGATGCTAGTACTTGCCCAGCATTGAGTTATGCTATTATTTGTAGTAATGTTGATGTGGGCCGGATGTTATGATATGTGCTAGACGCCACTGTCCACATTTGTCAAGGGTTTTCTTTAGAACACACAGGTCTCACACGCTGGATATTTCTCCTGATTTCATGTAGTCCTGTTACACCCTTGAAATTGTTGAATGTGTTGAATCATTGTAATTTCCGAGATGGAGTGACCAATCTCCTGGGCCCTTTCAATCATACCTCTATCAAAGTCGCTTATGTCCTTATAAGCTGTCATCGGAGCTGCAAATGTTACTACTTGAGATTGCAGATATATCTTCTGTTATATATACGTCCATTAGTCGCAAGGTGTGTTGGCATGAAATGGACATGGTTGTGCCTTTCCAGTTTTTTTGGCATTTTAGTGTAATCTACCAAAGTACAGTTATTAAAGTGAAAAATAATTATAAATTTAAAACTATTTATAGTAAGTTTGTAAAAACTATTTATGGTAAGAATTTCAAAATAACTTAAAATTTTTAATAGTACCTGATTGCCATTGAATGCAGTCTTCTCATTTATTTTGGTAGAAATTAGGCCTGTAGATGAGGATCTCAGATCAAAAACTACTTTTATTTTATTTTCCCAAAAAATACAATACATGAATCTCATTATGAGATATTTTTACAATAATTGAACACTATACATAAAAAAGAAGCTGAAAAATTTCTGATAGAATGAGTATAGCATGTGAAAAAAACGAGAATAGTTATTAAAAATATTTTTTTTTTAAAACTTTTTAATAAAAAATTCTGAAAAGTTTTGAAATAGAAAACTATGCAGAGTTACATTTTATAAAAGAAGAATAATAAGATTTTTTTGGAATTTACTGATTTTTTTTTTTATCATTTTTGGTTGGCTGGCCTTAGATTCATCCCCTCCCCAAGCAAATAAAATAAAATAAATGCCCATCTAACATGATAACAATAAATTCTAGTTGGTTTTTGTTTGTTTCAGTCATTCTCTAGTGGTTTGTTAATGCAGTGATTACAGAAACAATTTTAAAAGATGATTCCTTACAGAGCGAGTTGCATTTTGGATTTTTCTATATATTTTCAAGGTAAAAAAATATTAAAAAATGTATTATTTTAAATCTAGATCAAAGATTACTTAGTGGTGCCATAAGGACTGCATTGATTTTTGAATATAGCCATTCACTTAAAACTAAATCTGAAATAAATTCTTAAGATATTAGTTTTGTAGGTTAATGAAGAAAATGAAGTTTATTTGTTTAGATGCTCACAAATGATCTATAATGAAAACTCTAACTGAGATTCAAGTGTAATTAAAAACTGAGTGTAATTTTTAAATATCCAGGACAGTTGTTGTTTATGTTGGATCATTCCATGTCAAATCAACATGAAAAAAAAAAATATTTTGAAGCTTTATGTCTCAGATTGTCAAGATTTTTTGGATATGGACTGAACCCGATGGAAAGTATGAAAAATCTGAATTTTTGGATTGGTTTGATCAGTAGTTTTTTTTTTTCTTTCTTTTAATGGAGTCTTCAAAATAGTGAAAAAATACAAATTTTGAGTGAACACCTATATATAGTTTATACATAAACAGTTATTGTTCAGCAACCCTTTGTCCTAGAGCGCTCAAACTAGGTGTCATTTAAAGCCCTTGAAATGAGCTCCCTTTTTTTTTTTTTTTGGTTAGTTTACATTAGGAATTATGGAAGAAAAATGTTTTGAAAGCTTTCCAAAATTTTCATTTTTGAAAATCTTAAAAAAAGCCATTTTATATTTTTCTTGAAAAAATATATTTAAAAGATGATGTTTCTCAAAAGTTTCCAGATGGGACACAATGGGGTCATATTTCTTCATAATTTTAAAGACAATTCTGCAGCTGAAATATTGATACATATAAAATATTGATACAGTAATATAAAATACTGTACTTCCTATTTGAGCTTTTACGAAATTTACAGAAAGGAAGAATATGTTTAATATTAAATAAAACTCTTCTGAAAGTGTTGATATTGTTTAATCAATATTTTTATGCAAAACCTTTTTTATGCAAAACACTCGTGTCATGTCATGTCATAACATGCAGATACGGCCAAAACATTCTCTGCCCTTTGATTTCAGGCCAGTGAGTCTCCAGACTAGCAACTTCAGTTGATTTTTCATTGTTGTTAAGCCATATTTTACAAACGAACTAATTACTGCTTGTACATACCAGTATACTTTCCAAACATGAGAATGTTTAAAAAATTTATTATTCTTTCATCCCAAAGGGCCATCACCATCCTTTTGCTATCAACATCCCAATCCAGGCATTCTGGTGAGAACAGTTTTGGTACAGATTGAGCTTACCAATATGGCAGGTTTATATACTCAGTGAAAGAGATATACTTTAAAGTCAACCAATCTTCTAAAGCAAAGGCTGAATCACAAGTGAAGATTTACAAAACTACTCTTACTTTAATTTAAAATTAAACAGCAACAATACTTTTTTTTTTATATATAATTACACAAAGTTTTTAAAGTGTGAAGTGAAGTGGACCTACTTCCTTGATGATGAACTTGTATCTCAATCATGTGGAGTACGCTTCTGTGCTGTCTGTTTTCTCAAGTAACTATTATAAATTAACTTTGTTTTGTATTTAGATTAGTCGAAAGGAATATGGTACCTCCAAGAATTAAACTAAAAATAAAAATTACACATTAAAAATAAAAAATAGAAAATTCATGTGCAAATGCTATCTTCAATGTGTGGTTATATATTTTTAGATGCTTTAATTAATTGCGCATGAAAACTTCATTGAGGCTAGCTGAGGTTGGCACATATTTACCTAGTAAACTACTGGGTCTCAACATTTTAATGAGATTACTTAGATTAGATCAATGCTAAATGTATCTTACACTAGCAGAAACAATTGCTTCTAAAAAAGTAAATAAAACATACATGATATTATCTGCGGAAAAGATCACAGTAACCTGATCTCCCTCCAATGTAATCGACCGTCATGTCGTTGCCTCCCTTTACTGATTATGACTGACTTGGTTCAGTCAGAATGAGATTGACAAGCCACATAAAAAGGGAGACAGAGCCAGGTCAAGAGAGAGAGTTCATTGGTGGCAGCTAGCTGCAAGCAGTCCTCCTCCACACAGCAGAAGAGAAGGATCCAATAGTGGGGAACCAGCCCAGCAGATTAGAAGGAGGACCCAGTATTGGGAAACAAAGCCCAGGAGGCATCAGCTCAGCAGAGTTGTAGAAGAATCCAGTATTAGAAAGTAAGTCCAGAAGGCAACTGTCCAAAAGAAGAAAAGAAGTAATTTCATTTTGGAGTAGCCACCCAATAGTAGTTCTTAAGCGCAGAGAGAATTTGGCAACAGACTATTGCTTTGTTTTAAAAAAAACAAAAAAAAACCAATTCATTCCCACTTCATTGATTATCCTCGTATTTATCCTTGTAGTTATCAGTAGTTCCGAAAACTTTGAGATTATAATATATGTACTTCTGGAGCTATAGAGCTAATAAAAAATGAAATTCAGTGGTAAAATATACTTTGGCCCTGAATGGAGATTATCAGCCTAAAGAGGAGATCATCAAGGGGATACGACAACCTGAAGAAGAAGATTGATAAGATTGTACACACAACGCAGAAATCTTCAATCGGAAGACGACTATTGGTGAAATACGCATTCAAACATATATGGTAGAAGAAGATGATTCCTTTGCAGAATTGTTGGAGAAACTTACGCTTGAATCAGACATTATGGATCAACCTGCAGTGATAGTGCACCCAAATACATTTGCACCTAAATTAAAATTTGGTGGCAATTATAGAGAAAATGTGTTACGATTCCTGTTCGAAGTGAAAGAAATTAACAACTGATCCCAGAGCCGAGCTATAGCTTACTTGAACGATTGTTTAGTTGAAGTTGCAAAGGCTTAGAATGATTATTTTCGGTTTGGAAATCAACATGCTACATGGTCACAGACAATAGAGGAGTTGAAGAAAGAATTTGAAGACGATTGTACTTTAGAGCATGCATTAGCCGTCAACAGCAGCATGACGAATAAGTATTTCTATAAAAAAGGTGGGTTTATTACAACAGTGTGACTATTCAATGCCGGAGTAGGAGCTTGTTCATAATATTATCAGAGGTTTACAACAACCATACAGGGAGAAGCTGGAAATAATGTGGCCAGATACAGTTCGTCAGTTGAGAGAGCAGTTACGAGTCTATACTGATTACGCACAAACCAGTAAGTTACAGGGTGAACAAATGGGGGCATACTCATTCGAAGCGAGATGGAAGGAAAAATTCAAGAAAAGAGTGAATCAAGACCACACGTTTCCAAGCTGTGGTGGCAGTTCCTAAAACAGAAGTGAAGTAAAGAAAACTTCAAGGGCTAGTTGGAAGTGTTTCTTTTGTGGTGAAATAGGATGCTTGGTGGCCTACTGTCCGAAGCGAGAGCCCAAGTTCTCAAGGAGATGCTTAATTTAGAAAAAGCGAAAAAGAAGAAAGAATGTGAAAGTGAAGCAAGTTCCTCATCAATGTTAGGCCTCACAGAAGCAGTGTAGGCAATGCCATTCTCAGGTATACTGGTCATTGATGTCAACATTAAGGGTTGTATTCAAGAAACTGTGATTGACAGTGGAGCCAGGGTAACCATTGTGAATTGCAGATTTCGCAAGGAAACAGAACTTTCACAGATTGAAAGGAATACCTTCGGTGAAGATTTGTCATGAAGGAGGACAGTATATTAAATCCACAGGATATGTTAAGAGTTAGGATGGATATATCTGGTGTAAGGTGAATTTGATGCAGTGGAAGTCAAGGACGTTACATATGCATTAATCTTGGGATGTGACTGGTGTATCCAGAATGAGGTACAAGTAGATTTCAAACATCAAGTGTTAAGTATAAAACTGAACTCGAAGAAAGTTCAAAAACCAATGCGTTTTTCAAAAAACACTGTACGTCTAGTTTAGGGGATGCCCTCAGCTGTAATGAAGTAAGCATCAATAATGAGCTTATTCAACAGCAGAATAAAGAATTGAGTTGTCTTTAGCTAATTATTGAAACAGCTGATGCGAAGCCAAGACATCACCCGCTATATAGACTTAACACATATACAGCTCAAGATGCTGAGGTGGACTTCAGTCGGTGAAGTGTTGTGTAGCCGGGATTGATCAAGTCTTCGAAAGAAGGAAGAAAAACTTGTTAAGGGATTATGGACATTTAGGAATTGAAAAAACATACATTAGCTTAAGAAGCAGGTTCTATTGGCCGTATATGTTGAAATCTGTATCAGAAAATACATTCTATCGTGTTTTGAGTATCAACAACATAAGATAGCAACCCAGAATCCAGTAGCTCCACTACAGACTATTCGTCCAGGAGAGTTATTTGAGAAATGGAAAAAAATATTTTAGGGCCATTTCTTAGCAGCAGGTGGTGTAATCAATGTGTTTTTGCAGCTACAGAGTATCTTAGTAAATGGGCAGAAATGAGAGCAGTTCCCAGGGATGCAGCCAATGCCATAGTGAAGTTTCTGAAAGAGCAAATCATCTGGGGACATGGTCCCATGAAACATTTGCTATCGGATCGTGATCCACAGTTCCTTTCCAACTGTGTATCTTACCTGTGTGAAGAACAGAATATGAAACAGAACTTTTCATCAAGTTACTGGCACAAGTCACCTAGCTAATAGTGATTTATCGTATGTTAGCAAACATGCTCTCGAAATATGTGAGTACAGATCAGAAAGACTGGGATAACAGCCTCAGGTACACATGCCTATAACGTCACAATACAGGCTAGAATGCAGAAGGCACCATATATTTTGTGCTGAATAGAAGAGACGCTCGTACTGCAGATCAATTAGAATTACACAGTGGATTACAAGACAGACCATATGCGGAACAACTAGCTCTGCAAATTGCAAGAGAGGTGATTAGGGACAAGATCCAGAAAAAGAAGATATACTATACAGGTAGACATGACATGACAGGGACATTGATTCCCGATTATTAAGATGCTGACAAAGTTATGGTTGGATCATTCCGCAGATTTGTTGAACACTCAGAAAAGTTGTTACCACGATATGAAGGGCCAGCCACAATTCTATCCAAGGTAGGATGTTACACATACCAGATTCAGTACAGCAGTGTACACAGACAAAATAATGTAGTCCATGTGGAACATTTACGTCCATACATCCAAAGGGATTAGAGGAAGTTGTTTAGTTATGTAAATGGATTCTCGCAGAGGCTGCGTGAATCTTGCGAGGGAGGAAATGTTACCGGCAGAAGAGATGGCTGTAACCCGACCTCCCTCCAATGTAGTCAACCAGCCAGACATTGCCTCCCTTTCTTGAAGTTGACCGGCTTGGTTAATTAATTGTGCATTAATTCTTCATTGAATTCAAGCTAGCAGAGGCTGGCACATGAATTATCTATTTTTTTATTTCTAATGTGTAATTTATGTTTTTAGTTTAATTCTTGGAGGTAATATATTTCTTCTGACTAATATTATAATCACCTCTGAATATATAATCTGGTATTGAGACCTTGTTGTTCTGCTGGTGACTATTCTCAGCTGATGATCAATAATGAGAGTGAAATAGCTATCCTGAGATGTCACTTAGTAAAACACTGGGTCTCAACCTTTTAATGTTTATTTAAATTAGATCAATGCTAAATGTATCTTACACTAGCAGAAACAATTCCTTCTAAAAAAATATATAAAATGTACATGTTATTGTTATCGACGGAAAAGACCACGGTAACCTGATCTCCCTCCAATGTAATCGACCGTCCTGTCGTTGCCTCCCTTTCCTGATTATGACTGGCTTGGTTCAGCCAGAATGAGATTGACAAGCCACATAAAAAGGGAGACAGAGCCAGGTCAAGAGAGAGAGAGTTCATCTGTGGCAGCCAGCTGCAAGAAGTCCTCCTCCACACAGCAGAAGAAGAGAAGGATCCAAGATTGGGGAACTGGCCCAGCAGAAGAAGAGAAGGATCCAAGACTGGGGAACTAGTCCAGCAGATTAGAAGAAGGATCCAAGATTGGGGAACCAGCCCAGCAGATTAGAAGAAGGATCCAGCTTTGAGAAAAAAAGGCCAGGAGGCATCAGCCCAGCAGATTAGAAGAAGGACCCAGTACTGGGAAACGAAGCCCAGGAAGCATCAACCCAGCAGATTAGAAGAAGAACGCAATATTCAGAAACAAAGCCCAAGAGGCAATAGCCTAGCAGATTAGAAGAAGAACCCAGTATTGGGAAATGAAGCCTAGGGAGGCATCAGCTCAGCAGAGTTAGAGAAGAGTCCAATATTAGGGAATAAGTCGAGGAGGTGACTGTCCATAAGAAGAAAAGAAGTAATTTCATTTTAGAGTAGCTACCCAATAGGAGGAGTTCAGCATCTAAAAAGCAGTTTTGAAGCCCAGAGAGAATTCGGCAAGACTAGTCCTTCCTTTTGAAAAAAAAAAAAAAAAAGATTCATTCCCACTTCATTGATTATCCTCTTATTTTTAGTTATCAACAGTTTTGAAAGCTTCGAGACTGTAATATATGTACCTCTGGTGCTATAAAGATATCCGGTAATAAAAAGTGAAATTCAGTGGTAACAATATTCCATATCTTTCAATTGCAAGATCAATTTTAAATTTATAATTAAATATGACCCCAGTCATATCCTATCTTGAAACTAAATATATTTTTTCAGAAAAAATATAAAATGTCTTTTTTGAGATTTTTAAAAATGAAAATTTTTGAAAGTCTTCAAAACGTTTTTCTTCTAAAATACCTAATGTGATATATCAAATCAAAGCCCTTTTTAAGGGCTTTAAATGACATCTAGTTGAGTTCTCTAAGGCAAAGGTTTGCTAAATAATAACAATTTCTGTAAATAGGAGTTCATTCAAAATTTGCATTTTTTTTTTTCATTTTGAAAATTCAATTAATTGCAAAATTTAACGTGCGTAAGAATGTTAGTAAGAAACAATAAAGATAAAAGAACACACAACAATTAAAGATCCACTGAGCTATTTTTAGAATTTTCGTACTGGGAATCAAACACAGACTGTTTCAACCTTCCTTGGTATCATCAGTTTGATTCACCCAGTTTTGATCCCACTGAGTTGTAAGTACTGGGCGAATCAAACTGATGATACCTAGGAAGGTTGAAACAGTCTGTTTTTGATTTCCAGAATGAAAATTCCAAAAATAGCTCAGTGAATCTTTAATTGTTGTGCATTTTTATCTTGTAAATTCAATTAAAAATAAAAACAAAAAACTACTGGTCCAAAAAATTCAAAGATTTAAATTTTTCATACTTAATACATATATAGTCTATATAGAATCATAGTAGGATTAAGTGAACAATTACTGGCAACAAACTTTTTAATTTTTACTGTTAGCCTATGTAATGAGGTGAAATTTAAGGGTTATTTGCTTTAGTCCACTGTATCTGTTTTAGGCCTTTTGAACTTGTAATAATTGAAATAATTAACACAGATTAAACTTAATTTTAACAAAATATCAAAAAATTTTTTAGTTGACCACACTGGAACTTTTAGTCTAAATACTGGCACATCACATCTTTATTCTGGCCCCTGCCAGTAATTGGTCAACTGTGTTATACGCAGGCTTTAATAGCCTACACTTCATCTTAAATATTAAAGCAATGGCCAATTATTAATTGATTGTAGCCAGCTTTTTTCATATTTATTTTATAGAAGCCTAGCTTAATGTTTCATTATTAATTTTAACACACTTTTCAGAAAGACGTTCAGAACATTTTTTTTTTATATTTAGGCCTAAAACATTTGAACATAATACTTTGATAATCCGTATGTGCTTAAAATCAATGATTTTCACAATATGACACAAAACATGAGCTGATAAGCTTCAGTCTGCATGGTCACTTTTTGCCTCATTTGTTGGATGCTTCTTTGACAAAGTGCATGCTTTCCTTGCTGCTTCCATTTTCTATTTTTTGCTCTTTGAACTTTTTGAGCCTCTGCCCTCTTTCGTTTCCTTTCTTTTTTTGCCTTTCAAAAGTCTTCCTTCTTTTTCAGTGCTTCCATTTTATAATTGTAAACTTCATCAGAAGTGAAGACGAAAAATTTTGGAACAAATGGTGCCTTTTGCAAAACGATGCCTTTGCCAAATGCAAAAACACATTTTTCTAAGTAGACCTAAGGCTGTTTTTTTTACACTTAAACAACAAATGATGCCAACTCATCACAATAAGGTTAACAAAAACAGATGCGAAACCATTTTCGTTAGCTTTTGGACTTAAATGTTAGCGAGAATTGAACCATCGAACTTCAGATATCAGTATGGCTGAGCAGCTAGAGCGTCAGACTTCTAATCTGAAGGACGGCAGTTCAATTCCTGCTCAAGCATGGTGGCATTTAAGTTCAAAAGGTAACGGAAATTGGTTTGCATCCATATTTAAAATGTAATCAACCGAGTAGGCTAAACATATTTATTTAGATAATAAGGGGAGTTGAAAGAATACACGTTGAATTCGCTTTCACGCCTTGGGCTATCATCGACGGGAATCTGGGACATCTGTTTCGTCCGTGCTAGAACTCATCAGCCAGATTTACCCTCGGGGATAAGCCCAAAAAGGTGCGATAGCCTATGGATTTCTCTCCCACTCCCGGCAGTGGAACCCCACAATAGCAAACTACAACAATAAATTACTGTAACCAGTACAGATTGAAAAACCTTACCCTGCTAACTGCTAGGCACATAAGGCATTTAATTATAAGGCACAAAACAAGGACTAAATTGTCTTAAATAGGACAGTTTAATATAAAAATAAGAATTGAAAGAATACACATTGAGTTTACTTTCACGCCTAGTAAGTATTAGTACAGATTTTTTAATCTGTAGTGGTTACAGTAATTTATTATTGTTGTTTGCTTTTGTAGGGTTCCACTTCCGGGAGCGGGAGAGGAATTCGTAAGCTTTGCTTTTCTGGGCTTATCATCGAGGGTATATCTGGCTGATGAGTCCTAATAAGGATGAAACGGCTGTCCCAGATTCCTGTCGATGATAACTCTAAGACGTGAAAACAAACTCAATGTGTATTCTTTCAATTCCCATTTTTATATTACATTCCTGTACATTAAACTGTCCTATATTTATTTAGAATTTCAAATTTCACAGAATAATGTTCTAAATTGAACCGTTTCAGGAAAATGAGCACATGAAGTTGCTTCATCTGACTTAAGGCTTTAAAGAAAATAATTGAAAAAACTGCGTAGGCCTCAGGTTGGACTGTTAGGTGCTGGGGTATACTTATGAGAATTTAATTTGCAAATGTTTAAAGAGAGCCTATATAATCCCATTAGCTAATGTGTCTTTATTCTGGCCCTGCCAGTATTTGGTTTATAGTGGGTGCCAGTAATAAGACAGGAGATGCCAGTTTTAGGTCAACACGTGCCAGTATTAGATAGTTTTACCATGCCACAATGTTTTTTGCTTTTCGTCAGAATAAACATAAACTGTACAAAATACAGCTTGAAATAGTAATCTTTAAAACATAAATTAAGTACCCACACTGTTGTTTCTTTTTGCTTCTTAGTACTCAGCA
Source organism: Thereuonema tuberculata (assembly GCA_023159025.1). Taxonomy (NCBI): domain Eukaryota; kingdom Metazoa; phylum Arthropoda; class Chilopoda; order Scutigeromorpha; family Scutigeridae; genus Thereuonema; species Thereuonema tuberculata. Next base: position 246,572,208 of record JAFIDM010009631.1, on the reverse strand, counting down.
TTTGTTAATTTTCAAAGTCTTCACAGTAAACTTCTAACTCTCGTCGAAGTGAAACCCTACACCATAGCATGAACAGTAGCCTATTGCAACATTACCTATTGAGGGTTATTTATTATACAGTAGACGCCGCTTAATGTGATCACATCGGGCCGATCTGATTTTGATAACTATAACCGATTGATTATAATAAATGAAAAATATAAATTAAAAAAGGGCAGCTTAAACTGTAGTAATGGTGAGGAGAGGACGATTTGAGCAGAAAACATTTACTTAACATAATGAAATTACATGCATGAAATAAAAAAGTGAAATTGATAGACAAAAAAATAGTACATACGTGTCAAGGAACAAAGAAATCATCAATTGTTGAGTGCCTGATCTGCTTATGGAGAAAGTCATTAATAAAACGTTTGTGCTTATAATGTTTACAAAACCCATCAGCCTCAGCTTTTCTTTGTGACTCAAAGTCACAAAATTCGAAGCGCATTCCTCATCTCAGCACTCGTTGGAGTCTTCTCTTCCTCGATAACATTTTCGGGTTCATCTTAATCAGGAACAGATGTCGATATTTTCGTTCGTGTTCGATACAGCTTCACAAATGTTGTAGTCTGTTAATACAGCCGAAGTTTCTAGGTTCTCGTCGATGTCTATCCAAGCTTCGAAATCTTGAGCAGTCATGTCGGGTGGAGCACTGATAATTTTCTCCAATTCTTCCAGAAAAAGAATAGGCATTTTCTTCTGGTTGTAAGAATCCTCCACGACCAAGACATTCCATGAACTTCACCGGGAATCGCTCATCGAAAATGAACCATTTGGCCTAAAATTTGATAACATTAAGCAATCATTTTTGCGTTAATTCGAATACGTCTGTTCGGGACTGGAGGTTATTGATAATACTAAACGAATGATAATATTAACCGTGATTACATTAAGTGGTGTCTACTGTAAAACGTTTCCTCTTCAAAAAACAAAGTTGGCTAAAAGTGAAACTGAAACCTATCAGCTTTTAGTGAGTGTAATAAAACAATAATTCAGCCAATGGTATTGGAGTAGAACAAGTTATTATGAAGAGGGCCAGTATTTGGTCAGGTGCCAGGGTTTGGTCACTACCCTAATCTAAGACACCAAGTTTCAGACCCCTTATTGATTTGACATGGAATTTGCACTTTGATGTAGATAAATACCAGACTTAAAATAGTTTCAGTGTAGAGTCTTAGGTGTTGTGGTTAGCAGTATCTTTTCAGATCATGAAGAATCAATATTTTAATAAAGTAAAACCTGAAATAGTGCCGTTTAAATTCTATGATAAAGTAAAAGAAATCGAGTAAAATGCACTTACTTGATGATAATATTGAGCAGTAGTGGGATTCAGCTGGTTCGGGCAAATCTGTTTCTAGAATTTCCCAAATTCGCCAAACCGGTCTCCAAATCTTTCGAATTGGCTGCTATTCACATTATTGCTCACGCTATTTCAAGAATGATTGCTGCCCAGATCACAGTATTTGTTGGTGGCAGACAACTCATTGCGACCTCAAAATAAGACATTGCCTGGTAGCAATAAACGGCTAGATTTGGCCAATCATCCCTTCTGGTATGAAAATGTTCAGAATGGTTTCGGCAGCCAATGAGGAGTGTTTAATAATATTCAGGAAAACTTCCCATCTTCACAACAGATTCTTTATAGGTGATCTAGCATTAATGATAGCTATATTGCAAGGAATTTCTTTACTTTCTAAAACCCTTCAAACAGAAATTTAAATTTATTAAGAGCTGAAAACTTAATATAAGAACAATTAGGCATTTTGAAATACTCAAAGAAAGTTGCAGAAACTTTGAAAAGAAAGTTGAACCTACAATGAATTCTGATGCTTTTAAATATAGCGACTTTGTTGAGAATCAAAAATATACCAATCTTCCTCATCAAAAACTACTGGAATCAGTTAACAACAACATGGAAGCCAGATTGATGTACAGTGATCACTTAAATCAGTAAATAAAGCAGAAAATAATGATAGTAAAATTCAGCAAACAGTAAACACACTAGACTCAGATAGTTGTAATATCGATCAAGTTGTTGTCCCTTGGAAAGTTGCCAAAGAAAAACTGGGTGAATTCAATAACCTTTTTCATTATGACAACACCAATACTTTCTGTGACTGTGGAAAATGTTCTAAAAAATCGACACAGCATGAGATTCCAAGTACTGTATGAATGGCAAAAAAATATAATCAATAACATTGCTGTTAGTTTTGCAGAGGCAGAAACAGAATTTTCTATAATGAATAATATATATTCAGATAAAAGAAGCTGCCTCACAGTTCAGAATGTCGTAAATTTATGATTGGTCTCCCATTGGACTCCTGTTACCCCACTCCTTCAGTTCAAACGTGGCTGAGAATAAGTCACACAGCAGATGACAACAGGCTGAAAGATGGACGAAATAAACTGTATGATGATAAGCGATTTGGAATGATTTTAAGGAAAATAAATAAATAATTTCAATTAACTAGTACTGGTTTTTTATTTTTCACTATGAAAGGGCAGTAAAGTTAGAGAAAACTGATTGTTGAAATTTCTGAATCCCACTACTGAAATTGAGATATATTATCCAACAGTTTTGGAGCACCAAGCATGTTTCATCTACAGGGGACAGCACAAACATATTGACAACACAAGGAAAAAATAACACATTACTGAAGAGCATTTTGCCCGCTAGTTATCAGATTATAGGCTTTGAGTCGGATTATATAATATGATTCAGAGGGGAGGTGATGTGTTATTCTATTGAGGGCTTTGGCATCACTAAAATTGGGAGTATGTCTTGTTTCCTTAAAGTGTACAATTGTGTATGAATGTGTGTGGTCTTTGACAATGAAAGCTTTCTTCTGTTCATTCATGTGTGTGGAGAGGAGACGGTCTGTTTGTTCACCATAGCTGTAGCAGCTATGTTACAGATGGATCCAATGCATGGTGGTGGAGGGATCATTTTGTTTTGTATTACATGAAATGTGTATGTTTTTGAATCCAAAGGTGGAGCCATTCTAGTGTGAGGCAAGAAATTGTCTGATAAATCATCCAACGGGTGGGTAGTAAAGGAATGGGATGTATTTGATGGAGGGTTTGGGTTGGATGGATTTTCTTAACTGCTTTTGTAGGAGGTTACGATGACTGGACAAGATTGGAGGGGTAGTTACGGAGGTTGAATATGTTATTTTTGGTTTTCAGCTCATTGTGTAAGGATTGTTGGGTGGAGCATATAGTTAATGCTCAGTGTATCAAGAAATCTACTGTGTTTGTTTTGTTTGACTTGGGTGCATTGCATTTGTTGTAAATGTATCTATTTAAGCATGTGGGTTTTTTGTGCACAGTGGTGTAAATGGTGTTGTTATATGAGATGAATACATTTAGATAGCTAATGTGTTTGCTGGAAAATTGTTCAAGCTCAAATTGTAGGTAGGGAGATTATGGAGTTTAGATGCTTCTGTATGCATGGTTGTTCAGTGACAATGATGATGTCATTGACATAACTGGCATACAATACGGGAATGGTGGAGGGATATTTTGGGATGAGTTGTTTGGCGTAATGGTCAGACAGGCCTTTGTTGGAGTGGACCCAATCTATAACAAAGATTAGTAATACAATATATTTTTTCAATTGTAGTGATGTCAGATATGTAGCATGGTTGTTTTCAGTGAGCTTGAGCCTCTTGTTCATAGTCAAGGTTAAGGATTAACCTAATTGTTGTCTTTTCAGAAGTCTTTAATGTGGGCTTGCTGTATGGGGTTAAAGTTAAGGTGCTGTATGCGGGTTGGGCTACGTTTAATAGCACTGAGACATTGATTCTGAAGATACTAATGTTTGAAACTTGGTGTTCCGAACTGTCTAACAATATACCTCTACTTTCATTTTATCAGCAAGTGTGTTTTATTCGATTTCTTTTACTTTATTTCATCATAAAGCCTTCTCATTAATATTTATGTGCATATACTTGAATTTCAAATACAAGATATTCTTGAAATACACATTATACATCTGAGAAAATCAATTTTTAAATTGAAGCACAAGATTTATGAAGGATATTTTGTTTACAATGTTTAGGTTTGGCAAATAATGTATATTTTATAGAAAACCTTTTGAAGAGTTTTTTTTTTGGTTGGATGGTATATGTTTTTATAATTGGATAGTTTTGAGCTCCTCAGAGGGACTTGGATTTTGCTAAGATTGGCCTTGGGATTGACACTGATCAATCACCCAAGAGAAAAACAAAACCAAAAAACCTAGCTATTCTAGCAGTTTACATGAACAGTAAACTATATCAGAGAATACTCAAAGTAAATGCTGTAATTTCATCTACAAGGGACTGTACTTACCACTAAGTATAGATAAAATCAGTTGTTAGTAAATGAGATTAAAGACTAATGACTGAATTTCAATGTAAATCTGGGTTATACTAACAAATTTGGGACAACATAAGTGAGACACTTGAGAAATTCCAGAGTTATTTGTTTGGGTATGTGTAGATTTCTAAGATAAATTGAAGAACCACTTAAATGGATTTTCTGTCTTACAAGTAATAGTTTTTTGATTGGAAAACTGAATTTATAAATCTTTACTCTCATTTTTATGTTCATAAGTTAACTAAATTTAATTTAAAAAGGTTAATGTGAGTGTCACGATGAGTTGTCAAAACATTATTAAATTTGGTATTTTTAAAAATATCAAAACTGAAGTTAATATTTTGATGAGAAAACCAAATAATCTTGCAACATTGTATTATTAATGTTACTCTTTATTTTTAATACATGCATTTCAATCTTCATAGAAACCATTCTGTGTTATTTGTTAGCAACTGCCCCAGGTTAGACGAATTACGTGATCTTTCTTCCTTTTAGTTGCTTTAATAAATCCTAAGAACTGTAATTCTGAAACTGCTTGTGTAAATTGTGCTCTGAGTTATATTAAGGAAAAATGTAAAGAAATTGTGAAAAAAATATGTTGAGAAAGAATAAAAACATTAAATAAAAATGAGAAGACTTTGAATATGAACAATGTTTAAATGATAAAATAATACACTGACAGAAACATGGGAACAAAAACAAAACAAAACACATGACTGCATTAATTCATTGTAACTGATGTAAGAATCTAATTGAAAACATTGATGAAACAGATGAAATTTAAGATAAATTCAATAGTTAGCTTTTTTTTTCCAATTACTTTAAGTTTTATTATTTTTGATAAAATATCCAAATATCAGATAGTTAGCAACAAATCTACCTTCAAAAAAAAATAAAAAAATACTGGAAATACTTACCCCTTTCCACGTCATCCATCAAATATTTTCTATACTTGCTCACAGTCCAATATAGACCAGACAAAACAAACATTTCTGATGTTTATGAGAATTCAGCGCTGCAGTTTCAATGGCAAACAAAAATCAGTTTAAACTGACTTTCCAAATTTTTTTATATAGAGCACAAACTGATTTTTCATGAGAAATCTCCTTCCAGTTAGTTAAATTTGAATGTCAGAATTAAAGGAAGCACTTTAGAATAAAAAATTCAAAACTACAGGTTTAAACAAGAAATACTAGGTTTAGTTAAATCATTTATATATTTCTCCTAAGACATTTATTTTCTGGTTGATTGTGATAATTTTTAATTTCTATATAATCAAATGTATTGTCTTTACTATCATTTTTCCTTTGAAGATAACTGACAGTATTCATTCCAACTGTTAGCACCATCCTAAATTTATTTTCTTTGTATTGGGTATTCAATTGCAAAGCATTAGGAATACACTGGTTGCTTATACTATCCATTTTTCAGAAGGTAGTGGAAAAGAATTATCTTGAAATAAAGAATTCTTCTATTCTATTTTCTTTCTTTGCAATATTTTATATTACTCTATATTAATTTTTAGGCATCTTACATTTATACGTATGGAAAGATCATTTAATAGAAATGGAATAATGTGGAATGTGAAAAATAAAAAAAAGGATAAAACAAGCATTAAAGGATACTGAACTGATTTATTAATTTTTCCTTCCTCATCCTCTGAAGATTGAGTTGATATTGCAAATGCCTGAAAAAAAAAAATGAAATTGTGAATAAAAAAATTTATTTTACAAAATTTAAATACTGAAGGATGGAAAACAATGAACGAGAGAGTGTATTGGATTATTTAGGTATAAATAAATGAAGGTGGAGCATAGATAATGTGAGGGCTCACAATTGAAAAAGCAGTTGGTCAATTTTTTCATCCAAGGTTACAAATCAAACCAAAGTATATGATTAAGAATAATAGAAGGACTAGAATTACAGAATCCTGAAGCTGACAAATGGGATTCATGGAGTGCATGTTTAGCATCCTTATAAAGTGCCAGTTTGATGGAGTTTATATGAAAACTGCATCACATAACTGGAGATCTAATACCATATCAAAACTGTCATAGGGGATTGCAACTGCCAGTATGGCTAGCTGCAGCATCAATACTTCGAAGCAAACAGCACATAACAATGAATGAAAGTTCTTGTCTTTTTGGAAAGTTAAAATCTGTTGATAATTCTGGCAGTGTTAGAATCACAATAAACACATCTTAACATTGGACTCTCGTCCATATTTGGAAACTTTTTTTTTTTTATATAACTTAAACACATAAGGATATTTTTAGTAAATAATTTTAAATCCAAATGTTAAACAGTTTTATTACATCATGAGAAATAATCTGTTAAATAAAATGATTTACAAAAGGGATTTATGAATAATACAAATCGAAAGGAGTTTAACGTGAAAAAGAGATAAAGAAAATGCACATTTCATTCACACCTTGAGTTAATATCAAATGGGAATCTGGGACAATAACTCAAGTCATAGATGAAATGTGCATTTTTTTTATCCCTTTTTCTTGAATAATACAAAGTTCTACAAAAGAAACAGGGTATGAAATTCAAGGATGCCTTTTGGGTCATGCATATGTAGACACTTTAAAGTAATTAAATGATAAAAAGGAAAGTAAATAGAATTCTTAAGATATAAAATCCAAATGAATATTCAGGAGAGAAAATGAATATTTACTTACCTGCAACCAGTCGAAGACATTTATAAACTTCCCACATTCAAGATGAAGCTTATAAGCAATACTTAATTCTGGCAAAGAAGGTGAAATACTACTGCTTGATTCGATTTTGCAACACTTACACTGAAAATAAATATTTATTATCATTATTTTTCAAACATATAATGATTCTAAAAAGTGTGAATGAAAAAAAAAAAAAGGAAATTTCAATTATTAAAATGATTTCTGTTATAGAAATTTTCTATGATGTATCTACTGCAAATATGTTTGTAGACTATGAAATGCTTCTCTTAATATCTGGATGAGCTAGATATTTAAAGGATCTCAATAAAAGGAAGTTATAACCTCTGAAAAAAACTTTTTGAACTCTTGGGCATGTTGAATAATAACAAAGGGCATATGTCCTTTTAGTAAAAGAAATTTATTTATATTACTAAAGCTAAAAAAAAAAAAAAAAATGCTTTTAGTGGACAACACAAGACCTTGTTGCTGAATTTCATTTTGATATTGGGGAAAAGATATACACCAGTAGTTATACAATGGTTATAACAAATAATGGAAACATTCAGTACTGTGGCAGCAATGCACTGTAAGAAAGATGGTTACATAATATTAAATACCAGTGTACAATAATGAATAGACAAAAAAAGGTATTATTTTCAAAAGAAAACAAGTAATTGTCTGAACTTAAAGGCCTGCAGTACAATAATTTTGATGAACAAAAATAAACATTTATAGCTGTTCACAACCATAAAATACAGAAAACCTTCCATAAAAAGCTTCTCCTGAAAGATTTATAATTAGTGAATGCACTTAACAGTCAATGAAGACACAGTTTTGAACAACTGACAGAATTGGAGAGGGGTCATATCATTGGACTACAGTTGGCAGGCTAATCATTCTGTCGAATTAGCCACCACCTGGACCATTCTGACTGTACTGCACGGGTGCCCATGCAGGGGTGTCACAGCGCAGATTGCGCCATTGAAATTTGGGGGGGGGGGGGGGT
>JAFIDM010009631.1:246516496-246564020 GCA_023159025.1 Thereuonema tuberculata | reverse complement strand
CCCCCCCCCCCCCCCGGTCAGATCTTTGAGGTGAGCCATAAAGGTCTAGGGGGAGTGGGCACCTCTGTGTACTGTGCCATGCTGTAGGGACAGTGGTGAGGTGAGGGAACATACAAATGCAGGAAAGGCCCTGGGAGACCTAGGCAGACTGTCAGAAGAGATGATCGGGTCATCTTCTGGGTATTGGCAACATGGGGTGCAAATGACTGCGATTCACCGTTTGTCAACTGTTTAATTTCAATGATATAAATAAAAAGCAAAATAAACTTCCATATTTCAGAAAAATAGCTGGAAGGATCATTTGTTTCAGCTGATAAAGCTTTCATGTCTTCATATCTCTTTATCATTCTATGCTATCTACTTATCTATGAATATCAGTTTATTTGCTATGTGTGACTGCCATTTTGATAGCTGCTTGCTAGCATTGGGAGCGGTGAATTTTTTTGCTCAGCTTGCTAGGATGGCGTTGCGAGCAGTGGTTCATTTCCGCTCCAATATGGATTTCAGGGAAGCAGGAGCAACGGGAGAATTCATGTCATTGCTCACTGAGGGTTATAATTATCCTCAATTTGTATAAATTACTAGGCAGAGCAAAGTAAAATAACACTATAATTATTTATTTGTATATCTAATGATATGACAATAAATAATTTGAAAATAAACTTCTTCTAATGTTGATAGAAGGTTCTTCCTTCCAAATGGATATCTAATGTACCACATTCAATATTCCGGCAACACACTTTCGGAAACTGTTCGCTAAAAGAAACGATACAACTTGTATCAAAAACTCCTTTCGTAGCACTAATATTTGAAACACAATTTGATAACACTCTTTGAAGCACAATTTATCTGAAGCACTTTTATTTATATAGTTAATTGTTGCACACTCGGAGTAGAAATGACTTTTCCATTTCAATAGCGGAAATGGATATTCGGAAACATTTTTTTCATCACATGGTTCTTCTTCCATTTTCCAAAACTTAAATTCACACTTGCAAATGTTCCGTTTTGCTGAATGGATGAACTGAATGCACTTACTTAACCTTTTACGATTAGATGCATATTCCATCCAACACATTTGAAGTCGCAACCATATTTTCTGGTTGTCTTTTCCGAAGCACTGAGAATGGCATTTCCACGTGTTGCACCTTCCTGCATCCTGTCTCCATTTCATACTACGAATGTATCTTGTCTCTTACTCCACATCGAGGCTGACGTCACATCACTTTTGTTTCTATTTCATTTTACTAAATTTGCATAATTAAAACAACGTGACATTCTTACTTAAATGCTTAAGCATTTTAATAATATTATTTATAATTTATTTTTATATATAATGAAATTAGATTTGAAGCATGATTGGAAAAAATAAAATAAAATTATTATTTTTTTTTTTTTTTTATTTCAACCACACTCACTTTTTGAAGACACGGATGGAGAAGCACTGGACAGTGCACGAACCCAGACTTCATTATTGAGCGACACACTGCCAGGACTGGTGATGTCATGATGTGAAGAGCCATCTCTTATGATTCTCGGTCTCCACTGGTAGTGATCAAGAGAACACTGAAGGAGCAGCAAAACATTCAGAAGATTTTACAGCCTCATGTGCTTCCATCATGGATCGACTAAGCAGTCCATTTTCCAACAAGATAATGCTAGCACACATACAGCATGGGCTTCCATGGACTGCTTCCTTGCTGTCAAATCCCTTCCTTGGCCCACCAGCTCTCCAGACATGTCGCCTACTGAACAAATGTGGGACCAGATGGGATGGCAGTTTCAGTCATCAACAGATATGAGCAATCTGGAGTGGCAGTTGAACAGCTATGGAAGGATCTTCCACAGAATATCATTTGATGTCTCTATAACTCCATACCAAGCCAAATTACCATATATATCCATACGAGGGGTGGTATGATGCAGTACTTAAGGGACTACTTTTTTTTTTTTTACAAATGTCTGGGCTCTTAGACTAATCGTCTTTCTTTACGCCAACAACAAGGTGCGAGATATGATGCCTTTAACCGACGAATCGTTGCCCAGGGTACGTCATAGAGGCAGCATCAAGTTATACCCACAGGAACGGACATAAGGAGAAACAGAAGAAGAAAGAAACATCCATGCCACGACTGGGATTCGAACCCGGGTACCGGCACATTGGCCGCAACGGCAGACCGCCGTCTAGACCGCACGGCCACGCCAGCACGGCAGTTAAGGGACTACTGACCTGCAGTATTTTGCCCGAATATATGGCTTATTTGTTCTCATATCAAACCATCATTGCATCATCATTCTCACTGCCTATGCCAAGTGTAATTCCATTTCAAATGCTGCTTCTGGTGTGCTGTTTTTCTTTAAAAAAGACCTCACCAGTCTGATAAATAACTTATGTTGTCAGCAATCTATTCTCTTAAATTAATTTTAATATGTGTTAAAAAGTTTTGTCAATTAAAAATTACATTAAAAAACACACAAACAATTTGATAAAACATAATTACATGGAGCTTTCGAATCCCATGAGATTCATCTTCGGCACAATAATTCACTTGAAGGTTCTACTTAAATACAGAAATTAAAAAATAATAACCAATAAAAACAATTATTTAAATTTACATCATTGAAAGTCAATTGGTAGTTTTTCAACCAATCCTGTCAAAATCAAGCCCTTTATCAATCAATAAAGAAACCAAAAAAAAAAATAGAAATAAAATTAAGAATATAATTCCTATTTTATGAAATACCAAATCATGCAATCGTTTATTTTCTTTTCTTATCAATTTCAATTTTAATTGTTTTTTTTATGTAAGGAAGAAAATTTATCAAAATTATTGTTATTTAAATAATATTGGATATTTCCATTTGGAATAAAAGAATTATATGAACCTAACATTTTAATGAATAATGATTCTATTGTTTCTCTACCTATTTTGTTCTTACATACATCAATAACAATGTAGTCTTCAAAGCCTCCAATATGCCCTTTCTTATATGTGTGTCTGGCTATAAATGAACTTTCAATATTACCCGTATTGATACAACTACGGTGTTGTCCGAATCTTCTCTTTAAAGTTTGGCCACTGTTTCCTATGTAGAAACAACCTTCATTAAGGCAAGGTACTAAATAAATACAGCACTTTTCTTCCAACATATCTTTTTTATTTCTTTTATGTTCAGTAGGATAAGTTAATTTATTATCCAAACAGTATCCCAGATTGATGTCCGATCCTGCAAAAATCTTCTGTAACTGTTTATGTAACAATGGGTGGAAAGGAAAAGTGGCCCAAACCATTCCATTCCTATCTTTTTTTTTTGGCAATAGGTTGGTTGTAAATGTGTTGGACAGTTTTCAAAATAGTAGAATTTAATAATTTATGAGGATAGCCACAACCAAGAAAATCTTTTTTAATTTTTTCAATGTGTTTATTAAACAAGTTTTCCGAAGAACAAGGAGAAAAGGCTTGTCTTATTTTCATACTGATTAAATTTGATTTAGCAGAAGGTGGAATAGCCAAAGAATACAGAGTAATGTTAACCCCCGATGTTGGTTTTGCATATGGCTCAATAATGATACAATTGTTATCTATCTTAACCAATACATCGAGGAAAGGTAAACAACCTTCTTTATGTTTTTCAAGAGTGAATTTAAAATCATTATCAATGGAATTAAATTGATTCAAAATAGTTTCCTCTACATCATTTTTGGTGATTATAAAGATATCATCAACATATCTCTGGTAGAAATATGTTGAATTATCAAAAAGAGTGAAAAACAAGTATTCTAAATATTGCATAGAGATTTCAGCCAATATCATGAATGAAGTAAGACCCATGAACAATCCACAATGCTGTAAAACAATATTCCGATTTGCCCAACCTGCCTCTTTCAATCCAATGATACGACCTCTTTCAAACTCTGAAAGTTACACGTAATGAGCTCGAATCCTGCGGCGAGGCATTTTTTCAGTCGTTGAAAGGTATCCTAACTTGCAATGCAACAGAAATTTTGACCATCAGATTGAGAATCGCTTCTTAGATACACCTGCTGAGTGCGCAGTTCCGATGCGCTGTAGCTGTCGCTATTCATTCATTGGACACCAAAGTTTAATCATTTGCATGGGCGGTCCCAATGTCTTTGCATACGAAATTTCATTACAATCGGACAACTCCTTCTAGTGCGTCGTTTTTTTTTGGTAATGAGTGTAGGTAGAGAAACAATATAAACATTATTCATTAAAATGTTATGTTCATATAATTCTTTTATTCCAAATGGAAATATCCAATATTATTTAAATAACAATAATTTTGATAAATTTTCTTCCTTACATAAAAAACAATTAAAATTGAAATTGATAAGAAAAGAAAATTAACGATTGCATGTTTTGGTATTTCATAAAATAGAAATTATATTCTTAATTTTATTTCTATTTTTTTTTTTTGGTTTCTTTATTGATTGATAAAGGGCTTGATTTTGACAGGATTGGTTGAAAAACAACCAATTGACTTTCAATGATGTAAATTTAAATAATCGTTTTTATTGGTTATTATTTTTTAATATCTGTATTTAAGTAGAACCTTCAAGTGAATTATTGTGCCGAAGATGAATCTCATGGGATTCGAAAGCTCCATGTAATTATGTTTTATCAAATTGTTTCTGTGTTTTTTAATGTAATTTTTAATTGACAATCTATTCTCTCAAATGATAATAAGATGCAAGGAATCAATACCCTCCGACTTGGGATGGGAAGCTGTTATAAAAGTCAGCAACAATGGTCTTTCTAGTTTTAGATCTTTGTGTTTTAATGAAGATGGTACAAATGATCAAGAAAATGAAAGACAAGCAATGAGCTCATTTGTACAGCTGTAAGTTAATCTGAAGCATTGTTAGCTACAGATTTAAATCTTTTAAAGACAATCCAATATGTATCAATTCCAACTCAATATAAATGAAGTATGCTATAAAGTATTCCAATTCCTCTATGATGGAAAAAATAGGCTCATTATGTACTCATGAAAATTCTTTAACAATCAAGAAAAATTTTGTTTTTTCTAGTTTTAAGTGCTTTGCAGAAAACAAAAAATAAAAGCCTTTTTTATCCAGTTTTGCCAAAAGCATTTAATCATGAAGGTGAACTAGCAGCAAATTCACTATTCATCATCCAAGGATTGTGAAGTTCTCTGCTTATGGCAAGAGCACATTACAAATAGCAGTATGAATGAATACAAATGTAGATAAGTGTACATGAAAAGAATTCACGAAATAAAAATGCACATGGCTTTATTGTTATAATGTAACTTATCCAAATGTATTTAATTTACTTAAAAAAACCCTTAAGAACCAAAAAGTAAAATAAAAATTATTAATAACAAAAAATAAAGGTTGAAAAAAATATGTGAAATTAGAAGTACATAAGAGAAAACAATGAAAATAATTTAAATGAAGACTAGTTCAATACCTAATACAATGAAAAACAACTTCATAGATAAAAAAAAAGTTTTCTATTTTTCCAAGAAGATTATCTTGAAATATCAAGAGTTCATAAGAAGATGTAATCAGAGTTAAAATGCTTTCAAACAGGTGAAGTGAAGATAGGATTGACAGAGATTATAAAAAAAAAAAAAAATAGTTGAGAGGAAAAACAAACAAACATGATACTTCGCAGAACATTTGAATAAAGCACTTTAGCAAATACCTTTTATGGTCAAGAGATTTACAAGAATAATTATTGAAATATATAAAATGATATACAGTAGTTAATTTAAACAAATGTATTTCTGAACTTGAAATTGTTATTTTATATGTTTTCAACAAAGTTTATCATACTAATGCTAACTTCCATTTCTTAGAAATTAAAACTTTGTTTTGAAAATCATACCTGCAAGTATTGCTGAGGATTTGAAAGGGCTTTCTGAATGACACTTCTTGGAGCAGGCAATATTTTATGTTTTACTTCTTTCACGGAATCAAAGAAAAAGACTTCATACATTGGGTAGCTATTTGGTGACTTCAAAAATTTCCTGAAAAATATGTAACATAACTGGTTAATTTTAATAATATTTATTAAAGATATCATGATTAAAATGTTTACTTTATTTCAACTATAAAATAAATAAATAAATAAAAAGCATACTGATGATGGTATTTAATCCATTGTTTAAGAAATGTTTTACTTCACTACACACTATAGATCTCAACCAATAGCAAAAAGAATGAATAGGGGCATTGGTTGATTAGTTTTATGGTACAATAGCAGCTGTGACCATGCTGTGTCAAGAATGGAAACAAGTATTACTTACTTAAGGAAATAAATAAATGTTGCTATGGTTAGAATGTACTAAAAAAAAAAAAATCTTAGTACAATTTATATGTTATATAACTAACTCTGAAGAAATTGCTGATTATCAGCATCTAAAGAAAATGAGAATAAGCAGACCTCGTTGATATTAACTGCAGAAGAGACGCATAATAACTAGTCATAACATTATTACATAACAATAACATCAATAATTATATGACAGGTATCAAATTTGCTCTTTTTAGGCATTTGGCTATCCTACATTTTCATTAAATTACTACAATTTCACATCAATGGTTTATTAGGTTAGAAGCAATATTATTGACAAATTCTCTTTCATATCTGCACATCTTACAGTGGGAATATATTGCTAAAATTAATTCCTCTGTAGGGGGGGAGAGGGGAACACCTAAAAATAAATCTGAACTTAGCATCAGGATGACAGTCATTTATATCTATCTGACAACTGCCAAAATTGAGTTGGGGAAAAAAAATCAGAACATTATATCTACTTCTATTTTAGAACCTTTCTACTAATAACTAAGGAAAAGGCTTAAACATGCTTCAAAATAACAATGATAAAAATGTCTTGTTTCCATTCAAATAATGTTGTCAATGAAACATTAAAGAAAATGTAGGAGATTTTGATATTATTTAATAATAATTAAAAGTCTAAGTAGTATTGCTTAAGGGTATAGTTGCAACAATTTTTGTATCTTCAGTTTATGAAAATGAGCTAATACTCATTTGCAAATTAGTGAATATGTACATTGTTAGTAAGTGGATATGGAGTAATATGGTAATGATTTAATGAGTAAAAATTAATAATTATGTATGTAAATGTGGGCTTGTAATTGGTCAGGGCCCCCGTGAGAGTTATGGGCCCAAAAGTAAAAATAGTTGAGTTGGATGTCAAGCTTCTTTAAGTGTATAATTTTTATGATTGGATGTATTTGATGCAAGAGCTAATTGAATATTTTCTTTTTCGTAATAATAGATATAAGGTTATAAAAGAATTTATTTATTTACTTACTTATTTCTAATGGGCGAGATATATACTGAAATTTATGGAATTACATATCATGTAATTTTATATATTACAGAAGATATAATTGTTAATCTTTATTTTAACTTTAATTATGAATTGTTTCTTTAGTCTTATTTATGATTTGCATACTATTTTATTAAAAGAAATCAGATCAAAACAGAATTTGGCTATTTCAAAAGATATTTTACCTGAATAACAAGACCTGATTTATAAGTAAAAAAAAAATTTTTTTTCCTTAATGATTACATAATTAGAAAAGAAGGCATCAAAACGCACACAAATTAAAGGTTCGCTGAGCTATTTCTGGAAATTTTGTACTGGGAACCCAAGATGGACCGTTTCGAGATTCCTGTCTCTCATCAGCTGGGTTCACCCAGTACTCAATAGCTCAGTGGAACCAAAAGAAACATAAACAAAGGACAAATGAACAAAACAATGACCCTTAAGTTAAAAAACATCAAAATATAATAATAAAAAGGGTAATTTATTAATCCCTGCTAATTATATTGTCCTTAACACACGTTAAATGTGTCTATTAAATGATTACACACACTAAATTTATGATTCTACTAAAGTTATTATACACAGTTAATAGTTTACAATGAAATATTGTTGGATCAAAGTATTTATTTTTACATGAATAACAAGTTATAATTTTTACAATAAAAGAAAACAAAGAACGCACATAACGAAACAAAATTCACTGAGCTATTTTTGGTATTTGTATTGGGAATCAGAGACAGTACTGTTTCAAGGATTATTACCCTCTCATCAGTCCGATCCGCCAAGTATACCTAGCTCAGTGAAATGGAACAATATACAAAATGGACAAACATACAAATCAATGACCCCTCAATTAAAAAAACATCCAAACAAAATCAAGAAAAAGTGGTGAATAATTAATCCCAGTTAGCATTCAGCTTAGCAAGTGAAGGATTAATTTATTAAAATTTTAGTAATTACAAATGAAATTTAATGTGCGTTCTTTGTTTTCTTTTATTGTAAAAATTGTTCTAACGCACGTTAAATTTCATTTGTAATAAGTTATAATTACAAGTAAAGGCCTTTTTCTTCTTAAATGATTACATAGTGCCACATTTGTGATTCTACAGAATAAAAAATTAAGGTTACATATAGTTAATGTTTTAAATGACAGTAATGTTGGATCATCATATTCTTTTTCTTGATTGTTTGGGCAATCTGGAATAAGAAATAATCTTCAATGGAAATCTTGAAGTTGTGTTCATTATGACCAATTCAGCAATTTGGTCCAACTCAGCTTTAAAAACTGTCCTTATTTGTTGCAAATGAGGCAGCCATTGGCATCTTGCCTCGTCTGAAGATGTTTGTAAAGTAAATAATTTACTCCTAGAAATCTTTGCAAAGGACTTCTTTAGGTGGTGCCAGAGGACAAGAAAACTAATCTTCTTCCTCAACATTTCATTAGGATTAGAAATAAGAAAGCTGTTGTTGTATTAAGGATTTCTAGGAGTCAATTATTTACAGGATATATTAAAGACGCTTATACCAAAGAATGTTTGTAAAGTCTTCATTTCAGTACTGTATTTAGGAATTGTGGGCCCCTAGGCTGAACCTGTGGCATGGGCCCTACCGGACAAAATCTTTTTTTAAAATTAACCTACAAAAACCGCACTTTCAGCAACGATCCAATTAAAAACTTAAAATAAACGTTTAAGGTTTATTATTAAATTATAGAAAATTTACGTGCGACATTCCTATACAGTATTTAGAATTTGATGAATTCATGAGAAACTTCCGGCTGGCAGATAGTGGGAGATATTCTTGTCAGGTTTGTCAGACACCCAAACACTACATTAAGTTAAACCAAATGCAAATGATAAATGATGATTACGATCACCAAACTTTTATACTATTTATTTACTAAAATAAACCTGATTTAAAAAATTGACGTAGAATCATTTTTCACCTGGACAGTGGTCGCGGGACCCTTTGTGGTGTGGGCCCATAGGCTGCAGCTTAGGTAGCCTATGCTTAAATCCGGCCCTGCTTCATTTCATAACTGCAGCTTTTATAATAAATATAATAAGGTCTACAAACATTCAAAAATGGTCCCAGCACATGAATATTTTCTCAGTGGTGATGAGTGTGTTTTGCAATAAAACCAAGATTAGGTAATTTATTTATGGTACATTGTAACTATCAAAATACACTCATTACCAAAAAAAAACGACGCACCTAGAAGGAGTTGTCCGATTGTAATGAAATTTCTTATGCAAAGACATTGGGACCGCCCATGCAAATGATTAAACTTTGGTGTCCAATGAATGAATAGCGAGAGCTACAGCGCATCGGAACTGCGCACTCAGCAGGTGTATATAAGAAGAGATTCTCAATCTGATGGTCAAAATTTCTGTTGCATTGCGAGTTAGGATACCTTTCAACAACTGAAAAAATGCCTCGCCGCAGGATTCGAGCTCATTACGTGCAACTGTCAGAGTTTGAAAGAGGTCGTATCATTGGATTGAAAGAGGCAGGTTGGGCAAATCGGAGAATCGCTCGTCATATGGGTCGAAGTGATGCGGCGATTAGAAGATGCTGGCAGGAATGGGTGGTCAATGGCAGATTTCAGTGTCATGAAGGTAGCGGTCGACCTAGGGCCACAGCAGAGCGGGAGGATAGAGTGATTGTCAGATCAGCTGTCACAGTGTCTGAATCATCGTTATCAACCATCAGACGTGCGACCCGCACACGAGGGTCCACCATGACCATTCACAGACGGCTGAGAGAGCGACATCTACGCTCGTACCGACCGCTACGTCACCTACCACTCACGTCTGCACACCGTCGGGCCAGGTTACAGTGGTGCTTGGCTCGATTCGGTTGGAATGATGCTGACTGGGGACGTATAGTGTTTAGCGACGAATCCCGCTTCCAACTGTGTCCTGACGATCTTCGCAGACGTGTCTGGAGACGCCCAAGGTAGCGTACCGATCCTGCTTTCACTATTGCACGCCACACAGGCCCTCAACCAGGAGTTATGGTCTGGGGTGCCATTTCCCTTGATAGCCGGACCCCTTTGGTCGTCATTAGCGGCACACTTACAGCACAGCGGTATGTCGACGACATTCTGAGACATGTTTTGCTACCCTTCCTTTTGCAGTAGCCTGGCCTTATTTTTCAGCAAGATAATGCCAGACCACATACGGCACGTGTTGCTATGACATGTCTTGCAGCTTGTGAAACACTTCCTTGGCCAGCCAGATCCCCAGATCTCTCTCCAATCGAGCATGTCTGGGATATGATGGGAAGGCGACTGCATCCACCAGGGAATGTGGATGACCTAGCCCGACAATTGTAGCAAATTTGGCAAGAAATACCGCAGGAGACCATTAGGGAGCTTTATCACTCTTTGCCACGTCGTGTGGCAGCTTGCATTCAGGGTAGAGGTGGGTCAACACCTTATTGAGCTCGTTACTTTGTAACTCTGTAACTCTGAAATAAATCATTCAATTTGTCTGAAATTTTAATCATTTTCTATTCTATACATAATCTTCCGCTCCACCAATTTTTGTCTCCATCGGACAACTCCTTCTAGGTGCATCTTTTTTATTGTTAATGAGTGTACTCTGCTGTGAAGGAATATCCAGCCATATTGCTGTCCAATGGCTGCCGGATTTATTGTGTCAATTGATATTTACAATGTAACCTCGATGACAGCGATTTGTAGGTAATCTCTCAAGTGGGAAAATTTCTCCAAAATAGTCTCTGGTAGCTGCTTTGGGCTTAATAGATTGACAATTGAACACTGTTCAAGTCTGTTGTGTATCTTGGCATAGAAACAGTAATGACATGTGAGACAAACACTGTTGAACCCGCTGGGTAGAAGATCAAAGCACATCTGATTGAACTGTGGCTTCTGGAAGTAGAAGAAGGCTGTGTTATTGAGATGACCTGTAGAGATGCTGTGGCTCTTTCATATGGTAAATCAGTCCATTAATGCTTTCGGGTAGACAAGCTCAAAAAGTTTTTGAAACTCAACATAAATTATGACATGTGATATAGTATAATAATAAATTATTGACTGTATTAGGTAAAAGCTCTTTGAATCTTGTATCAATTCTAACTTACTCTGTCCAACAAAAGCTGAAATATTCTACATTTCCTGAACAATCCTCTGTTAAATCAAAGCTATAAATTACAAGATCCATCATAGTAATCTGAATAAGATAAGCTAAATCTGTAACAGATCCAAACCAATCTGTAACTAAAAAAGTGAAAGAAACTTGTGGCCAAAGAGATTTTTTGAGTAATCATGTTGTAAAGTTTGAGAGGGAATCAAACGACCATCGACTGGATAAACTAACTAAATTAGTATTGAAATGGTCGAAGAAATATAGTTTTTCTTTTAAATGAACTATTAAATGCTGTATTAACAATTCAGTTTGGAAGCTGACAAATAAAAACATCTAGATTGGTTTGTAAATTCCCTTTATGGGTTGAAAATAATTTACATTCCACTTTGATGAGAAGATATCTTGTCGGAGTAATGGGTTTAGAATGAGCTACTAAAAGTCTCAGATTTTGATTTTACGAACAAATAGAAATGAGTGTTCAATACAAATTTTAAATGACAGATTTTCAGTTGGATAGAAGAGGAAGAAATTATGTTTATACCGGATGCATGTGAGTCAGGAACTTAAGGAAACTAAATGAATCCTTTGAAGATTTGATTATGCAGATGACATTTGTCTAATGGCACATATCATTATTCAGATGCAAGGGAAATTTATAGATTTAAAGAGTGAATCATCTATAGTTGGCTTAGAAATTAATGTTAATAAGACCATAGAAATTAGAGTGAACAGCAAATCACAAATGCCCCTATTGCTCAATGAGAAGAAAATAACTAAAGTTAACAGCTTTACTTACCTTGGTAGTATTAATGATAATGATGGGGGCACTATGGCATATGTAGATGCTAGAATTCAAAAGGCAAAGAGAGAATTCTCTAGTCTGAGGAATATTTGGTGCTCTCAAATCATTAACAAACATATTAAAATCAAAGTATTTAATTCTTGTATAGAATCCATTTTGTTATACAGATGCCAGAGCTGGCTTCTTAGTGACATTATAAAACACAAACTACAGTCATTTATCAACAAATGTCTTCGATTCATTTTAAGAATTTGGTGGCCAAACAACTGTAAGTTATGGGAAGAGACTGGACAAACTAATATAAATCTTGAAGTCAAAAGGAGGAAACTTAGATGGCTAAACATTCATTGAGAAAAAATTGACAGTGAACATGCAAAGCTGTTGACAGCTGTTTACAATGGAATCCACAAGGATAACGGAAAAGAGGCAGGCCAAAGAACACCTGGTGCATATCAACTTTGCTTGATTGTAATGGAAGAAGCATGGATGAGCTATGGGAGAATTGCTAGTGACCGAAATATGATTTCTCTTAAAACCTTAAAATTCTCTTATAACCTATCTATTATAATGGAAAAAAATATTCTCCCATCAAATACATCCAATCATAAAAATCAATCCACATAATTATTACACTACATTTCAAGAAGTTTGATACCCAACCCAACTATTTTAACTCAGCGAACCAGCCTACCAAATTACAAACCCATATTTACATAAATTAATATTCATTGTTACTCATTCAATCATAACCATATTACTTCAATTCCATTTACTAACAATTTGCATATTTGATTACTTACATATCCACTAATTTTCATTGGCATATTAGCTCATTTGCATAGACTGTAGATGCAAAACTTGCTGTGAACATACCTATAAGCATAATATCAAACTATTATTTTTTTTTTTTAAATTATTTTTTGATAATGTTGTGTTCTTTAATCTGACTCAGGAATAGTTATCATTCTATTTACCAATTTAATTGTCTGGCAATTGTATTCACTGTTTGGGTAAAAGATTTTACACTTTACCTATGAGCTTTACAGATAATACAGAGTCCATAGGAATAATGTATTGTGTTTCATCTCATATATAGGGCAATAATAGTCAAAGGATAACAATTAATTGTGGAAATGCTACACAAAATACAGAAATATAGCATTTTGAGGAAAGGGATTTTTTTTTTTATTAAATATTTCATAAATAAATATTTAGTAACTCACTCAAACATAGTATCAAAAAAATTAATAACTTCACTTCTTAAATGTTCAAACACAGAAGGCTGCTTTTTCTTTTCTGCAAGCTGCTTCAGTTTCTGAAAATAATATTAGAAAAATCTGAAGATTAATAATCTGTGAACACTTGGTTCTTAGTTAATACCTGTATTAAAAAGTTCAAGTATCCCACTACAGACATATGTGGCCCTTGGGGTCATGGGAGGTACGGCTCCCAGTGTTTCCTGATCATAGGACTAAGGTCAGGTGATCAAACCAATACCTGCCCACCATTAATCCTTGAAAAAGAAACCCATTCATCACAGGACTGACTGGATCCTAGGCCTCTTTTGGAAGAGAATTCAACGTTGGAAAATGGTACAAGCCATGCAATGGTACAAGAGGGCCGAGTCCATTGCATGATAAATACCCTGCACTGTAATGCCGCCTCCTCCAAACTTCATTGTTGGCACTACACATGATGGCAGATATTGTTCCCCAGACATTTGTCACACCCAAACCCTCTCATCGGACCACCACATGATACAGTGAGATTCATCACTCCACATCATGTTTCCACTGTTCCACTGACTAGTGGCATCACTCTTTACACCACTTCAGGCAGCGCTTACCATTCACAGGGGAAATGTTTGGTTTGTGAACAGCTGCTCAACCATGAAACCCCCATTCCCCTGACCTCTTGACGAAAGTCATAGTGCTGGCTAGTGTTAGTACTACTGTGAAAAAAACAACAAAAAACTGGTGATTGTTTCAATCGATGTCTGGCTATTTGCACAAACCACCTTCTTCAATACTCGATGGTCCAGGTCTGTCCTTATATGCTGCCTACCCGGGCGAGATTTTGTTGTGGTTGTGCCTTGCCGTTCCCACTTCACAATCACATCACCAATAGTCGATTTCAGCAACTTTAGAATGGTTGCTGTAAAAGTATCCCTGACAGACATTTTACTCAAGTGGCAGCCAATGACCAGTCCCCATTTAAAGCCACTGAGCTCTGATGATCGACCCATTTTGTTGTTAAAGTAACAATTAACAATGACATGACTCCTAACCTCCTTTACCAGTATGTGATATCGTTGTGCCATCAAGGCTGCAGTTCACTATTGCAGAGGGGTGTCTGAATAGTTTTGATCACATAGTGTTTATTGTAGGCTTTGTTATCTTTGATTCCTTTAGATCTCTTTTGTTAGGATAACATGCAATACTGATGCTCTGTGGGTTTCCTTTCAAGTTAGGTATTCAAAATTAATACTTATCATTTTTATTACGCTCATGTATTAATGAAAACACTGTAATTTATTTCCAATCTGTCTTCTAGAACATTTATGCCAATACTCTTTTTGTGTAAGTTATGAATTATAGTTCTTTATAGTTGAATCACATAAGTATAAAGATAAAATGTAATGAAAACTGATCATAAAAGTCATTTTTTAAATTTCAATGTGTTGGGAAATATAGTCAGACCTCGATATAAAGTCACCCCTTGGGACCTCGCGAAAGTGACCTTATAACCGATTCATATGCATTTGTCAATAAATAAGCATTATATAAATACAGTATAATTCTTTGTAAAATTTAATACGTACAAAAATATCAGTTTATTGTGTTATAATTTTTTAATTTAGTTGAACCAATTAAAATTAGGAATCAGAAAGAAATTATTTTTAAAAATTTTAATTCGGAATAAAGTTTTTAGAAATAGTACTAGTAAGCTCAAGCAAAGTACTGATGTACAACTGACCTTACTTAAAATAATCCATAATACAAGACTGTCGTGATTTTGGTTTCATCTTTTGTACAATGTTTTCTAAGTTTTGTAATTTCTGAAAATGTTCTTCAGCTCCCTCATGGCTCGTAAAAAAATGTCTTACAACATTTAATGCTCTGAGCGCTTCTGCTTGTGTCACCACTTCACTTTCAATATCACTGTCGTTATTCTCACTTTCTGCTGCATTGGAATCTAAAACTTGCGAAACAATTTCGGAAATCGAAGCTTGAGAAGTGGTAGCAATTTCATCATCAATTTTCACGTATTCACTTTCCCCTTCTATAGCACAGCCGCGATTTCTGAGATCTTGTATTAACACAGCTAAAGGAATATCGTCTTCATCATCTTCATCTGTTATTTCATCCACACTATTTGAAGAAAATTGAAAACCAGCATGTCAAAAGCAATTTGAAATGAATGTGTTTAACACCAAGCTCCAACTTTTATGAATATAAAAAATTGCATCTAACACAGACACGTGAAAATTTTTTTTCTCATCAATTGCTGAAATCAAATCTTTCAGAAGGAGCTTTCTGTAGTTCAATTTCAGTTTTTTAATGACTCCCTGATCCAAAGGTTGCAAAACACTGGTAACACTTGGGGGTAAGAAAACAAGCTCAATTGATTTCAACTGAGGTATGTTGATATGAGCAGGGCAATTGTCTGCGATGAAAACAACTTTTATTTTATTTTTCAAAAAGTATCTATCGAAACGCCGTATAGTTTTCTCAAATATGTTAGCATTCATCAATGCTATTTTGTTTGCATCATAATCCAAAGGTAAAGACTTGACATTTTTAAAGCAACGTGGCTTTTGAAATTTTCCGATAACTAGCGGTCTCAGTTTTTCAGAGCCATCCATATTAGCTCCTAAAAAAATTGTCAGTCTTACTTTACTTTTTTTCCCCCCTATACATTTTTCTTTCTTGAAAGTAAGAGTTTTGTCGGGAAAGACCTGGAAAAAAAAGTCCACATTCATCAACATTGAATATATCGCAATGTTCATACCGCTTCAAAATGTCATCTAACACGGATTTCTTCCAATCACTTAAAACGCAATCATCCACATCACCGGCTTCACCACATACTGTTTTAAAATTTAAGTCAAGTCTTGATTTAAATCTTTGTATCTATCCATTGCTGGCCATAAAATCGTTCTCTCCTAATTGGGCGGCTATTTGTAGAGCTTTTTCTTTCAGTACTAAGAACGATATAGGCACATTATATGCTCTAGCAAATTTTATCCATTGGAGAAGGCCTTCTTCAACTTTCTCATACGGTGATAAATGCTTCCTTTTTCTCTTTCCATTACATGTTTCTGCAACAGTATGCGAGGACAGAATATTGTTGAGAGTCGTTCGTGGTATCCCACGCTCTTTGGCAAAACATGCTTTCGATACATTAGAGTTTTCAAAATCTTCGAAGATTTTCTTTTTCTCTGATAGAAACAACATTTTTCTTTTTGTCAACATCATAACACAAGCACAGAAACGGTTGGAATGAGATCCTTTCCTTCGACTTCCTGGTGAACAACGATGGACACGTGACGCGATGGGAACGGAGAAATATCCTTCCCACTCGTCTAGGCGTGGGAAAGCTGTCCCTTCCGTCAGAAGGAGAAATGACTCCGATAAAAGATCGTATCCACGGGAAAATTCTTGGAATTGAATCAGTGTGGCACTGAAATCACAGACAAAAGTGACGTTATATGCGATTACAGTATTTAAGACCTGACCATATATCTGATATTTCATATCATAGAATTCCTATTCAATGAGCCGGGACTTTACAAAAGTGACCTTATATGCGGGTGGCTTTATATCGAGGTCTGACTGTATTTGGAATAAAGATTTTTTTATAAAGAATTTAACATGAATAACAGTAAGTGACAGATTTATATACAATGAAATTTGCATTTAAATATGATAACAATAATATATTGGCCATAAGCTCCTTTGTAATGACATATAAAACTTCCTGAAAGTTTCATCTTTTTTTTACATCTTTGTTTAATATTGAATTAAAGTTACAACTGCATTTTCATATTTTTACTTTCAGAATATTAGCAAAGAACAGGGTGATTAAAAAAATTTTGAACGATTTCAAAACATTCCTGTACAATCGCTATTTCAGAATGGTACAGTTGGATAGAGCACATGTTCAAGTTTGTTTTGTATGCATTGCTTATAAATGTTCGATTTGGCCACCATTGTTAACACGACACAAGTCCAAACGGTACTGAAAGTCTTCCCAAACGCGACGTAGCATTGATCCGTCTATTGTTGTAATTTCAGTGGCAATGTGCATTTTCACGTCGTTGAGATCTTGTGGTAAGGGCGGTACAAACACCTTGTCTTTAATGTACCCCCATAAGAAATAATCACAGGTAGTAAGATCTGGAAAACGGGGAGGCCACTTCAACAGCAGTTGATCATTTGCAGCTGCACGGCCAATCCACCATTGTGGCAACAGTTCGTTCAGATGATCGCTTACGGCTGAGTGGAAATGGGGTGGTGCCCCATCTTGCTGCAGAATGAAGTCATCCGTGTCGTTTTCCAACTGTGGTAACAACCATTCAAGGTAGTTGGCGCCTGTAACAGTGTCCTCTGCGAAGAAGGATGGGCTGTACACTGTGTTTACCGATATGGCATAGAAAACATTCACTTTAGGGGAATCCCGCATGTGCTCCATGTAAGCGTGGGGGTTTTCTGTTCCCCAAATTCAGACATTGTGCCGATTCACTTATGCTGACATGAAAGGTGACCTCGTCACTGAAAATGATGATGATCGCAAAATTCTCAACTTCACATCGCTGTAACATCGCCTGACAGAATGCATCGCAAAGACGGTGGTCGTTCGGTATCAAATGTAGGCGATATGGACGCATGTGTAGGCGTTTACGCAGCACGTGCCACACAGTCGGCTGTGGGTTGCCCAGTTCTGCACTTCCTCTGCGCGTTGATTTGTTAGGGCTACGACAGTACGTGTCCCGAATGCATGCACGTTCTCCTCAGGGACTGTCGGTTGGCCACTCGACTTGCCCTTACAAATGCACCCACTTTGCTTAAATTGCTCATATCAGTTACAAATGGAATTCTTGATATTCATTCTGAAAGTTGGTGCGAAAACCACGCTGCACCTATGTCACCGACCTGGTTGCGTGATATTCGAGAACACAGTATGCCTTTTCCGCATCTGTGAGCACCATTTTGTCAACAACAACACCTGGCGAGCGGCAGAGGCAATCATTTGTTATAATGTGCAACAGCCAATGATCCACTGCTGTCGCGTTAGCCAGGACTGCGTAATTCGGGTTTCCAGTTGCTGTATGCCTAATGTAGGTCATAGTTTACAGTTCTGAGATATACAAAACAAACTTGAACATGTCTTCTATCCAACTGTACCATTCATTGCATCATACCTGCAATAGCGATTTCACAGGAAATGTTTGAAATCGTTCAAACCATTTTTAATCACCCTGTACAAAGCAAAACTATTAAGTGATTTTTTAGCATTATATTTCAATATTTAAAAGTTAAATAACTTTATCATTATCCCTAAGTTTCTTAAAGATCTTATTTAACATTGAAAGTTTCATAAGAATCAAGGAACTAGAGAAAATGTTTTAGATGCTCAAAAATTATTTAAACTCAATCTGCCCTTTCTCAAACTCAAAGAATCATTATCTTTTTTGTATCTTCAAATTGTTTTTGATTTTTTCTTTTCTTTTCTTTTTTCTTTCTTTTTAAGTCTTTCTCTTTTTTTCAATTTCCTGCTCCTTTCTTTTTTCCAAGCTATTAAAACTTCTTATCATCTGCATACTAAAATTAAAGGATGTTCCAAAATATATGGAGGGTTGGTTCCTTTACAATCTGACAAATTCAATGTGATTACACACACATCTATTCAAAATGAGACATGCTGTAGTGTCTTAGCCATGTACTTTTATATCAAATGTATCATTTTATGCTAGTAATAATACAGTCTTTCTGATTTGGCTCCAAAAATATATTGTTTTTGAGAAGGTTACATTGTTGCACTTTTCCAAGCAAAGCTTTCGTATTCAGTGATAGTGAAATAATGTAAAGAGCATAGAATCTCTGTCAACAAGGATGCAGCGTCAGCAGTCATTCATAGGAACACAATGAATGGACTTCCTGAACGAAATTTCCTGATTAACATGACCAGGAAACAAAAATTTCCAAAGACGGTTCCTGCTGTTATGGCCAAGCTGTGATGTTTAGCACAAACTGGGAACCCTCCTACCCAATGTGTGATTGCCAGAAAGGTCAACATCCACTGTCTGTAAAATCCTGAAGAACGGTCTCAGATTGAAGAAGTTTCATAAGGCCCGGATACGTGCGCTGAGTGACTGACATTGTGCTGAAAGACTGACCAACTGCAGACATCTCTACAAACAACATCTGACCGGCGATAAGTATAGATTTGTGGTCACAATGGATGAGGCTTGGGTCCATCTTACTGACTGTGGAAAGGTCAGGGCAATTTCATATCGTCCCATCGACGAAAAAGGCAGATCTAATTTTGTGCGCCAGTGCAAGGAAAGTTTTCCCAAAGGTTTCATGAAGGTTGTGGGATACTGTCACCAGGAAAATTGGATATCCATAGAATTGCCAATAATGCTAAAGTGAATTATCCCAGTATTATCAGCAACATGTTCTGAAACCAATCTAGATTTAGGAGTTATGGTCCTGATGTCAAAAAAGTCACCATTCACATTCAGCAGGATAAGGCCTCCAGTCATACGGCCAAATCGTCCCTGAGATTCTATCAAGAAATGGAAACCAGAACAGGTATACGTGCAATTCTCTTCAATGATATTCCAGTAAAGTCCCCTGATGCCAGCCCGATTTATTTTTGTGGCTTTGGACTATTAAAACATGGTCTAAGGAACAGACGTGCTACAATAGTTGATGAATTATGGGAAGTATGTAAATAGGAGTGGAACAAAATACCCCTGTGTATTTTACAGCATTCAGTCTTGCAGTGCAAGTTATGTTGCAGAGTGAAGTTACGTCCAGAATGCTGGTGCCACACTGAGCATAATAGGTGGTGGAAAAAGGGATTTTCGTGAAACTATAGACACTTGAATTTTGTCAGATTGTAGAGGAACCAACCCTACGTAATTTTAACAATACAATGTTAATTTGCTATCAAGATACACTATTGAAAAATTACCTTCTGTAGTTGGAAACGATCACTTTTTTCCAGGCTAATATCATGAAATTTTTCAGCTATTTCATTTCCTGGAAGAAAAGGAAACTTATATTTCAATGCAAAACATAAAGCAAAACATAATACATATATAAGAACCAGTATACTGAAACTGTTCTTATACCGGGTGGGCATAAAATAACACGAGGTGTTCAGAGCCCTCTAGTGAGGAATGTATTGGACGAATCGTAACAACATTCGGTGGACATACAGAGTGGAACATGCAGTTTTGATTGAAAAAAAATTTAGTACCAAAGTTGCCAACAGGGGAAAATGTAGCGCTGTTAACACACTAATTTGCATAACCATGTTACGTGGTAGAGCGATCATGATAAAAAGAAAGGCTTGAAGAATTCACATCACTCTACAACGAACTGTCTTTCAACGGCTCTTACCTTACGTGACTGTGCTTTGTTAGTGAAGCTGTATTATCAGTGGGACAAGAATGCCAGTGCTGCCTTTTGGGAATTTCGGCGGTTGAAGACGCTACGAAGAGGACCGATGAGCATAACACATTTACGAAAAATGAGTCAACGATTTGAAACTACTGGAACTCTAACAGTGCAACCAGGTCGGAGACGCAAACCTATCAGTCACCAACACATTGAAGAAGTTGCAACTGCTGTTGTGGAACAGGAGACGACGAATGTGCAGGGTACCAGCAGTGCACACGAAATATCCCGGCAAACGGATATCCCATACTCAATGGTGCAGAAAATCCTGCATCAGATGTTGAAGTTTTACCCCTATTAAATCTGTCATGTTCAAGAATTGCGCCCTGGCGATGTGACCGCCCGCAATGAGTTTGCATTAAGATTCTTAGCGTGCATGGCAGTGAATGAAGCATGGCCGTGGTGGATTTTTATGGAGTGATGAAGCACACTTTTATTTGAACGGTGATATTGACACATACAACTGCCGCTTCTGGGCTGCGACTAATACACACGTGGGCCTGCAGATGCCTTTCCACTCGCTGAAAATCAGTGTAGTGTGGCTTTACGTCATCGTTTATCATCAGTCCTTTTTTTTCACGAGGAAATTCACCGAAGTGGACCAGTGACCTGTTCCGTCAATGCTCCACAGTATTCCGATATGCTAAAGAACATTGTGGTTCCACAACTGCAGCAAAGAGGATGTCTCGATTCAACCATCTTCATGCAGGATGGTGCACCACCCCACATGGATGTCAGGTACAGTGTGTGTTGCGGCAACATTTCACTGACACCAGAATCATTAGTCATGCATTTTCCACAGCATGGCCACCAAGGTCACCTCAAAGATCTCAATCTTTGTGACTTTTGGCTGTGGGGATTTCTGAAAAGCATTGTGTATCAAGGAGATGTCCCCGATATCCCGACTTTGAAAGATCAAATTACATTACAGGTGCGACAAATCCATTCCCATGTTGCAAGTCGCGTGGAACATGTAGTGCACCACATGCAGCTCTTGGAACATCACAATGGTGGTTATATGAAACCTTATTTGTAATTACCAATAAACGTTGTATATATTGTTATGAAACTTGATGTGTGCTGTCTCATTTGGCAATTACTCATTCATTACTCATACGTATTATAACCTTTGCAGCGCCACATTTTTCCCTGATGGGGACTAATTTTTTTTTTTTTTTTGTTAGAAATCAAAACCGCATGTTCTACTCTGTATGTCCACCGAATGTTGTTACGATTCATGCAATACATTCCTCGCTAGAGGGCTCTGAACATCTCATGTTAATTTATGCCCACCCAGTATATTCAAAGTTATATGTGATAGCTTATAATATATCAAGTTTTTTTGGTTTTGGGAGAAGAAGAGGATTTTTATTTTGGATTATGATGTTATATTTCTGGAGGTTGACAGGTATGCACAGAAAAAAAAGCCATGGAAGAGAAATAATGAACTCTCATTAAAGAAAATAAATGAATTTGTACTGACAGGCAACAATGCATTTGTGGAACAGCTTACTACATATTGTATTTATTGGTTCATTTAAAAATCTACAGATTTAGTCTATTTTCATCAAGTAGAAATTGACATCAGACACTCAAATCATTGTAGCATTTGCTATTATAAAATGACTTTAATCCTTTCTTAAGATTATGGAACATTCTGAACTAGGTGCATTCAAATGGTATGATAATTTACAATTACAGACAACCTTTCCTTTTTACTGTTTTCATGACTTAAAATAAATGACCATCAAAACAATGTACCTTCAAAAACAGATTTAAAATAATCTTTTTATTTAATTCAGGATATATATATTGGATGACAAAGTTAGTTCTATATACTCATTATGGATGCCTATCAACTATTGTATTCGATACATTTGAAATCTACAGCTAGAAGCAAATGATTGCACAAGAGAATAACTTTTGTAAACAATTTCCATGCAATTCGTGGAAACTGTCCTATGTTGTTAAAAATGCTCTAAAAATCAAATTGTATGATAAAATGAAGCATTAAATTTCCTAAGTTTTCTAACTCCATCCAATAAATTCATAAATTTTTAGGCAATCATTTGCATAAAAAAGAAACCATTACAAAAATCAGTTTTTTTTTTTATTTTTTTTTAAGATCATTCCTAGCAAAGATTAAGCAAAAGATGGACATTTGAAATTCAAGATATTATTAAAAAAAAAAAAAAAAACTCTTTGTTTCATAAAAATACTTTACTATATTTCTTTGACACAAAAAATATAAAGCTGTAATACCAAATTTCAAGATTTAATCTTTACAATTTTTATTGACACAAATATTGCTTAAGTTTTTACACTATACTACGAAATTAATATTTTTCTTTACCTTCCAGAGTCCTGAGTTGATTGACAAATTTATTTGCTTCATCAATAATTTCACTATGCCTATTGCAAAACGTTGAGTTTTGGAGGCAATTGATACCTTCTTCTACAAGCTTTAATAACTCCTCACGGGATAGTTTTCTAAAAGAAAAAAAAAAAGAAGAAAAAGAATAAGCATTTTCATATTGTTTATCAATTTCAACAACAAAAAACTAATAAGAACAAATTACAGAATAATAAAATCAAAAACATATTAAACAGAGATATGCATTAATTTGATTCATTACACAGCTTCCAAATAGCTGCCCTCTCATTTCCTGATCCCTGCTGATGCTATCAGCTGAACAAAATTTGGAAGAACTATTCTGAAAATAATTTCATCAAGAACTAAAAATAAAACATTTTCGTCAACAATTGATATACTTCAAGTCCATATATCCTTTTTATGTTTTGTACAAAGTTCATCATGATGTATCCCAAATGAAAACACTTACGTTCTCTCACTGCACTATATTTGCATTCTTTACATAAGCATCTTTAATACCGGTATATCTTGTAAATAATTTACTCCTAGAAATCCAATTAATATAATAACACTCCTTTAATTCCCACAACATTTCATCCTTCTTTGCAAAGGACTTCTTCAGGTGGTACCAGAGGACAAGAAACTATGCTTCTTCCTCTACATTTCATAAGGATTACAAAATAAGAACTAAAAATAATAATAGGATTTAAAAAATAGGAAATAACAGGACTATGATTATTCTTCCTAATTAATGTTACATATTAATTACATGCATGAAAAGCCTATTATTACTATTTCAAGTTTCTTTGTTTTGTTTTCATTCTTTCTTTCTTAAATATGCAGTTGAAAGTTAATTAACTAAGAATAAAATGGATAAGCTAGTTCCTTAATAAATCATCCATAAACAATGTACAGCAAGTTGTCACAAACTTATAGCTATGGCACCATGTAGTCTGGAAATGGATTCAATGAGCCTGCCAATGTATTTTATAGTTTACAAGTTTTACAGTTCAGTCTTTGTTCTAATTAAATATTTTGTGTTTTGTTTCAAGAAATAGAAACCGATATCCATAAAAAAAAGGAAAACAATATATAAAAACCTTAAAATTCCTAAGGCCACATCATATTCTTTAGTTGTAGTAACTGAATGGTTAATAGACAGTCCATATAACTCTCTGATCTGTAAAATGAAAATGATTTGCTTTTCGATTAATAAGAAAAACAAATAGGAAATCTAATAATAAGGCAACAATAAACAAACATTCAGAGAAAAAGGAAAAATATAATTTACATTTAAGTTAGTGATATACAGTTCTATTATTTAAAAGCTCATATAAGGCTGAATGAGTAATTCTTTCAAACCAGTAATTCACTGCAACAATCCATATATGAAAGTAGCTTATTGCATTACCATATAATCATACCATTCATAAGATGTACATTAAAGAGAAATGTGCTGTCAGTGATTGAAATTCAAATTTGACTTGAAAAAATGAAGTTAAATGTTTAAATATTACTAAATGCAATGTAATTGTTTGTAAAATGCAATTTTATTACAAAAAATTCCATCAAAATCATATTAAATTGATTCTTTGGAAGGAATTAACTAGTGTTGGTGATTTAAAATACAAAAACTTCATAAGACACTTAATTTAATAAAAAATTTAATAAAGATTGAAGCTTTTAATGTGCAAATGCAAAAGTAATATAAACAACCAGACTGCGCTGAGAATAAAAGGATTTTATAAAAATACCAAAATAGTTACAGTTTCGAAAGCCTGTCTTTCAGCTTTCGAAACTGTAACTATTTTGGTATTTTTATAAAATCCTTTTATTTTCAGTGCAGTTTGGTCATTTATATAACTTAATAAAGAATTTAATTCAAACAAGACTAAAAAACTTTTATTTTTACACAAGTCTTAGTTAATTTGGCCTGAGGAGCTCCAGTGGTAAAATACTTCACTGAGAGCTGGAGGAGCCGGGTTCCCAACTGGAAGAAATGGTTGGGAATTTTTCTTCTCCAGACAGCTCCTAGGGTTCACCTGTGTAAAAATGGATATTGGTTTTTTTTTCCATGAGACAATTGACCACCTGACCTTGACTACTCCTCAACTAATCATGGAATGTTTGCAGCCTTATTTCTCAGCAACCTATTCGACCTTGGGTAGATCTGTCCTAAGATCATTTCCTTTATTTATCTTAGTTTGTTAACAGTAAATAGGGCTTTTAAAGCAATGAAAAGATGACATACCCAGGTTTAAGAAAAAATTACAAGATTGGTAAGCATGCTATATTTATGTGAAAACGTAGCTGTTCATCAAATGCAGAAAAAAAAGCAAGAGCCGATTATCTAAAAGGCTTTCTCAGTTAAGATATTTATATAGGCAATAATCATTAGTGATAAGTCTAAATCTAAAAAATTAATTTTTTTTTAATTAGATGCTTTTGATATTTGAATAAAATGAAATAATCTTTGAGGTAAGTACCAGTGAACATAAAATTTACTTAATTTTCATTTGACTAGAAATATTTATATACTTACTTCACAACAATCATTACAATATCTATACCAGGTCTATCGGCTTAAATCCGCTGTTCGCTCATAGATGGCATAAGTGGTCATATATAATGACTATCGAACCGCCGAATTGATAAGTTTCATGCGTTTGACATCCTTCAACAATAAGCAGTGCACAAGAATAGCAATTTCAAAGAACAAATTATTTTTTTCCTGTGGTAATCATGTCGAGTTTTGTGCCAAAAAAGGAGCATATGCGGGGAGCTCTGCTTTTCTGCTTCAATCTCAAGAAATCAGCGGTCGAATCGCACCGAATGCTTGTGGAGGCCTATGGCAACCGTGCTCTATGGGAAACAACGTGCAGAGACTGGTTTCGTCTGTTCAAAGACGGCAATTTCGATGTTACCGACAAGGAGTGTGAAAATCGGCCTAAAAAATTTGAGGACAGTGAACTGCAAGCCCTATTGGACGAGGACGATGAAAAGTGGATCTATTTCGAGAATCCTAAACGCAAAACATCGTGGGTTGACCCTGGCCAACCATCAACATCGTCCGCAAGACCCAATCGCTTCGGACAGAAGACAATGCTGTGCGTTGTGTGGGATCAGGAGGGTTTCATCTGCTATGAGTTGCTGAAAACAAGGGAAACTGTCAATGCCCATCGCTACCAACAACAACTGATCAAATTGAACCATGCTCTTCATGAAAAAAGGCCGGAATATCAGAAAAGACATGACAAGCTGATTTTTCTCCATAACAATGCACCATCACGCACGTCAACAATGGTCCGCAACAACTTGGAGGCACTGGACTGGGAGCTGCTACCCCATGCCGCTAACTCACTAGACCTGGCACCTTCTGACTACCACTTGTTTTCGTTGATGGGCCACTCACTTGCTGAGGAACAATTCGAATCCTACGAAAATGTCCGAAAATGGCTTGATAAGTGGTTTGCCACAAAAGGGAGGGACTTTTTTTGGCAAGGTATCCACAAATTGCCCGAGAGATGGGAAAAATGTGTAGTTAGCGAGGGCCAGTACTTTGAATAAACCATTTTTTCACTTTCTATTGAAAAAACGTCCTTTTTGTTACCTAAAAAAGAGCGGATTTAAGCCGGTAGAGCTGGTACATACATTGCACTTTGTTGCCTGAATTATTCATTTGTACTAATTAAGTTTAATTCTGCTATGATTTACGGAATGCAAATGAATACATGCAACAAACTTCTAGGGCTTATAGGGTTGTGAAAACGGTTCAACTGCGGGGCTGATAGGAACCTTCATTACCCAGGATTTGAAATGGAGGTGCTTCATCGAATTGAAGAGAACCCAGATACGTGTATCTTAGCCACTGCAAATGCCATAGGCAGGAATCACATGAACATCTGACAGGTTCTAAATGATGAGGAACTCCACCTCTATCATCGTCAGAGGGTTCAAGTATTTTGCTCAACAACTTGTATCCTGTTGCTGATATCTGGAACGTTGTGTGGATCTTTGTTTCCAATGATGATTATGTTTACAGATTTTCAATACCAAAACAGTCATGTTTGGGCATAAGAAAACCACCATGCTACTCTCTCCAGGTCATTCCAGCAAGTTAGCCATTATATGTGTGGGCTGGCATCATCGGCAATCAGTTGATTGGGATGTACCTTCTGCTAACCAGGCTCATCGGTGATATTTACAACATATTCCTGTACATTAATTCAAAACTACATTAAATAAGATTGAATATACTCTGGACTGTAGAGAAGATCTTCCCAAAACAAATACAGACTAAAGAGAACAGAGAAATATGCAGAAATCCAGCATATTAATACCATTGGAGATAATTGTAATCATCCTGAATTAATAGAACAGAATGAAAATGTACGGATGTAGGCTATAGAGTCAAACATCCTTTGATTAAAATCAGTAAACAATGAAAATATTGCTCTTTGTTCTCAAAGAACCACTATAGAAGAACTCTGTAAGTTCTAAAACAATCACATATGATTACCAATACAATATCAATAGTCTGTTACTCTGATGCAATTACAAGAAAGCAAAATCTATCATATTTCAAAAAAGGACAGGAAAGTAAACAAGCCAAGACTTAGCCTTTACACCAATTCAAATATTCTGCCTATATTACAAGACTTAATTAACAATCAAAATAAAATATCTCTGTCGCTCATCTACAGCAATAAGTGTATTTCCCAAAGGTCAACCACCTTGAGATTTGTGAATAGTATTTGTTAATAATATTTTAATAATAAAGTTTGATATTCAGCCATCCAAAATCAAACTTAAGTTTTAGCTGAAAAGTCTAAAATTTACTGAAGTTATCTAAATCACAACTTGGAGGTCATGTCCCACTTCTAAGTTCTGCCCCCCAAAAACCTGTGAACAGATGTAGACTTTGTTGTTACTTATTTGTAGTTACACCAATGCCCTAAAAGTTGTACAAAGTTTGTGACAAAAGCTGTAAAAACAACATCAGGATAAGGGTTGAAGATAGGAAAAACGTCAAAAAGTTAAAATTTCTATTGGATGCCATTTTGGAATGGTTGATCCGATTTGGCTGAAATACAATACCAGTCCTTAACCCTTTTACTGCCAGCGAGCCGATATATCGGCCCTCGTTGGTTCTGCGAAAACTGCCATGGGCCAATTTATCGGCCCAACTTCTTCGACGTCTTTTACTTCGTCATATGCAGCCTATTCAAGGGCTGCAATCTCATTTATCGGCATGTGCTTTATTTCAGCTGCTTACTAAGATGGTTTCACCCTATATATGCTGGTTGTTCACATTATGCTTGCCTCGTAAGTTCTCCCGTCTTTTTTCGTTACCCTCTGGCCAGTATCAAACTATCTTTCGCGCTGGTCTGTGTTTTCTCTGTGGCTCTTCATATTTATTTTACAGTGTCAGTTTCCAGCAAGATTAGCAAATATTCTTCTAATATTGAGTAAGTATTTGTTGACGAATAATATATCTTACAATTTTACATTATAATAAAATACGAGTTTTCCATGTTTTTATATTTTATATTTGTTATTTTAGAAAACTATATTTATTTATATTATATTTATACTGTATTTATATTAATATAAATATAATAAATATTTATATAAATATAATATAAATAATAGAAATTATAATATTATTTTTTCACATTTATTATTATTAATATAATAAATATAATATAACCTATATAAATATAAAAAATATCTATATTTATATTTTAGAAAACTAAATTTTATCAATAAGAAATACTATTTCATTGCTTGTAAATAATATTTTCCTAATCATAATGTGAAATAAACATAGAATTTTTTTTTGAGTTTTTTACATACATAGTAATTAATTTGTTATTTTTTCCTTTCTAAAAATTAAAGTCAACCACCATAATTCTTCCATGGTTCTAAGCCCCAACTATATCTTCAGCATCGGAAAAAATCTAGATGTATTAAATCAAATTAAGTACTAGAAATAATTCAATATCTGAAATCTTGCAAACTTCCTGAAAAGAGCCTTGGCAGTCTTCACACATCATGCCCACAATGGGCTGGCAGTGAAAGGGTAAAGGGTATCTCGCACCAATAAAAGTTTTAGCTCAAAAGCTCTACGTCACAACTTCTGAGGTCATGCTCCACTTCTAAGGCCTGCCCCCTAAAAACCCATGAACAGATTTCAAATTTTTTGATACTTATTTGTAGTTCAACCAATGCTCTAAAAGCTCTGAAAAGTTTGTGGCAAAAACTCTAAAAACAACGTGATTATGAGGTCTTGAAAATAGGAAAAATCATAAAAAAGTGGAAATAATATATGTATATATATATATATATATATATATATATATACAGTAATACCTTGAGATACGAATGCCCCAACATACGATTTTTTTGATATACGACGAAAATTTTCATATAATTTACGCCTCGAAATACGAAGATATTTTTGAGATACAAATAGCTAGTATAGCTAGATGTTGTGGATCTGGTGTAGAAGCATGCAGAAGAACTCACGACAGAGGAGCTGAAGAAGTTACAAGAGATGACGCACTCAGAGGTGATGAGGGAACTCAACAGTGAGGAGGGGGTCGAGAAAGAGGAGGTGCTATCTTCACGTGAAATTCATGATATCCTTGCTAAGTGGCAAGAAGTGTCCGAT
The DNA here is from genome assembly GCA_023159025.1 of Thereuonema tuberculata. NCBI lineage: Eukaryota > Metazoa > Arthropoda > Chilopoda > Scutigeromorpha > Scutigeridae > Thereuonema > Thereuonema tuberculata. The sequence goes on along the minus strand of JAFIDM010009631.1, from coordinate 246,534,022 downwards.
TTTGTTAAAAAGAGACACCCGGAGAAATTGTCTACAGGGAGAGCCAGTGCATTGTTCAATGACACGTGCCTTGCGCATTTTAGAAACATTCTAAAAAAGAGACAGAAACAGATCTCTCTTGATCATTTCCTTTGGAAAAGACCACGTCTTAGTGGCGATACACCCAATGCAACTGAGGCCAAAAGGGCCAGACGTGAGAGTGGCAGTGATAGTGATTAGTCTTAGAGTAAGTAAAAAAATAGTACATTTAGTAAAAAAATAGTACATTTAGTAAAAAAATAGTACATTTAGTAAAAAAATATAGTACATTTATATCATGCATACAATAAACATTGTATTTATCTTATATTAAATCTATATTTGGTTGGTATTTAAAGCGTGTTAATTATTTTTTTTGGGATAAATTCCTATCACTGGAACAAATTAATTCTATTTCCATTGATTTCTATGGGAAAAATTGATTTGCTATATGATTTTTTTGATATACGACTATCGTCATGGAACAAATTAAATTCGTATGTCGAGGTACCATTGTATATATATACTGTGGGAAGAAGAATGTGAATGGCATATATAGTCGTGGTGATCTATAACCTCTGATAGGCATTTATCACAAAGTACTGGGATCATCTGTTCAGGTAGGGGAGAACGCAATAGTATATTTTCCTTTGGAAAATACACAATAAATGTTAAACAACAGATTGACAATGTTAAGGGACCAGAAGCAGATGATAGTAATTAATTTCAGAACATAAATTTCAGTTCATAAGAATGAATAAAAGCAGAATTCAATATTGGGAATTATTGAAAGGTGATACCCAAGCAAAACTAGAAATTAACAGGAGTTTTTTTTGCATCTGTTAAAGTGTTTCAATGAAACTGCAACCTTTGGAACAATTAACAGATAACCCCAATGCAGTACAGGTCATATGAATCTACAACACGAATGGTGCTTCATGAAGACAAGACATAATTTAAGGAGCTAAATGATGCGAGTAAAAATAAATGCTCTCTGAACATTTATCTAATTCCAAATTTTAAGAAAGCATCATTTGGAATTGCATGTGTACCACATTGTATTTGTTCTATCTATACAGTACAGTTTACTATATTGTAGCCATATATAATACATGTAGTATGTGGTATACAAAACAGCAGTAAAGTATTTTTTTTATTTACAAAGAAATTAAAGACATTTTATTATTTAAGATGGCCTTTCAAATTTACAACTAATTTATATGGAACATTTTTATGGATTGCATGATGGAAATGTTACTGGTACTCTTGCTAAATATTTGTTACTTCATCGCAGACAATTTAAATGAAGTCATACATCCTTTCATCTTTGAACTTTTAACTGATCTAAAATTTTCTGGCCATTTATTGGCAGAAAACATATTCAAAATTCCATGAAGCAATTAAAAATAAAGCAAATAAATTATGCTGGCATTTGCTGACTGATAAAAATTACAACAAAACATTCAGGATACCATAAATTCACTGTTATTATAAACTCTATTATAAACTCTGAATAGATACTGTTAAAGGACTCCTACAAATCTTTATGAAAGTGATATTTTTGGAGCTGCAGCTCTGATTTGGAAAACTATTAATAGTTTTGTTTTTTTTTTCTCCAAACAATGAGAATGGATTCGATTTCATGAAAAATTGAATTCATAAAATTTTATATCATATAAAAGTGCAGATTAACATGATATGGATGAAGACAAAAATTCTATCATAATGGTCCAATGCAGTCTTCACACTAAGATGTGAAGGATATTAAATGCCTGTGAGTTACTCAGTCATGAGTATAGATAATACTACATACAAAAAAAATTATCCATATGATAAACAGATGTTCAAGATTTTTAACTCTAAGATATTGTTGACAGGTGGAATTTTGTAACTGGATGAATAACAATCACCAGTTGCATTGTTAATTTTATTCAATAATGAAACAATTAATCTGAGGAAGCATCAATAACATTTTCAACACATTTGGTAAGAAAACAATTGTCATGCCATATAACAATTTTTTATAGACTTTTCACTGTAAATATGCATATATATTAATCTATGTTCACTTGGTAAGTCTGTTTATCTCTGAAGGTTGCCTTACAGAATAAATTTGGTTAAAGTGCGTGCCAGAAGAAATGCCAACTGTGTCTTTTCATTGCAATAGAGACCTCTGCAGTTTTCCCCATGCAGTGGTTACTCAGGCCCTGACTCAATCAGTTTGGGTGACTCGAGACCTCATTTTTCTTTTATATTTTTCTTTTATATGTTTCTTTTACCAAAGCACCTAAAATTCTGAAAATTTAAATATAAACTTGTGAAACATATAGAATTGATAATTTCTTTTTTTTTAATTTTCAAAATATTCTGTAATAAATTATTTTAAAATTCAAAAACAGTCAAGTGGCTTTTCTACTCAAAAACCTTGACAAAAACCTCAAATCATAAAAAATTCCTAAAGTAACATTTTGTATGTAAAATATTAATTATTAGTGCAATAGTTATTTTTTTCATAAAATAAAAATTGTGTTTGTTGAAATTGTTTGAGTTTAAATTATTTTTTTTACAGGCTATCAAGTAATATCAATGAAAAATGTTTTCATTAAAAACTTTCTATATATCATACAAATTTATTTGATGTCATTTGTTTCCAAAAATACATTTTTTTAAAGAATTTTTTGTTAATTCTATTTTTCACAACTGCATGGCAGCCAACTTGAACTTGTCAAAAGTGAGTGATTTAGTAATTTCCCCTCCCCTAATACCTCTCAAGGGAAGGGGGATGATCCCTCTTTAAACTCTTTTCCAAATAGCCTCTGAACAATTACTCTTCTTGGCTCTAACTTTTAAAATGTTATTCCAAAAGAAATAATGGATGGTTATGAAGATTAGAAATTCTTAACATAAATGTAAGACGAAATGATAATTAGAAAGCATAAAGATGAAATATTAAAATGAAAATAATCTATTTTAGAATTGGGTGAAATTACAAATTTGCAGCCAATTTGTTTAATACAGCTAGAAAAATTGTATTTTTTAGAACAATGAAAAGAGAGATCTAAAAGAATGATTTTGGATTAAAAAAAAAACAACTTTATACAAAGAGCAAAAGTTGTAACCAGATGTAATTAGTTGAGAGAAAAAGAAAAACCAATAAATAAACGATAAAAAAACAACTTTCTGTTTTTAGCTTCCATTCCTAGGAAAAAAATAAACAATATATATATATATATATATAAATTATGGCGCTCTTCCGATCTTTGATTAGGCTTAAAGTAGGCTTTTAAGTTTTTGCAAGAACTTCTTTAATTTATTTTATTAAATAATTAAATAATAATCATCTCCTACAAATTTAATTAATAAAATTACATGAGCTCATCACATTATAGTGTTTAAAACTTAACAAAAAAATAAAAACATTAATTAAGAAAAATTATATTTTTATAAAGGATTATTTAGAACAATGAAAAGCAAGATCTAAAAGAAATATTAAAAATATAGAGAAATATTTTATATAGAATTGGTTTAAAAAAAGTTCACCTTCTGTTTTTAGCCTACTTTCCTAGGAAAGTGAGTTAGTTACAGAAGATTGAAAAAAGAAAAATTAGTCTGTGTATGGGTTTGTGAATAACAACTGCATATTTTAATACTAGATATGATCTAACTTTCGTAATTTATTTATATTTTATTTTTTCTGTGTGGATCCTTTACTAGAAATTAGCAAGAGATGCTGATAAAAATTCCACATGAACAACAACAGAAGGAAACAGTGATATCTAACAACGAGTATTCATTTTTTTTATTTTTTTAAATAGATTTGGAGCGTTTTTGATTTGATTAAAAAAATAACTGATTTCAAAGCAATTTAATTAAAAACCATGGATTTAATTACTTTTTCAGAAATTAAGATCTATTCAGCAGATTTTATAATTGAAAAAACAAAACAAAACAAATAATTACCAATTGTGTAGTTCTAAGATTTTATAAAAATAGAAATAGAAATAAAGAAAATTCTTGTTTAATTCTTTTATTAAAAATTAAATTAAAAATTTTAATTTTAAGGGATACCACTAATAAGCTGTAATAATACTGTATATTAATTAAGGTATATAAGCTCATAAGATTACAAAGAGTGTTTTTAAACTTAACACAGAATAAAATCATTCATTCAACAATAAACTAGTGTAAATGAAAATGTAAAGTTCGTATTAAATGTGAGGGACTTGTGTTTTATTATAAAACAATGGTCTCAGGTGTTTTGAAAAGTTTTCAACCATAGGAGACCCACAGTGTAAGAAATTATTACTAATCCTGTCGAAAGGTCCTCCATTGTGATTTCAGTACTTGAAGAGAATCTTTCCAAAAGAGCATCTAAAATGTTCAAAAGAAAACTGGAAGACCGTACTTTCTCAAATAAGAAAAAGGAATAATTGTGGTGCCCATTTCAAAAAGAAGGCAAAGATTTCAGTGTAAGTCAGTTATTTGTAAATTATATTTGATATCTAGTTCCTTTTTTTACCTTAAGCCGACTCTTTTACAATAATATGTCCTCAGCCAATGAAATCAAATCAATTAATTTAGATCTAAGCCCTATTTAAAAGTATCTTGGATAAATACTGTTTCAAAATGCTGAATAAAGGATATTTTGTAGAAGGAGTCACTTATTTTTCTGATCACTTATGTACTTACTCACTTTGTTTTTATTTCTCTATTCCTTTTATAATTATAAAATGGAAGTTAATTGTATATAGTTTCCCTCAACTAAATATTATTAGCAAATTTATTACACAAATGAGAAATGTAACTTCTTTTTTGGCAATTATTAATTTAATTAAAACTAAATACTTCGATATTTTAAATTGAATTTTTCAGAAAAACAACCGAAGCTATAATTCCATCATTGCCAGAAATGTACAATCTTAGTGAGACTGAGTCCCTTCTGCCGAGTTGATCATAGAAGTAGAACAGAAAGATAAGGGCGTACAATATTTTTCTGGTTGTCGGATTGTGAATTTGGCTCATTTTACTGATAAAATAAGAGATTTGGAGAAACATAGGTTTGTTTGCAAATTTTAATTCAATTTATTTGATCATGAGGCTAAAACTGAAATTACTGATATATTAAATCTTGTTACTGTTATGTTTGTATAGAAGTTTCTTCTTCTTAGTATTTGTTTTCCCATATGTTCCACTACTCCAACAGGCAGACTGAATTTTACTTGTGAGCAACAGCAAGGATTATTCAGTTGGCTGCGATTCGACTGTCATCTTTACCAGTGGATATATAACATCCAAACCCTGGAGCCAAACAACAGGGTCCTAGACATCAATGAAACCGCAGTCTAGGGAATGACCAGAATTCCTCAGGGAATTTTGGACCCTTGAGAACTTTCTTGATATGGTTGGAAATACTTACACTAGAAGGAACAACATATTGGCAAAATAAATAAAATGTTGCATTTGTAGAAAATAATTTCAATTCTGAAAAAATATTAACTAGGACAGAAAACGATTGAATTTAATTAATTAAGAATTTAATATCTTTTATTATTATTTTTTTCAGCATCATTTCCTAAAATTTTTCGAAGAAGAAATGGAATAAAAAATTATTGTTGTTGAACTACAGACAATGTAATCCTTTTTCTTTTCATTAGGTTTTACTCTTTTATCTTGACCTAATCAAATATGCAGGTTTACTTATTTATTGATAGATTATTATTATAAAAATAACTTTTTCAAATTATTAATCTGAATCTTATAAATTTAAGAATTATGTTTTAATGCTTCTAATAGTTTTGAAAATTTTCTTTTAGTATTTATCAAATCTTTAGATAAACTTTGTTTCTCATCTTGTGGGATATCTTAAAAAAATAAATAAATAAACAAATAAACAATTATTACTTTTCAGTTTAGTTTAAATTAGGTTTTCTTTCTTTTTTCAAATCATTCTTTTTTTTTTCCCAAATCATTCATACTTGCTGTAATTTTTTTATCAATATAAAACATTGCAAATTATAAAAAAATATTATTATTATTATTATAAATATAAATTATATTACTCATATTCACGCCCAGTCATATAATTAATAAGGTCCATCATTTGCAATGTTTATATTCTGTTTCTTTATTCAGCCTTGAAAATGTAGTGAAACTTATTAAAACGAAAAACGCAGATAAAAGGGGGAAAAAAAAATTCTCTAATCGAATTAATAATTACACAAAATGATCTGATGAATTATAATTTTCGTTGTAAATAAAACGAGACTTTTTTTTTTCATTAGTCTCAGACTTAGTTTAATTTAGTTATTTTTTCTTTCAATTACTGTTATTCTAAATGTATGTAACAGTAACTGTCTATATAAATACAATATTTATACTCCCAAACAAATTTTTAATGCATCTACAGTCATTTATTTTTATAAACATCATTATATATTCAAATATTTACATCATTATTGAAAATCTGGATTCTTTTAGAACCCAGTATCTTATCACCTTGTCACACTACAGTGAAATGGATAATTTAATAAAGTAATTTTGTTTTTGTAAAATCAATATTTTTTTTTTAATCATTCACTTCCTTGATCGCTTCCTGATCTTATCAATACCACTGGATAAAATATTGACAAATTTAATCATGTTGTGAAGACGGTTGAAGAATGCAATGTAATTAAAAGGAAAGCCTGATAAATTTAGTTAGTTACAAAAAAAAAAAAAATGCTAAATAGATATATAGACGAGTCCAGAACTATGTACTCACTCTTTGATAATCTGTATCTCAGGAACAAAATGACAGATGTACAATTCTTGTGCCATAGTGTAGTTCAGTAATTGCTAAACAGATGGCAATGGTCAACAGCGTCGATGGTGCTCAACTGCTGAGTGAACTACAGATGTCAGTGTGTCCGGTGTGATGAGCATGATGGCTGAGCACGATGATTTGATGGACTCTCGTAGTGCTTCCAGTGTAGCTGGCTTTTGCCCATAAACTTCATTCTTCAAGGTCCCCCACAGGCAGAAGTCCAGGGGTGTTAAGTCTGGAGACCATGGTGGGTACTCAATGGCACCTCTGCGACCTACCCATCATCTAGGTACAGTGTCATCCAAGTATGCCCTGATATTGCGATGGTAGTGAGGTGGAGCACCATCTTGCTGTAAGTAAAATACCTCATTGCAAAACATCTCTCGAATGGCAGGGAAAATCGATGTTTGCAGCATATGGAGATACATCTCACCAGTTACAGTAGCTTCAAAAAAGAAAGGGCCGATCAATCCGCGAGATGATAGACCACACCACAAAATAACACCTGGTAGATTCACTTCCCTGTCTATGTGAACAAATGGATTAACAGGAGTCCAGTACACACAACTGTGATGGTTTACAGTACTGCTGAGTTTGAACAGACCAGATAAATTTCCCTGCAAAATCCTCATCAATGAATTACACTATGGCGCAAGAATTGTATGTCTATGTCATTTTGTTCCCGAGATATTGATTATCAAAGATTGAGTACATAGTTCTGGACCACTCTGTATATTTAAAATATATCTAAAAACAATTCAATATTTTTTAACTTGAAATAAGTTATAAAAACTGAATTATTATGATCATTTCTTTTCTTTTTTACAGGATGTTTTAATTTTTATGATTTTTTGATAACAAATATTACTTGATTTTACAAAAAGATATTTATATTCATATTATTTATAATGCTTTCCATATTGAAATTAAAATTTTTTTCTCCATAACTATTAAAAATTGGAGGATAAGATAATTTTGATTGAAAATTTAAAGATGATAATTTTGATTAATACTATTATTTTTATTTCCAATATTTTATATTAGTTTTGTATACTTATATTGTAATTAAAGTTTTGTTTTGGAAACAAAATTTCATACTTTATTGAGATGTAATTTCTGTTATATAAATTATTCCAAAATGTTTTTGAAAAACAAAAAAAAAAAAGAACTAAATTATGATACTGAAATTTGTATATTTTTTAAAAGATCTAAATTGAGATCTTTAAATAAATATTAATCGCATAACCTGTAATATAATCAAATAAAGCACAGTAAATGAGGATTTTCATTTTAGTGGTATTATATTTTTTAGATGATAAAAAATATATATTACAGAGTTTAGTCTTCTGTGTAGCAGTTATAAATAGTCTGTTAATAAACAGTATCATCAGTAATCCAGGTAAAGAGATTATTTATTGGAATACTTAAATATTTAAAATTCGTTACTACTTCAACCCCAAAGTAAGATCTCCAACTTATAATTTGTGTGTGTGAACATGAGTGAGAATCAAAATACTTTGTAATTTGTTTCTTTGGTCTTATAAAAATACCTTTTGTTTTATATTTATTTATGGAGAGTTTGATATTGTCCATCCAGTTTTGAATATTTTTGAGTCTTTTTGTTTACAGCAAAGATTATAATATCATAAGCATACATGTAAATACAATAATCTTTGATTTCACAGAAAAGATCATTCATAAACATTGGGCCCAAGTTAGAGCCTTACATTTTACAATAATAATAATAAATAAATAAATTATTTGTAATTTATAAATATATGTATAAATATATATCATAAACATTTGTAATGTATACTAGTATATTAAATAAATTATTTAAAATAAATAAATAAATAAATAATACCCTGTCTTATTTTATGCCTAATTATTTCGTTATAATGTTAAATGTAATGCAAAACAAATTTAGATTTTAGTGTAATGAAAAACGTAATGACTCATTGTTTTTCTTTGTTTGCCAGCTCTGTTAAAAGCAATTCTGTGCAAGTTTGTTCCTAGAAACGAGTCATCTCTCCCCACAATTACTTTATCCCCAGGGTAGATTTAAGCTTTCAGTTAATGACAATTAATTTCAGCCATTTAAAAAACAAAAGTGGTTTGAAAGTGGGAGATAATCTAGGGGCGGAGATATACCTTAATTAGTTGTAAGTCATCTATTGACACATTTTTGTAACCTCCTCAAAACTTTCCCCACCTTAAATGAATATTTCCATGACACACAAATCCCCTGTCTTAAAATCAACAGATCTAATCCCTGTTACAGTTTTTGCCTACATAGCAGAGAAGAATGCTAACATAAGATGCAGTATTTCATTGTATTTTAAACTTTGCAGCTCCATAAGAGATTTTGAGAAATAGGTCTAATTCACACAATAATGACAGGATACATTAAAGTAAAAGATTGTGTTTTCTGAAGTCTATTTGAAACATTGTTAAAATAACAAAAACAAATTAATAAAGAAGAAGGAAATAATCAAAAATGAAGTACAGAAAGCATTTGATAGAAAGCAATTTGTGATCTTGAAAACTACATCTGTGATGATAAAGTGAATTTTATTGACGAAACAACAAAGGTAAATACTTTTCCCCCCACCCATCCACCCACAAATCTTATTATATGTGCATGTGTCTGTTTTACAACTTGAAACAATAATAACAATATTAAAAATACCTGATGCCCCAAAGGCTGCTTTGGTAGATCTTTTGTGATACTATTTAGACAATACAACACAGGGAAAAAATCCATTTGATAGTCATGAAAATGTCTAAGCAGTTTCAGAATGCAATCCTAAATGAGAGAAAAATAAAATATTAGTAAATGTTAATTAAATCTCAAAGTTTAAAATAAAAAATTTTTTTTTTTGAGCAATTCAATAACTATCGTGTCTTTGACAATTTTTTTATTTGAGAAGAAAATTTACCTTTAATCCAATACTGATGACATTAATAAAACAAGAAATAAATTCTGGCATTGATGACTGCAACTTGTGAATTATATTTTGTTTTTGTTAAAAGGTATGTCAAATCAAACCAAAATGAATTACTTTTTCCCATGTTCTTATAAAATATATGCTCATGATTCTCATTTGTTAGGTTCTCAAGTTTTAGGAATATACAATGTTTGTGGGCTTCCTAAATGCAACCCAAGTTATGCATAAATTTACATAAGAAATGACATTGCACTTTTATAATTTATTGGCAAACTGAAAACTTCTTAAATGCCATAATACTTATACAACTTTAAATACTACATAAAAAACAACAACGTAATCATCTCATGGCAATATTTCGTCTATTCTCATAGACTTCAACGGGCCATTTTACAGAAATTCTTAAAGGAAAGGAGAACAACCTCCCTCTTTCCAAAAATTCCGAATACATAATAACCAAGAATCTAACAATAAGATGATTTAACAAACAGTGAACGTGGACTTATTCACGTTCAAATTTTAATAAGTCCAAATTATAAAGCGTTACATAAAATAAAAACCAAATCTTATATTTTAATATGAATTTTAAATTAATAGTCTTTATTAATATTTTAAAAGTGAACGTGAACTTATTCACTTTCAGATTTTAATATGAATTTCTTCTTTCCTTTAAGAATTTCTGTAAAATGGCCAGTTGAAGTCTATGAGAATAGACGAAATATTGCCATGAGATGATTACGTTGTTTTTTATGTAGTATTTAAAGTTGTATAAGTATTATGGCATTTAAGAATTTTCAGTTGATTATCCATTGAGATATGGTGATGTAAGTATATCTATACATCAAGAATTTGACGGTTTTAATGAAGTCTCCAAAAATTAGGAAGAGATATTGTGAATGTTATGTAATATGAGTACCGTATCCTCGAGTTTTTGAAGATAGAGGGAAAATAGGAGAAGAATGAAGTAAAATAACATCTTATGAAAATCAAAGTGAAGGATTTTATAGAAATTGGATTTATTTTTGAAGATTTTGTTAAAATAAGACTTTTAAAAAGACTATTAATTTAGGAAAAGAACTTTTGAAATTCATATTAAAATCTGAAAGTGAATAAGTCCACGTTCACTTTTAAAATATTAATAAAGACTATTAATTTAAAATTCATATTAAAATATAAGATTTGGTTTTTATTTTACGTAACGCTTTGTAATTTGGACTTATTAAAATTTGAACGTGAATAAGTCCACGTTCACTGTTTGCTAAATCGTCTTATTGTTAGATTCTTGGTTATTATGTATTCGTAATTTTTGGAAAGAGAGAGGTTATTCTCCTTTCCTTTAAGAATTTCTGTAAAATGGCCCATTGAAGTCTATGAGAATAGACGAAATATTGCCATGAGATGATTACGTTGTTGTTTTTTATGTAGTATTTAAAGTTGTATAAGTATTATTGGCAAACTGTTTTAAAAGAGAAAGAAGGTTAGAAAAACTGTGCAATCTTCATTTTAAAAATCTATCTATAATTTGAACATGTTGATAAGCAGGAAATTAAAATAAAGTAGTGCTTTATATATTATGATAATAAAGTTATATATTTGTAAGTAAACTTTCAGAATTCAAATACCACTGAAATATCATTTCAAAATAGTAACGGCTGACAGGTTTTTACTGTAAATATGATTTTATAAATTCAAATAATATGCAATGACCTACTTGATTTGGAATATTTTTACTGATTAAGCTTCAACTTTTAATTAAATAAAAGATAAATCAAAACTCTCGACTGACATACAAAGTAAACCTATTTATTTAATATTTAGCATACAAGATGTAAAACTGACATACACATGAATAGCTTAGGAAACGAATTCCGAAAGCAAACATAAGTGAAGAAAATAAGCCCTTGAGAGGAAATGCGAGAATATTTGAAGGAAGCAAGAGAGAGGAAAATTAAAATAGGAATGAAGATAAATTTCTTGGCTTTCATCTGTTGGCTTTCAGCCACCAATAACACCAGGAAGGGAGTTTCACAGCTTCTGAACTTTCCAAGCTGATGAAAGGAGAAACAGTGGAGCAGAACTATTCTGGGAATGCTTAAAAAGTATGAAACTAGTGATTGCAATAAGATGAAAGCAAAGAGAAAATTTTCTTATTTACTGAAATTTAATTTCATACAGGAATACAGAAAGCGATGACTTAACTAACTAAGGATGAAGATATTTGAAAAGAGAAAATTAGATGAGATAAGCAAATTCTAAGTGAGTCTCCTTAGAGATCCATATGAGTATGGGAAGTAGCATTCTTGAGTCGTCGAGGCTACCCAGTGTCTGATGGTTTAGCCACAGGGATATAAATTCTGGGAACTGGTTTTCCAGGTTGAGGGTTGGGGGTGAAATTAATAGTCTTGCCTTATAAAATTGAACTTTTTATGAACCTGGAACAGCAGTCTCGAAGGAATGGATTTACTGGAAAAAGACAATGGCCAAGATTATGAAAAAAGACAAAGGATTTACAATATATGGCATAGAATGTTAGAATAATGTTCAGACTTTGAATGATGAAGGAAGTTGGAGATGAAATGAACAAATTCAAATATGATGTTATAGCATTATAAGAGATAAGGTGGCTAGGGCAAGACAGAATAAGCAAAAACGAATTTACACAAATATGTAGTGGACCCAACAGAAAATAGGTTATATGGGACAGGATTTATGATTTCAAAAGAACATGTAATAGTGTTCTTGCATTTGAGGCAATTAGTGAAAGAGTCTGCAAAATACATCTGAAGGGATGATTTAGGAATATATCAATCATATCAATGCATGCACCAACGAAGATAAAGAAAAAGAGATCAAAGAAAGATAAAAAAATATGATATCCTAATAGTATTGAGTAATTTTTATGCAAAGATGGTAAAAAAAAAAAAAAAAAATCGCTAAAAGCAGTTGTTGATAGACATATATTACATGAGGAAAATAATAAAAAAGGAATAATAATGGAACAATTCACTGCCAGGAAGAATAACCTGATCATAAAAAAGCACATGCTTCCCCCACAAAAGAATACATTAAGATACAGTAAAGCCCCGATTATCCGCAGTGCAGATTATCCGCAAGTGCTGCGAAAATTTGTTGTAATTACGAACCTAAAAAAAAAAAACAATTTTAATCCAAGCCAACAACAGGGAAAATACAATAGGCCCTACAGTGCGAAGGTCGAAATTACTGACAGGTTTATTATGCATCGTAATTCTATAGGCCTTCTCGGAATTTGTGGATGAGTGGCAGGCTCTTGCTCTTTTGTTTTGTAGAGCAAAGGTTTCTACTGTACTGTACATATTTTAAAAGTTTTACATATTATGTTTTTTGTATAATAAAACATAGTTTTTATGCTGAAATATTTTTTTTCTTTTTTACACCTCATTTTTAGTCTTTTTTGGGTTATCAGCGGTGCCCTTGCCACTCAATTCCACGGATAATCGGGGCTGTACTGTATACGGAAATCACCGGACACTGGCACATTAAACCAGATTCATCATATCCTCGCTAATGCCAGATATTTGCCTTTGATCATTAATATCAGACACTACACATATTCTAAGGTGTGACTCTTAACCATTTTTTGTCATGGATAACCTATTAAACGTGAATCAACCCGTACAAGTCACCTCCATTCCAGCACAGGAATGCAGATATCCTGACAAACAATGGCAAGACATCTTTGACGTGTCGGGCTACATACCCAAAGGCCTGTAGTCTCTGTGTCTCTCTATCCAGAGCTCACTGTAGTGCACATTTGCAGTGATGTCAACTCCATCAAAATTGGACAAGTAACATGGGCCACTGTATCTTCACAGATGAGTCATTTCGGTTTTTCCTCAGATTCTAGACATTAGCTGATATGGTGTGAAAGTGATACTATGTACCATCGTGACAATGTGCAGGAAAGGGACAGATATGGCAGTGGTGGAGGGTCATCTGTGGGGAGGCATCATGATTGCTGGATGCACTGAGGTACAGTTGCTGGCAAATGGGACTATGACTAGAGAATGATACTGCAATGAAGTTCTTCTACATCATACTCAATTGTTCAGTGGTACTGTAGACAAAGACTTGCTACTTTATGAATGACAATGCACCCCTTCATCATACAAAAGCAGTGCAGACACTTCTGGAGACTGAGGCAATTCATCGCATCAACTGGCCAGCATGCTTCCCAGACCTGAACCCTATCGAACACGTCTGAGACGCAACGGGGAAGCACCCCCCCCCCATTCCAGAAACCAAGCAGGGACTCATTCGCGCTCTGAAGGAGGAGCGGACCAATTTGTCTCAGTAATTCCTGGACAACTTGGTAGTAAGCATGTTACAACATTGTGTGACCTGCATCACAGTTTGAGGTGCCCATATTCCACACTGACATGTGTCTCTGACTGGTTATCTGTCAGCACTGTACATCCATTCTCTCCCTATGACCTTCAGAAATTTGTGACTTTTATAAACAAACTTATTACAACTTACTTTTTACTTCCTTTATAACCATTTTTTTAATATCATGTGTTCATATTCTAGCAATACATTTTATGTCCACATTTGGCTACAGTCAAGAACTGTTTTCTAATACAGGTATAAATGTCATCTGTACTTAGGTTGTGTATTTTTATTATATATTTCTACCCCTCAATCCATTTGGATATTGCCTTTAGATCATCACAATTTATTTATGAATATTAATATAAAAAGTATAAAGAAATAAATAATATAAAATATAAATACAGTTCATCAGATGCACTTTGAATGAAAAAGTGGACTCTTGACTTTATGATCCACAAATACGTCACAGTTCAGAAAGGAAAAAAAGTTTTAAAAAAAAGAAGGCAACAATAAAATAACATGACTAATGATAATTTTACTAAAATTTACCTTCATTTCTTTATCATCTGTAAGGATGCTTAATTGTTCTTTGGGAGTACAAGATTCTACAAACTTCATAAAAGAAGAAAGTTGGCGGAAATGTTCCAAATCATCATGTATCAGTCTATTAATTCTATCCTGCCATTTATTATCACTGCAGCATAAAACACTAACAGGATTGGAATAAAAATGTTCCAATAAACAAAGCTAAAATAAAAAAAGCAAATTCATTTTATTAAAAAAAGAAAATTTTTTAAAACATAAAACAAGTTTTTTTTACCTAACAGTTACACATCGAAATTTAAAATCAGTAGAAGTGAGAATATACTTTAATTTAAGAAATCAGTATCTCGTAAAATATTTCTTGTTGTTACATTATATTTGTGGCACTCAAATCATTCTACTGTTCTTAGGAGGGAGCAGAAACTTCAGAATTGTCTTCAAATCCATCTCATTTGTAGATACTACACAATGAATTCATTTATAACTCAATGCAACCATGCAATCTACTTGAATGCAGTGAAATGGAACTAGTATTTGTATCAAAAAAAAAAAAAAAAAAAAAAAAATAAAAAAAAAAAAAAAAAATGAAAAAAGAAAACTGATTAATTAGAAACAAGTTAACAAGATTTCAAAATCAAAATATTTTGTAAACTTTGCCAAAAACTGAATTAATTAATAAGTAATCTTTATTATACAACTATACAATACATTTTTTCTTTTATATTCCTATACATCTATAACTGAAATATTTAAAGATATTTTATTCAAGTGAAATTTTGTCATTAACAGACAATAATTTACACATTCATCTGAAATTATTTTGATAATTACATTGTTGCTCTTATAAAAGCAGTCAGTTTACGTAAAAGTGACAAATATGGAGAATGAGAATTGCAGCTTTATATTCAATGTTCAAATTCAAATGCTAACTAGCTAGCATTGATAGAGAAGGGGTAGGTTAGTAGGGTTGTAATACCTCCCCCAGCCCATTGCATCAGAAAATGTAGAAATGTAGCATTTTAAATCTCATTTTATCAATAATACTTTCAAATAGCAATGAGAAATCAACGCCAATACAGCAAAATTTCTATATGCCTTATAAACAACAATTACAGTATTTTAAAGTAATATTTAACATGCATAAACATTTCATAATAAGCTATTTAGGCCACTACACAAATATCATTAAAAAACACATTTATACATATTAAAAATTTACAAGCATTTCCAAAATGTCCTGTGTTTTGTTTTCAAGTAATAATAATAATACAATAATTTCAAGAACAGAATGTCAGGTTGTAAGGACACATGACCCCAACGGGAAGGTCGACTGTGGTAATAGGGGGGAAGCCATTGTTCAACTACCTCAGTGGCTCGGGATGTTACATTACACAAGCAGAAGACTAGGAAACTCAAAAAAGCATCATTTAAAAAATAAAAAGTTAAATAATTATTTCTCATTATTTTATGTTTTATTTTATGCTTTTGTGTGTTGTTGTCTTTTTTTTTTAAATGATGCTTTTTTTTTAATTTCTCCCCTATTACCACAGTAGAACCGCCTGTGGGGGTCACGTGTCCTTGCAACCTGACATTCTGTTCTTGAGTTTATTGTATTCTTATTTTTACTTGAAAATGAAACACAGGACGTTTTGAAAACATTTGTAAATTTTTAATATGTATAAATGTGTTTTTTAATTATATTTGTGGTGGCCTAAATAGCTTATTAATTACAGTAGTTGTTTAATAAAACTTCAATGCATATTAGATGCAGCTTAACCTTTGATGAAAAATTTTTAATTTCTTAAATTCTGGTGAAGGGATTTTGGACTGGCTTAGGCAGTAAAGACAATCTACCATTATAATGAAGATATTGATTGAAAGATAATAACAAAGCTTTCGTATTTCTGACTACAATAATAATGTAATATTTTCAACTAGGTAATGCACTAAAACATGAATGTGTGTTTTTTGGGTTTTTTTTTCGATACTTTCCAGAATGCAATGCATTCACATGAAAGTAAAAATGATGCATAGTTAGTTCAATAAATCAACAGATTTTATATTTGAGAAAAAATGTATACATTCAAATATTTGTCTATGTATTTACGATAATAATTATTTGTAAATGTTGGTCCAGTAGTTGAGGTGGAAATGCACTTGACTGTGGACTGGAAGAACAGGGTTCAATCTCCCGTGGTGGTTTGGGATTTTTTTTTTATAATTCAGACAAGTCCTAAGGTTTACTCAATTCTAGAAAAATGGGTACCTAGGGTTAAAGGTAGGCAGGCATCAGGCTGACTATCTAATCTGAACTCAATCCTGTTGGTCTTGAAAAGTCACAAACCTTACCTCCTGTGACCTCAAATAGGCCTGTACTTGGATGCTTTTAACTTAATTTTTAAAATTATTATTATCTTAAATATTTTAAAGTTATTTATTGACTTGTGTTGATGAAATCCCATCCTAATGGAATTTAATAGTTGGGATGCCAATTTTGGTGAAGAAGTGACAGGAGAAAATTACTTGTTAATGTATATCGGTAGGGCCTTATACATATATATTTATTTTAATGCACAAAAGAAACTAAAGTAAATAAGACCTTAAATTTTTACTATAATAAAGTTTTGAATGAGATGAAATTTTTGAATAAATGATGAAAAATTTAGTTTAGTTTTTTTATATTATGAGTAATAACAAATTAAAGTAACAGATTTAAATTATTTAAATTTTGGTAAGTGTGTAACAAAGCATAATGGTTTATGAATTTAAATTTTTAAAACAGATGGTTAATGAAAGTTAACAAACAATAAGAACCTAAAATAGTTTGGAGTTTTTTAGTATCTG
>JAFIDM010009631.1:246502955-246516396 GCA_023159025.1 Thereuonema tuberculata | reverse complement strand
TTATTGTCCGGTTGGCGATTTCTCTCCATTTATAAATGATTACGGACATTAAACTTGCTTTCTATTAAAATATCTTCTAGTTTCCAAAACGATAATCTTATTTAATCATGATATACAATGAAAATTCTTCTTAAAATTAATATAGATAAATTTTTAAAAGTCAGCGATGTAACATTTGGATGTTTTAAAAATTATTTTAAAAATAAAGAATGATTTTTATAATGTAAATTTAGAGTAAATTACAAATTGTATATGAATTGTCAGAAAATAACATAAATTGAATATGAAATGTAAGCAATTTGTTAGTACAGTATAATAGTCTTGTAAATACAGACGATACATATATTGTTGTATGAGAAGTATTATTAATTTTTAAATGCATTATAACCAATTAAGGAGGAAGAAGAAAGAGATTTCTTGTCCTCAATTTAACCTGAAGAAGTTTTCTATTGAAGAAAATGAAATATTGTGATTAAAGAAGGGATTTTAAGAAGAATTTTCATTGTAAAATATCTTCTATTTTTAATCTTCTGAAGATTAGATTTTAATTATTATTTATTTAAAGAATGTTTTAATACATAGTCTAGATTTTAATATCAATGCATTTTTTTGGAAAAACTGTTTTTCAAAACTGTACTATTTTGAACTATATGTTTATTTTAAAAGTATAATAAAAATTGGAGGAAAAAATGCGAGCAATATCAAGTAGTCATCTTGAAAATGAAATTAAAAATTCTTTAATCTTAAATCATTTTTATAAAACAACCAAGACTATGGCTTAAAATTTATAAATAGTTGAAATGTTTAGCAATGAATGGTATTAAACTGAAATCTAAACATGCTGGTAATTTGAAGTTTTTAAATTAACAGAATTAGCTCTACTGCAAAGCTCTTATATGCTTTCTTGTAAATTAAAATTATTCTAATTAATAATTAAAATTATTCAACTGAAAACAGTTGAAAATATAGATAAGACATCAATATATACAATTCCTCAGAAACAGGCGCACACACAAAATTAAACTTAAGATATTCAAAAACATTATAATATTAAGAAATGCATGTACAAATGCATAAGTAACTCAATCAACTGAAGGAAATTTTCAAGAATTTGATTACTAAAGAATCAGTTCCCCCAAGGCTACAACTGAATTGTATTTTAATGCATTCATGAAGAATGAGAGAAGATGTCGGATGGCCTGTCAAATTTTATTTTACTCCACTGCCAAATTTTATTTTACTAAAAAGTAACAAAAAAATCTCATTTTCAGTAATTAATCTGATGCATGTACATTCCAATCTTCCTAAATGCATTAGTGAAGAAAGCAGTAGAGAAGGAGTTTGTAAAAACAATTGTTTCTGAAGTTTTGTCACTGATTTGATACTTGGAATTCTTACCCGTTTGAAAATATCTTGATTTCTTGATGCTACGTCACTGACCAGAGATCTCAAGTTCTCTGAAATGAAGATGCACTTCTAAGGAAGGCAACCAATTGCTTAATTGACAAGCTAAATCACTTGCAATATCTTGCAATAAGAATGAAAACTGCATTCAAGCAAAGGTTTATATGGAAGCACTATGTATAAAACTCTTGAATGAATAATAATCTATCTAATCTTTATCCACAAAATATATTATTTATATGCCAAGGATTGAAGAAAGATTTTTTTTTTAATTACATAATCAACTGCAATTTTGTCAACTGTCCTTTCCCTATCAATTTAAAGATTGTTTTCTTTGATATCTGTTTAATTTATTTTTTAAAAGGATGTTTTTATTCATTCAGATACATGCAAGCATGGTTTGCCAAACTATGCACAAAAAATAACAATGAACAAGAATGAATTCTAAAAAGGAGTAAAATTTTTACAATTCCTGGAGTGAATTGTGATTTAGATATTTGGCTTCCTAAATGACCGAATTTAAGTTCTTTCTTGGGACTGCACAATGATGCAGTTAAACTGGTTCCTGTCAATGACTATAAATCAATAAAAGTAAGCAAAAAGAAAAACTGATACAGAATTATCAGAAGGTAATTTACAACAATGAATACAGTACCTGTATTTTTGGAAGCATTTATTTTTTCAATTTTTTTAATTGATCACATCAATGCAATCTGAATTTTTAAAAATAATATGCTATTGTAAATCTAATAATTTACCCAAAACTGATGTCGTAGAATTATTAAAAATACCTTTTTATTCCAAAGAATGATTACTGGCACTCACCAGTGGAATACTTCCAGACATACAACAACATACAGATTAGTGATATGCCACTACTGAATTATGGCAACAATTAACACTTGGGATAAAACAGGATGAATTATCAAAATTAGAACAACATATCACTGAACTTTATTTAAAAAACCCAGCAATAATAAAAAAAGCCTTAAAAAATTTTATAAGTTATCAATACCTGCTTATTAAAATAAAATCTTGTAAAATTTGTTGAGTAAAATTGTCAGTATCCTGTAAAACAATTATCAAAGGAGGTCTTCCTGAATTCAAGTTCTTTCTATTATCAGTTTTCAATTTCTTTGGTGATCTTTTCTGTTATAAAAATAAATTATAAGATAAATAAATAAATAAATAAATAAATAAAAGATAGTAACCTAAATTTTTCCTCCTTAACAAAAATGAAAATTAAAAGCATTTGCAAAAATTAAGTTCTCTCTTTTTTTTTTTTAACAGCTATCAGTGTAATTTCAAAGAAATAAATCATCTGATCTGTTCCAATTACTTTATATTTTAAATTTATCAATCAATTTATAAAAAAAAAAAAAATGTATATACAGTAAAACCTCGTTAAGTCGTCACCTGGATAAGTCCTCACTCCGTTTAAGTCGTCGTTTTCCTTTGGTCCCGACAAGGTCTCATACACAATAATGTAAAATAACCCTCCTTTACCCGTCACCAAATTTAATTCTACTCCGGATAACTCGTCACCCTCAGAAATGGCCAAAAGCATCTTTCTTCTCCATTTTGCATGCCATCGTGTTGTCTTTTCAGCCCCACCCCTTCACTTTAAGAAAGCCAAGACTTTACGGGGAATTTTCGATCACGCCTGTCACTTCTTTCCTTTCCTATCCCTTCGGGGGATTTGGATTCTTGGAATCTCGCTGCGACTCTGTCGAGTGTAGATGTTTTTCTTTATCACTCCTGAGTGTGACTTCATTTTATAGCGAGTAAGCCCCGCTATAAGGGCTATTTTTTTCTCTTGCAATTTTGTGGTTCGATTACGTTTTTATCATGCCAGGAAAACAAAAACTTATCTCGTTATCTTTTAAAGAAAAAAAAAGACTTAATTGCACTTTTTGAAAAATCAAATGCTTCGAAAACAGCTTTTGCCAAACAACACCATATTCCCATGACTAAATTAAACGATATTCTTTCATCGAAACAAGTAATTGAAGAAGCTGATTGCAAAGACAAAAGAAAGAGAATGAGGAAATCGAAGTTTGACGAGATCAAGGTTTTAGTTCGATGGCTAAAACATGCCAGATCGCAAAATGTGCCGATTTCTGCCGTGATTCTCAAAGAAAAAGCCATGGAAATTGGAGTTGAACATTGAAGATTTCGGCGGCAGCAATGGTTGGATGGAACATTGCCTTTCTTTTAAAACGATTTGCGGAGAAGCAGCAGCTGTTGATTGATAATCAACACTGTTGGATTATTTTAATGTATCAAAAAAAAAAAATGTGGTAAATATAAAAAGTTACTAATCCATATGTCTTCTTTAAATCTCTACTTCTATAAACTATAAAAAGTGTTCTTTTTTATTTTCCACTCATTCATTTGCATGTATTGATTTCTGAAAATCTTGTTTTTCTCACCGAATCCTACAGCAATTCATGAAAATACTGTATTTCAGTGGGTTTTTTTTTGTTTTTTTTTTTCAAATTGATTTAGCCTAATTCGTCTCAAATTGACTCCGCCTAAGTCGTCAAAAATGTTTGGTCCCTTGAGTGATGACTTAACAAGGTTTTACTGTAGATATTAATTTACATTCATATGATATTATTGTTGTGGCCATAATATTGTGACCATCAAAATAACAGTGTGTTGGATTGCAGTTTCCTAAGGTCCATCCGCAATCGTGTATATGAGTAGCATTTTCTGATTGTAAGCTGACACCAGTGAGGGATTGAGTATAAGATATCAGTTGTTCCAGACATCATGTGCTAATTGGCATTCACTTCCATGCATGTTGGATGTGTATCTGCCTCTCTTTACATCACTATTTTTGTTACATCTTTACTCCAAAGGACTTTGAACAGTCAATAATGCCTGTGTCACTGAAATGCTGATTTCAGTTTTCTTGTATGGATATCACTTTCTGCTTAAACAAATACATGCCCTTTCATTTCTCACTGTAGGGTCTATACATGGTGAATTGTCAATCAGTGATATCAGATGTAAAAACAGATAGTCATAACAATGAGGTCCATGAATGTACCAAATCATGAACCTTCACAAAAAAAGAAATCAAGCTTTTATTAATACTTACATTTCTTTGCCTTTCATTTAATTAATGAATCTCGTGTCAAGCAAATACTAAGAGTCAGAGGTTATGTACTATCTAATGTTGCCATATTGCCATTAGTGATACAAGCAAGAACAGTCACAATGATATTCATTATTGGCTCAAGTTTGTTCTATAAAACTGTCCATACTTTAATGGAGCAACATAAAGTTAATGTTTAGATATGGCTGCAAAAGTAGTGAGACTGAATGACACTAACGGATTTGTGAAAAAATTTGAAGATAGGTAATCCTTTCTGTAAATCATGTCACAAGCTTTTGAATGAAAGCCTTGCAATTCTTCAGTAGAAATGGTTCTCTGATGAACCAATTTTCATATCATTGGTTATGTTCTGCATCTGTATAATGGCAATCTACTGAAGGATCACTGACAACATATTCATTAGAACTGAATTCTGGTAGTTATTATGTAGTGGTTTTCCCAAAGAATTTCAACAGCAACAATTTATACAGAGCTGTGGAATTGACAAATGAAACTATAGCTGTTATAGAAAGCATCACGGATGAAACATTTGTTGTAATTATGCATACTTTCAGGAAACATTTGAAAATGCAGCAGGATTCACAACAAGTTCATAAGAATTATTTGATAAAATTCATTAAATAAAATCTAGGATTTTTTGTTTTTGTTTGTTAAGAACTTGCAGTTAACATTTTTTATGTACCGTTTTTCTTTATTCTTTACTTTCATTTTAAATTCTTGATTTGTAAGATAGAATAAAAAATGCATGTTTCTGCATAGCATTTCATTTATACAACTTGTTTAAAATTTCCATTATTTTGGGGAAATTGAAATTTCAATTTTAGTCTCTTATGGTATGTAAGTCCCAATCGAAGATATTATCTTACACAATTATTTCCATCCGTTTTTCAGTTCTATTTATTATGAATGTAAGGTGAGCATGTCCTCTTTTCCCTGAATATGATCTCTATTTTGACCTCCAGTCCAGTGCTTTTGAAATGTCACAAATATCTTTTTTTTTTTTTTTCCTGTTCAAAACATGAGTTAAATTTTCTGCTGTTTAAAAATTGCTGTAAAAATCTATTAGTGGTTCCATATAAGTTTAAGAAATGTTTCAGTTTATGATTTTATACGTAACTTCTTAGTCAACCAAAGTACTGCAATATATGGAAAAAAGTTCAATAAAAACAGTATAAATTATTCAATTTTTTGGAGATTTAATATTAAAATAATTAGGGAAAAACCAGTTATTATTAAAAAACAAAATTGAAAAGAAAGGTTTAAAAAAATATGTACTACAAAAGTAAAATGATTATGGAAAAATTGATTCTAATAACTAGATTTAAAACTTCAATTTACAAGATAGGATGGGCACAGGCTGAATTTCTATACTCATCTCGCTGTCTATGGGCAAATCAATTATTTTTGTTACTATCAGCTCTTAACATAAAGTTTGACTACTGTAGTCTCATCTACATGTGCTCTCAGAATACTTAGTGTTATAACAATCAAAAGTAAGGCTTTTGGGTGTTTTTTTTTTTTTTGTAATTGTTTTCTATTATTTTACTTTCTCCTTTTATCTGATACATCTAATTAATCTATATATGTCTTCACAATTTCATAAAAGCAATTTTCATTCTTTTATAAATAAGCCTAATAAAGCTCTCTTTCCTGAAGTGTTAATTCCTGCTTTATTTGTAGTTTCTTAATATTCACCTGAGGTCTTCTTCAACTCATATTTTACATTTTTCTTCAGTTCTTCAATAATTAGAAATAAACAATTTCTAAGACTTTTGGGGGCACAACTAAGTCACATTCACTTGAAACAATCCCACAAGGAAATACTACTGCTGTCAATGATGATTTGGTGAAATTTTACAATTCTGATCTATCAACTGTGAGTCATGATCATCTAAGAATAACTTTAAGGTAATGAAGAGAATGGATGTTTTCATTACTTTGCCATTCATTCTCTCAGATTCCTTCCTCAATTCTACCCTGTCATCGACATCATCATCTATTGATCATCCTCAGTCTGATCAAAGAACAATTTGATCAATCCATTCCTAGAAAAATGGCAATATTCCAGTTCATCTTCTACCTACAACTTTCTTCAGAGATTTCAAATTAAAGACTTTGTCGTAATTTAAATCTACAAATTGAATTGATCTTTCCCCTTTTCAAGGCTTTCCTCTGAGTCAGGTTCTAGCAGTTACAAGCTATCTCTATTCTATTCTTTGACAATCTCTTCATCATTAATTACATCTTGACATGATTACTTCCATCTCAAGAGATTTAGATTTCAGTTACATTATCTGTAGCACCTTAACTGAAACACTTCTGCTATTCATCCTATTATGCTTGTTAATCACTATTATCCCATATTTGTAAAGGTTTATCCATCTAAATTCTTCCCAAGAGGTTGACTCTAGCTAAACAGTGTTATGGGTTATTCTGACTGATGAGTTCTAACAAGAACAATACAGCTGTCCCAGATTTCCATCAATGATAGCTCAAGGCGTGAAAGCAAATGACTGGGCATTTTATAGATTCCCTTTTTCCATGTTTATTAAATAAAATTTATACAGTAAATAATATTATTTGCATATTATTAGTTTTTATTTTAATGAAGTGATTACCACAATTCATGTTGTTTTGTTTGTTTTTTTTTCCTTTTTTCATATATGTATAATATTTTTTAAGTAATTATTAAGCAAAATCTAAATATCTCCTGGACTTTCAGGTAATAAAGTATATCTTTCTTAATTGTAAATTTTAAATGATATGAAATTAAATAAATAAATCAAAATTTATAATTCCACTGCTAACATTTTGTTTTAAAACTATTAAAATTTATTAAATGCATTCTAAAAGAAATGTATTAAGTTCATCAAAAACAGATAAATTTTAACACTTTTAAATCACCAGACCAGGGCCATGCGAAGCGGGGGTGCAAGGGGTGCACGGTACCCGGACGGCACGTCTTGGGGGGCAGCGGGTGGCAAATAATTTTGTTTTTTTAGGGCAGCAACTTTTCAGCAACTTTTACCTAGGTGCGGCCCTGCACCAGACATTTCAATTCCAGTGGTACAAATGAGTACAAGCATGAAACAGGTGATTTTAAAAACAAAAAGTTATAAGTAACTTCAAAAATCTTATAAACCTGTAAGAAACAAGACTCTTAAATACTTCTTACAAATAAATAAATATTTATAATAAGCATTACCTTGCTAGAAATTTCATTGGTATACCAAGTTGACATTGCAGAAAAATTTAAATTAGAATATTTTACTTTACTTTCTGCTAATTCACAGTCATCATCCAACTATTTACAATAAAAAAGGAAAAAAATTGTAAAAATAATTAAACAAAAATATTTTTTTTGTTTTTATTTTGTTCTACTATTAAAATGTATCTATTCTTATTAAATCTTAAATTTATTAAAATGACAATGAACCTTTTTGAACATGAAACTTAAGCTAATGAATAAAGATGTATTGTTTAAATGTTATAATTTTATAATACTTTCGGTTCAGATATGTATTTGTACAGTTCCTTTAAACTATAAACAAACTGTCAAGTAGCAAAAGAAATAGAAGAATTATCCTTAAACAGAACAATGAAAATTTTTAAAAAAGCTCGACTTTATATCATTACAAAAAACTTAATATAATTCAAAGCTTATGTGGAATTTAAAATCTTTCACTAACTGTTAAAACTTTTGCTAAAGCCTCAAGGCATAAAAACTTACTGTCCCAATCAATATGCATAAAGTCTTTAATTTTTAAACATGTCAATACTTGTTAAAATCCCTCTGTTCCTATGTATTCTGAGTATGTTTGCACTGTTTCCTTTTTCAGATGGAGTGTGTAAAGCAATCCAAACAATATTCATCAATATTCTGTAAGTATGTGTGGTTTCCACAGTACTCCCTTAATTAATTATTTACTAATGCTTGTTAAGCATAAATCTTTGAGAAAATATTTTTATTCAGTAATTTGCAAGAAGTCAGAAAGCATCTCCTCTCAAACTTATAAGTTGGCTGGAGATGTTAAACTCTGAAAGGGTCTATATCTGCACTTCTACAATTACAGAATCTTTCACATCTTCATAACTATATTGAAAATATTTTTATGTAGCAAAAAACATCTATTTTTTTGAAAACATCAGACATGACATCAATACAATTTCCTAACTAATCATTTGTTTTCAAAAAGTCTGCAGGTTTAAAACTAATGGGTATTGATGCTCACCAAAGTAGATACTTGCAACATTGAGATAAGCACCATGTCAAAAAACAAAAATGATGATTCTTATTAATAAAAAAAATAACTTGTGCTGTGGGACAGTTATATGATGCTGCGTCCATTGTCAATAAGCAGTTACTATGTCTACTGAATTCCAAGATGATAAATTTTATAACTTATCACACTGCTAACATAGAAACATACATGTTTGTAAGTTATATACTATTATACTGACTATACTGATTAAATATCTTAGAACCCGATAATTTTAAAAATAAAAATGCCACCTAGGATCTGGGCCTGAATAGATCTTGTGAAAATTTCATCATTAACAGGATGGCATATAAAGTAGTAATTTGATAAAGGTACTAAACTGATGGTGATAACTAGAAAGAATTTAATTTTTAATTAGTAATGTATTCTTAAATTTATATTGAATATTATTTATTTTTTTTAAAGAACTCACCACAGGAAGAAATCTCATTATCTGAGCACAAACTTTCTGAACAAACAACTGAATAGAAGATACATCAGTGGACTTCAGAAACGCAATATGTGGAGAAACTTCTTCATATAATGATTGCAACAATGATCTAAAAAGTGTGTCATGATCTGGCAAATTAATACCTAAAAACAGAGAAAGTAAAAGCCGTAAATACTTAACCTTTAATTCATAAAAAGATAAACATAGTTTCTATATGATGTAAAAGGGATGAATAGGAAGAAGAAAAAAGAAGCAGGCTGCTAGTCCCATATTTTCATTTAAAACTATTTAAGATGTCATTCTAGATATGTAAACTATTAATCAACTATGTTTTGCTGTATCATAATTTTTCAGGTGCAAAAACAAAACGCTACTTAACACTAGAAAACATATCTGCAACAACACGATTCTAATTGAGCAAGAAATAAAAAGCTTTAAAGTATTTGAATATTATTTCAATACAAAACAGTTTTTAAACAAAATGGCATGATTTCTGTTTAGCAGACATTTGCCAGTGATCAAGCTGATACACAGACACATACACAAAGATAATATTAACAAATATTATTTATCTTTGTATTAACAAAATATTTTCATGCTGAAATTAATGAAAAAGCAAAATGTTTAAATTACTATTCCAAAAACTGCAGTAATAAGATGATGCAATATACAAGGGGATGCTGATTATTTTTGCCGCCTCAGTTATATTTTCACAGGTAGTTCAAGGAGGTATCCAGAGATGGCGCAAGTGTGAACACTAGTACCTGATCTTCAGCACCAAGAAGTACCTTCACTGTGCAACAGGATCTGGCTGAGCAGTAACAGTAAACATGGCGGCATCGATAGATATGCGGTTGAAGCAGCAAGCGGTTGTAAAGTTTCTGACAACAGAAGGTTCTCACCAACTATCATCGAATGAAAGTATGGCGATGAGTATGTGGACGTGAGTATGGTAAGGTATTAGATAAGGGCAGTGAAAAATAATGATCCAAGAACATCGTCACTTGCAGACAAAATGCATACAGGGAGACAAGTGACAATAACATCACCAACAACGTCCAGATGAATTGATTCCTGCTAATCGGCAGATCTAACAGTTAGAACTGGCCAATATCCTTTGCATTTCAAGTGAAAGAGTAGCGTACACTATGAAAAAATGTCTGGGATACTGCAAGTGTGTATCCGTTGGGTGTCTTAGCTATCGACTGCTGAAATGAAGCAGAGCAGAGTGAGAATTTATCAAGAACTGCTGGACCGACATGAGGTCGAAGGTGACACAATTCTAGAGAAACTTGTCACAGGGGAAAAGTCGTATGCATACCATTATGAATCGGAAATGAGGCAACAGTCAATGGAGAACTACCATATGGATTCCCCACCACCCAAAACAAAGAGAAGACTGTGGAATCAGTAGAGAAAGTGTTGTCAACTGTCTTTTGAGACTTTGAAGGTGACATTCACATCGAGTTCCTGACTGGTCATAAAACTGTGAATTGTGAGATGTATGTGGACATTCTGCAGAGGCTGCAGGGACAACTGCACAGAACAAGTCCAGGATTGGATATCATTTTTCACCATGACAATGCTAAGCCTTACACTAGCCATTGCAGTTTGGATGTACTTCAGAGTCTAAAAACCCCCGTACCTCCTCATTTGACGTACTACCCAGATCTTACGCCCAGCTATTTTTTTTTATTCCAAAGTTGAAGGAACACATGGAGAGCAATTGCTTCAGCTCCGATGAGGAAGTTGAGATTGATGGTCGCTGTTGATACTGATCCAAAAGATCTGAGTTCTACGCCAAAAGGGGTGAAAGAACTAGTTAATTGTTAGTGCAAGTGCATTGCTGTATGTGGTGACCATGTAGAAAAGTAACTACTTGATATTGAAGAGGCCTTTCCAGACTTTTATTTGATGTTAATCACTTTGTCCCATGATATGTATTACATATTATATTACCACCGAGGCAAAAATTATTAGATTGCCTTCATATTAAAAGGCATAAATATGAAAATAAAAATGACACTGAATGTGGGAGAATTTTGGATAAGATTCTAGGACATTTGGTTTTGAGTGCATTTGCTCATTAGTTAAAGTTATCCACTAGTCAATAGCTCAGATGTGATTTGTTCTACAAGACCAATTATAAAGCCTCAAAAGAAAATAAACATAAAAATCACAGCATTAAGTACTAGCATAATTTTAGATGATAATAACTAATTGTTATCTATTAACAATAAGAAGCTATTATCAAAGAAAAGGAGAAACTATAAAAACTGTATGGCCAAAAGTATCAGGAGAACAACTGTTTTACAATCAGAAAGTCATGTGGCACATATTAATAGGATATCGGGCACCTTTAGCATCAATCACAGTCTGTACTCGTCTGGCAAGACTTTCCACCAGATTTTGAAATATGTAAGCAGGAATTTTCTTCCATTTGTCCATGAGAGCGGCCACTGAAGAACGGCAGTTGGGCCTGGCACATAATCTGCAATCCAATTCTTCCCAGAGGTCTTCTATGGGATTCAGATCGGGGCTTTATAAACGCAACTCCAATAGTTCCACACCCATCTGTTCAAACCACGACAACACAGCCTTCGCTCTGTCGACCGAACAGTTATCCTGATGATACAGAAACAGTTCCCCACGAACTATTGCCAGAGGGTGGGGAAGTGCAGAGTTGTAAAGAATGTCGACATACATCTCAGCATTCATGTTTCCGGTCAAACGAACTAAGGAACCCAGGCCGAACTACGAGAAACAGTCCGAAACCAGGATGCCACAACCTCCAAATTTGACAGTTGGCATAATACACTCAGATAGGAAGCATTCTCCTGGCATCCGCCAAATCCAGACGAGTCCATCGGACTGTCAGATCATGTAGCAGGATTCATCACTACAAAGTACTTGGTTCCATTGCTTCATAGTCCAATGGTGGTGAGCTTTGCACCACTGCAACCGCCGTGCAGCCCCACAATTGTTCAAACCTTTATGTTTCAGCTCCCAATGAACAGTGCTAGCGACAATGCCTGAGGCTGTTTGGATCACTGCCAACAGGAACTTGCGATTCTTCTGCTCTACCCCTTCAGGGTTCCACGGCTGCGATCTGTGAGTTTCTTTGGCCTAGCACTGCAATTTCAAGCCGTTGTCATTCCCAGCCATTTCCATTTTATAATGACATCACTTACAGTTGATCGTGGCACCTGTAGCAAGGCCGATATTGCACGAACGAATTTGTTGCAAATGATGGCATCCAATGATCTGTCACATTCGAAATCACCAGTTGTCTAATGCTAATTTATGACCAGCCGATGATGCAGTGACCACTTTTATCTCATTTTATTACATCAATTATTATTATTGCATGTAATAACAGCCACATCCACTTCTCCAGAGGGGTGACTGGATACTTTTGTCCATAAAGTGTGTGTGTGTGTGTGTGTGTATACACTGTCCTGCCACTTTATTAGGTACACCCCAGCTGTGTGCATGAATGTCTGGACCTGTCGTGTCTCAAACAACTCTTCAAGCCAGTGAGGGCAGTGTCATGGTGTGGGGAATGTTTTCCTGGCACAAGTTGAATCCATTTATACTCTGGAGGCACTTCAGGACGCTAGAGCATCCCTAAACATCGTAGCTGACCAAGTGCAACCGTACATGTTAACAGTTTATCCTCATGCAGATGGCTACTTCCAGCAGGATAATGTGCCTGTGCACAAAGCCCACATCACTATGGGATGGTTTGAGAAACATGACAATGACTTTTCCTTGCTGCAGTGGCCCGCTCAGTCCCCGGATCTCAGCCCGATTGAAAATTTGTGGGATGAGCTGGAATGGGCTGTTTGCTCCAGGCCTACATCTCCATCAAATCTTCAGGAACCGCGGTACACACTCATGTCTGCATGGTACACAATACCACAACAATGTTTTCAGCATCTTGTGGAATCCATGCCTCGACGAATTCAGGCTGTTGTGAGGACAAAAGGAGGTCCAATCAGTGGTGTAGAAACGCCTTTGGGGGCCCGGGGCGGGAGTTCCATTATTCCACAACAAAAAAAAAAAACCGGAATCTCCAATTCAACAACCAAAAAAAAAACGTTGTAAAGGGGCTGGTCGAGATACTTGGGTAGATGGGGCCCCCTAGGCTGGCTGGTGGGGCCCCTCTCAAGCGGGGGTCCTGGGGCAGTTTCCCCCCCCCCC
>JAFIDM010009631.1:246490973-246502855 GCA_023159025.1 Thereuonema tuberculata | reverse complement strand
CATCTAGCACAGAAGAAGTTTATAAGAATGAAATCAAGAACATGAAAATAATTCTAAAGAAAAATGGATACAATGAAAAATTCATTAATTTTAATATCCAAAAATATAACACTTTCAACATTAAAGAATTAAATGAAGATAAAGAAAAGAAAAGGTTTTTCATTCCTGACCTTAATCAAAATAGCTTAATAATTAATACTGAAAAAGATTTGCAGAGATTTTAACATTAATATTGGATTTAATTATAATAATAAGTTAAAGAATTTTTTTATGTAAAAAACCTAATGAAAGTGATAAAAAAGGAGAAATGGGGACAGTATATAAAATAGAATGTTTGTATTGTGATGAATTTTATCTAGGGGAGAGCAAAAGAACTATTAAAGAAAGGGCCCTGGAACATGGATACTATATTAGAAACAAGTTAATTGATAAATCAGAAATGGCAGAACATTGTTTTAAGAAAGCACATTGCATTAATAAAGAAATTAAAATTTTGTGTGTTGAGAAGGATTGTAAAATACGAAAGACATTAGAAAGCTTATACATTAGGAATACTAAGGATAGAAATATAAATAGCAACAATGGTATTGAGGTTGGTAATGTTATTGTAAACATGGCTAGGGATTTAATTAGACAATCTCGATGTAACAATAAGGTGAGAATTGATGAGATGAATTGTTAAAGTGATTTGTTATTACAATGGAATTATGTAACTATCACGCCTTCGCTTTCCCATATTTGTTATAAATAATACTATTGTAGCTTGAAAAAGAAGAGAAGTGAAATGTCTCTTCGAAAATTTGCTTTATAAATAAATGTATTTTAATTTTACATTTATTTTGTGATGCTGAGAAGATGATGATGTTTAATAATTATATATCTAGAAGGAGTGAGATGAAGAAGAATTATGATATGTACATTTATAAAAGAAGATTATTTAAGCCATCTTACTTTATGGATGATAGTTATTTCGTTCCTACAGACTTACAATCAATGATATATGAAGTTGGCAATAAAAGATTGCAGATGGATTACAGGTAAAATTAAAAGAAAATACCATGATATTTAATGGAATTTACTAAGAAGCATATATACATATGACCAAAGGTAAAATATAGAATGAAAGAAGCCAGCAGCTATCCAAATACTTGATAAAAAAGTTAGTATGGTGGGAAGTAATATGATGGAATCAATCTCATAAGGAGGCCTCTGGTAGAACAATGCAATACAGCAAGGAGCAATGTCACTTTGCTACTTACACTGTTATTTTACCAGTGTAACTTAAAAATGAAAACATTGGGCACTGATGAGGAAAGTTTCATATTGCTTTGTGTTGGCTGTAAATAGAAATATTAGGAGTTAGAAGGCAAAATTACAAATAAAATTTTGGACGAGAGAACTAATCAGGATAGGTGAAAAAATTATAAATTGTACTTAAACTAATGTGGAGCTAGTCAATATATTGCAAGAGACAATGATTACAGATGAATGTATTCTATGATTCTTTGGATTTCAAAGAATGAGACAAGATGATAAAAAGTTCTAGAAGATAGATGGATGGATGAAATTAAAAGACTTGTTGGATTTGAATGGAAAGGGAAGGCAAAGACCAATGTACCAAAGGACCAAAGTAACATATTAAAATATGTTAGTGGGTGGATTTGATATATATAAAAAGTAAAATATTGCAGGAATCTAAATTTCAAAGATAAATGGAGAATTGACATGTTAAGAATCCTGCTATTATAAAGATTATTTCATACATACTTCCAAGTAATCAGACAGCAATGAACAAAACAATATCTTAGCCCGGTCCCTAAAGTTAGAGGGTCAAAATGTGGAATCTTTTTTATTTTAATAATTATATAATTATTACATCTTTAAGGAATGTAATAATTATAATTAATAACAGGAAATGATCTCACTATGGATGCAAAAATCATAACATTAAAATAAAGGTAATGACAAGAATTATCAGCTTAGGAGATTAGACCTATAGAATTTTACATAATTTCTAGTTACTAGATGTTACTAAAGAAACGAAAAATTCCCTTGGTCCCAGAAACTAGACCAAATATAATCATGAGCAGAAGTGATGTAGAAGGACAAGAACATAGAAGGTGAAGAAGATATTAGATAATCACTATCTTACTTTTCTTTTTTCAAAGCTATCTTCAAAAGTTAAATTCAGCTAGCAATGATAAAATTTAATATTAAGAACTGACATATTTTCACAACAAACATGAATCCTACAATGCAAGATTAGAGAGTAAAGATGCATGGTAGTAACTGAATAATATATTCGAAAGGAAACATTACGAGACTGAATACAACACCATAGATAGTTCATAATGTACAATGATGAGATCAAAATATAGGTGTGAGTGAAATTAAGTGGTGGAGCCTCAGATGTAGTATATGGATCTTGCAGCGATTTGTTGTAACTGAGAGAAAGATAAAATGCTCACCTGATTTAATGTAAAACTGCAACTTATGCCCTCATTGTGTTTAATGTGACCCATTAACACAAAAACTTGTACTTGATTATTCTTACAATTCTTTTCTACATACCAAGTTACTGATAATTATATTTTTTATTTTGAACTTTCATAATTGCTGAATTTAATTTTGTAACTGTGAATGTATTATAATTACAAAATTGATGCCTCAGAATGTAGATAGCTGTTTAATGATATTCACATTCTGATGAATATATAAATCCCAAATAACTATTTAATGAAGAATATAATAGACCTTTAATAAAAGACAGCAATCACTAACATTTTGATTTTACTCAATAAAAGTCTTTAATTTTGAGATTACTTATAATGCAAACATAACAAACAAACGGAAAATTATGAAAATGGAAAACAATGACCACAGCTAGCCAGCTTTTTAATGAAAACAAATCTCAAATGAAAGAAAATTAAGATCTCGGGATGCAAATGTAAAAAAATAATTCAGCAATTAGTGTGACCTCATGTTTCTCTCAGAAATGCTTTGGTTTCCACCCCCCCCCCCCAAAAAAGGACTAGGGGGCGTGGAGAGAGAGAGAGAAGCAATTGTATTAATTAGATTTTTAGAAATATGTACACATTTACCACATTTGTACAATATTTAGATAAAGCCAATGCTTAAAAAAAAAAGTCTTTTAAAAATACATTCAGTTTAAAAATATAAATGGAGATGGTTAACAAGGTTTCTGTATTAATCCATCCCATTCTAATAATACTTCATTTTTAATGAAACTATGGAATTAATAAGTACTCATACTGTTAATTTCAAAAATTAACTATGCACGCAAAAACTTTTTTTTTTTTTTAACGAATAGATAAGTTAAATGAATGATGGTTAACTACTGTATAAAGTTCAATGCTAAATTTCTCAACAACTTCATACTCTTCTATTAATCTGCTTTCAGATCTTGAAAACAAATTATTTACGAGGAATAACATAAGTATATATGCGAGGGTGAGTCAACAAGTAATGCCTCCTTTTTTTCTCCTTTTAATTGTCAAGAAATTCAACTGCAATTGCATAGCTTGAAAACCACAACATTGACGATTAATTTGTCACTTTTCAATATAATTTCCTCCATTTCCACAGTTTTGGTCCATCTTTTAACAAGAGCATGTATTCCAGCGTGATAAAAGGCATGTCTTGCTTCCTAAGCCACTGACACACGGACATTTTCACAGCCTCCTCATCTTCAAAGTGAATCCTATGATGAGCTTCCTTTAGCCACCCGAACGATGGAAGTCTGATGGTGCTAGGTCATGGCCATTTGGGGGATAAGGCAAGACTTCCCATCCAATTTTCACAAGCTCTTTAGTGGTGTGATGACTGGTGTGTGATCTTGCATTGTCTTGCAAAAGAAGAACATCCGCCATAGCTCTTGTTGGGCGAACTCGCTGAAGACGTGCTTTAAGCTTTTTGAGGGTTGTGACGTATTGGACAGAATTTATTGTGCTTCCCTGCTCCAAAAAATCAACCATAATCACACCCTCTGCATCCCAGAACACTGTCGCCATAACTTTCCCTGCTGATCGCACAGTTTTGAATTTTTTCTTCCTCGGTGAGTTTGTGTGATGCCATTCCATTGTCTGCCTCTTTGTTTCAGGTTCAAACAAATGAACCCTCATTTCGTCTCCGGTCACAATTTTTTCCAGAAACTCCTCTCCCTCCAAATGGAAGCGCAGCAAGTGTTTGGAGGCTATTGTTTTTCTTGTTTCTTCATTCTGGTTGGTTAACATTCTTGGTACCCACCGTGAATAAACTTTTTTGTATCTCAGTTGTCGAATAATCATCATCACACAGTCTTTACTGAAGGAGAGAATGCGACACAATTCATCTGTTGTCACCCGGCGGTCACCATGAATGATGTCATCGACTCGCTGAATGTTACGTGGAGTCACTGCAGTCGCTGGCTTGCCGCTCCGCTTTTCAACAGCCAATGGTGTTTGCCCTTCAGCTTCGTTACAGCGACGAACCCATCGTCTAACAGTGCTGACATCCACTGTTGCATCACCGTACACATTTTTCAGCCTTTCATGAATGCGAATGGGCATTTCAGCTTCCACATTCAAGAATTCAATCACAAAACACTGTCTAATACAAACATCGATATAGGCCATTTTGCAAGCGAATGCAGTGCTGCCACCTGTTGACGCAGGAAGTTGCTACTGCAGTGGATTGGAGAAGGAGGTTTGAGGAATTGCGCCAAATTCAAATTTTTCACTTAACTAACTTATTTTAGGAGAAAAAAAAATAGGAGGCATTACTTATTGACTGACCCTCGTATATGTGACAGAAAACAAGCTTCTTAAGATAAGGAAAATGGACTTAATATAGTGCCTGTATTGGAATTATTACTTACCTAAAATATGTTTGCAAATTCCAAAAGGTGACTTTGTCTTCCGAAAATTTAGGAATACATTTTCTGCTGTGTGTCTCTGTTCACTTGTGACTAAATTTGGTGGGGCCTAAGTGAATGAATAAGCCATTGAAATTATTAGTTCTACAGCAACCATAAGATTAATAAAATAATATTTTAAAATCCTTTTTTTTTGTATCAAATGTAAGCTTTTTCTGTCTGGAGTATATCTTTCTTCAAGCATATTAATGTGACAGATAAGTGAAAATGAGAAAAAAATGTATAAGACTGTTCTGTTTTTGGCAGACTAGTTATCCAGACCAATTATTTAACATCTGAAATACTCTGAATAAAATGTTGCTGGAAGTACTGAAATTAGCAGAGTGAATTCTAAAAAATAGAATCAGGGAATCTAACTTACTCCTTGAAAAAAGAAAATTAATGTATAGCGTTTTCACACTGAAACATTCAAGAAACAAAAGCTAAAATTTGTGTGGTAAAGCCATACACAATCAATCTTCATTTTCCATTATATAATGTGCATTTTTTAATGTTTATTTCAATACTTTCACTTCTACCAGTGGTATTTACTATACAGTACTTCTTTTTTGTAATAAGCGTTGTTCTTTATGTATATGATTAAGGTAATTAAAGAGAGCTTTATGAATATAAAATTTCATCAAAATATTCATGACTTTTTTTGCAATATTTTTCAAGAATTACTAGGAGAAAAATATGAATATAACCTGGCAAAGTAATACAATATCAAGTCATCACTTCACTTGAGCAATGAGTAATTTAAAAACTTGTGTTAATTTTTAAGCACTGTCTTCACTAAAGTTTAAAACAAAATCACTAAAATTTATATGGAACTAGCTGTACCCGGCATGCGTTGCAATGCCACTCAAAGAAAGAAACGGCTCGGTGAGAAGGGGCCATAAATATAAGGTCCCGGTGTCGATCGGAGTTGGACACTTAGGCCCTTGTGTCGCCATACCCCCACCCAAGTGTGGTGGACATGCCCCCCCCCCCATAGGAAAGCGAATTTTTCCTTATTCGCAATTGACTTGGGGGGCCCGAGAAGTGGCCCTAAAGATAAAGTCCTGGTGTCGATCGAGGGTGGGACACTTAGGCCCTTGTGTTGCATCCCCCTGCCCAAGTGTGGTGTCCCTGCTCCCCATAGGAGAGTGAAGTTTTCCCTTTTTGCAATTGACTTGGGGGGGGGCCCGAGAAAGGGCCCTAAATATAAGGTCCCGGTGTCGGTCGGGGGTGGGACACTTAGGCCCTTGTGTCGCATCCCCCCCACCCAAATGTGGTGTCCCTGCCCCCCACAGGAGAGTGAAGTTTTCCCTTTTTGCAATTGACTTGGGAGGGGGGGGGGCGAGAAAGGGCCCTAAATATAAGGTCCCGGTGTCGATCGGGGTTGGACACTTAGGCCCTTGTGTCGCCATGCCCCACCCCCCATAGGAAAGCGAATTTTTCCTTATTCGCAATTGACTTGGGGGGCCCGAGAAGGGGCCCTAAATATAAGGTCCCGGTGTCGGTCGGGGGTGGGACACTAAGGCCCTTGTGTCCCTGCCTCCCATTGGAAAGTGAATTTTTCCTAATTTGCAATTGACTTGGGGGGCCCTAAATATAGGTTCCGGTGTCGGTTGGGGGTGGGACACTTAAGCCTTTGTGTTGCCTTCCTCCCACCCAAGTGTGGTGTCCCTGCCCCCCACAGGAGAACGAATGTTTCCCTTTTTTGCAATTGACTTGGGGGCCCGAGAACGGGCCCTAAATATAAGGTCCCGGTGTCGGTCGGGGGTGGGACACTTAAGCCTTTGTGTTGCCTTCCTCCCACCCAAGTGTGGTGTCCCTGCCCCCCACAGGATAACGAATTTTTTCCTTTTTTGCAATTGACTTGGGGGGCCCGAGAAGGGGCCCTAAATATAAGGTCTCGGTGTCAGTCGGGGGTGGGACACTTCAGCCTTTGTGTTGGCTTCCTCCCACCCAAATGTGGTGTCCCTGCCCTTCATAGGAGAGCGAATTTTTCACTTTACACAATATTTGTGTAGTTCTCATTTTCACCACCAGGTGGATATTGGGTTTTTCAGGGATTTTACCCCTTTTCAACCCCTTGGGGGGGGGGGGGTTCTAAGGTAGCCTATCTTTTACGCAGTGTCCTAAAGAGTAATTCTGCAAAGTTTGGTTCAGATAGGTCAAAGGGCCTAGGAGTGTATAAAGGACAAACAAAGAAAGAAAGATATTCATTTTTATATATATACGAGGGGCGTTCAAAAAGTAAGGGCCGTTTGGTCACAGACAAAAATGTACTCATAAGAAACAAATTTTATTGTCATATTTAGTTAGGTACAATCTTACTTTACTTCTCTACATAATCGCCGTTCACTTCTAAGCATTTTTCATACCGCTGCACCAGCTTCTTTAACCCCTCTGCATAGAAGCTTGCCGCCTGAGAGTTGAACCAGTTGATAACGGCATTTTTGAGTCCCTCTTCGGTTTCAAAACGTTGTCCACCGAGCCACTGTTTAAAATGCAAGAAGAGGAAGTAGTCGCTAGGTGCAAGGTCGGGACTGTACGGTGGGTGGTCAAAAAGTTCCCAACGAAAATCTTGAATTCTTTCATTGGTTTTGGCAGCAGTGTGAGGACGCGCGTTATCGTGGAGAAGGATTATGCCAGATGACAGTTTCCCGCGGCGTTTGTTTTGGATTGCACGTCTCTATTTTTTGAGCGTTTCGCAGTACACGTCAGCTGTAATTGTTGTCCCACGTTCCATGAAATCAACCAAAAGAACACCGTCTTTGTCCCCAAAAACTGTAGCCATCAATTTCCGATTTGTGTACTGAGTTTGCTTAAACTTTTTCGGTTTTGGTGAAGATGAGTGTCGCCACTGCATCGATTGCAGTTTTGTTTCTGGGTTGGTGTAGGATACCCACATCTCGTCCCCAGTAACAATGTGAGAAAACAAATCATCTCCATCTTGTTGATAACGGGCCAAAAACTTTCGTCCACTAGACATTCTTTGCTCTTTGTGGTGGTCGGTGAGCATTTTTGGTACCCACCTTGCACACAATTTGCGGTATGCGAGGTTTTCTGTGACAATATTGTAAACAGTAGTGCGTCCAAGTTGAGGAAATTTGTCAGCCAGACCACTAATCGTCAATCGACGATCAGATCGCAGTGTTTGGTCCACTTGTGAAACGATTTCATCGGCCTGGATACTGGGCCTGCCACTCCGCTCTTCGTCATGGACATTTGTTCGGCCATATTTAAAATCGCGGCACCATTGTCTAACCTTTCCTTCACTCATAACTGTAGGTCCGTAAACCAGGCATAACTCCCGATGAATTTCAGCAGCCGACGATCCTTTTGCACATAAGAAACGAATCACAGAACGCACTTCACATTTGGCGGGATAAACGATTTTCGTGGCCATTGTTCTTTGCATTCACGGACAACAATACGACTTCAGAATCAAAACAAATGACGCTGTAGCTTCACAATGAGTCAGTAGATGGCGCTGCAGTAGTAAAACTGTGCTTCGAAGCGCCAATATTTATATATAAGCAAACGGCCCTTACTTTTTGAACGCGCCTCGTAGATGTAAAAATGTCAATCTAATTTTTTAACAATGAACTTATTTGAAATACACATTTAAAATCAAAAGGCAAAATTTGTTTCAGCAATAAAATAATAGGGCAGGTCCCATACTTTAAATATTTAAGAAAAGTAATCGCACATTATAATAAAGATGCACAATTAAAAAACAAGGTCATAATAGAATGGATGGCAGAGATTTTTAGAAAGTAAATAAATGAAGAAACTGTGAAAATAAATAACTAAGCATGATTATACAATAGTACAGCTCAATCAACTTTTAATTATGTAAGTGGAAACTGGATATTGAAATAATAAAATAAATAA
The DNA here is from genome assembly GCA_023159025.1 of Thereuonema tuberculata. NCBI lineage: Eukaryota > Metazoa > Arthropoda > Chilopoda > Scutigeromorpha > Scutigeridae > Thereuonema > Thereuonema tuberculata. The sequence continues at coordinate 246,494,055 of JAFIDM010009631.1, read as the reverse complement.
ATAAGCTGAAAATTTAAGATTTCGTAAGGGCTTTAAAAGATTAGATGAAAAGAAAAATACGGAAATATGCGAACCTTTGAATGCAATAAACAATGTACAGGAAATATATCAGAAAAAAGGGATAATCACATTGAAAGAATGAGCCAAAACCCAATACCTAAACAAGAACTATAATACAACCCTAAAGGAAAATGCATTACATAACAATCAGATATAAGATGGAAAGACAAACTTTACCTTCACAGCAGAAACCTATGCCTAAAATATACAGACTATGATTATAATATAGATTTTTAAAACGATGAAAACTGTCTTTCCTCAATCATTTGACTATAATTTGTACAAATATCTATATTCGCTAGCATTAAAAAAATAATACATTAAAAATGATTGATAAAATGCATTGTATTTGTTATATTGAAATAATAATGAATATGCAGTGCGTTGTTAGCATGTTGATGTAGTAAAATGCAATGTTTCAAAAGTTAAAGGTAAGAAATTTAAATAAAAAATCCAGTCTACTTTTAATATATTAAGTTATTTTTAAGTGGATGTGGCTGTTATCATATGCTATGACATCATAGAACGAATAAAAGTGATCACTACTGCATCGGGCAGTCATAAACGGGTATCAGACAGACAATGAGTAAGTCAGCAGAGCTGAGGGATTTCGAACGTGGCACGATAATTGGATGCCATCGGTGCAACAAATTGGTTCATGCAATATCGGCTTTGCTACAGGTGCCACGATCAACTGTAAGTGATGTCATTATAAAATGGAAATGGCTGGGAATGACAACGGCTTGAAATTGCAGTGCTAGGCCAAAGAAACTCACAGATCGCAGCTGTCGAACCCTGAAGGGGTAGAGCAGAAGAATCGCAAGTTCCCGTTTGAACACATGGGTGTTGAACTACTGGACTGGCCTTCACATAGAGCCCCAATCTGAATCCCATAGAACACCTCTGGAAAGAATTGGAATGTAGATTATGTGCCAGGTCCAACTGCCTTTCTTCAGTGGCTGGACTCATTGCAGCTCTCATGGACAAAAGGAAGAAAATTCCCTTTCACATATTTCAAAATCTGGTGGAAAGTCTTCCCAGATGAGTGCAGGCTGTGATTGATGCTAAAGGTGGTCTAACATCCTATTAATATGTGCAACATGACTTTCTGATTGTACAACAGCTGATATCTGGATACTTGAGGCCATATGTTGTGTTGTTAATAACAGGCAGTGTGAAACATACCATATGCTTTTGCTGCAATTAATGATTATTAATTGTGATCTATTTTAATTTTAATTTTAAATAGAAGTACTGATATTATAGTTAATATGTATAAGCACATTAACATTATTATTTCCAATAATTACTACTACTCTTTTTTGATGAAGCATTGCAGAAAGCAGCAGTTTGAAATATTAAAAGAAGATTATGAAGTTTTTTTGTCATTTCATAACTGCTTACCATATTTTCAAAGTTAATTAAATTGCTCATATGTCTTAAAAGAAATTAATTCTGTGAAAGCTTGATCAGAATCAGGGTTGGGTAAGTTACTTTTAAAAAGTAACAGTTAGTTACAGTTACTTTTTAACAACCAAAAAAAAAATTCTGTTAAAAGTATACTATGTATTCTGTTAAAAGTTATATACTTCAGAAAGAACGCTGGGATTCCGTATTTAAACAACCTTCAGTAAATCTTGCTTATAATGAATTTCTAAAAACATTCAGTTATTAATATAAGATAGCTTTGCCTAAAACTAAAGTGAAACTCCGCCAGCACACAAATAATTGGGTTACTCCAGGCAGTGGTGTAGCAACGCCTTGGGGGGCCCGGAGCAGGAGTTCCATTATTAAGCAACAACCAAAAAAAAAAGGAAATAAGCTGGCTGGTGCTCCCCCCCCCCTTTCTAAGCCACTGACTCCAGGGATAAGGGAATCAGGTAAAAGGCTGAGATTTCTTAACAGAATTATAAAACGGTAATGTTTCAAATGATTTTAAAAATTATTATTATCATTATAAGAGATTTTACAATAAGGTAATCACTGAAGCCAAAAAATTACACAATGATACTTTCATAAATTCACCTGACAACCAATCAAAAGCTATGTGGAAAGTCATTAAAGATGACCTAAGGAAAAATAATAAAGGAATAAAAAATCTTAAAATACAATGCAATGGTAGAAATATTTGTGATCCCAACAAAATTGCAAATATATTTAATAACTACTACACAGGCATTGCAGAAACTATTCTAAATACTAGTATACCAAGTAGAAGTGATAATGTAACTAAAAGTATAGATAATTATAGTAGAATTTTTTTAAATCTAAATAATGAATTTGAAATTAGAGAACTTATTAAACAACTAGGCCATCTCCCGTGTACAGATTGTTCGTTATAGATATTTGAAGAAGATATTTATTTAGATGGACGTTGGTTGATATAGATGTTAAATGAAGATCATAGCTTATATAGCCTGGTGACGAATTGATTGTGACTATTCTTTCGAGTGAAGATAACCAAATTCTGATGACTTGTGAATCTAGACAAATTTTCCACTTTGGCGGAGACTTCAGACAAATTTTACCTGTAGTCAAGAATGGCCGAAATTACGACATTATTAACAGTTCTTTGAAAAGATCTCATCCTTTCTCTCGTTGTCCATTTCGATACTAATTGATTATCGATGATAAAACGATGGTTTATATGAGATAATCCAAGAATAATCGATTCCAATGAAAGGGGTTAAAGCAACATTTTGAAGTTTTGAAGACTCTTTTCAAGCCATCTCTTTTTCAAGCATAATAAAATTGGAATAAGAACAACAAAACAAAATAGTTGGAAGCTTAAACAAATTTCAAAAACACGTGAATCAATAAGTTTAGTTGTTTTTACAAAAATATATTAATAAGGTACAATTCAATTATTAAAAGTAATAAGAAGAAGAAAATAAAATCCCACCCAAAACACTTCGTGTAAAATAAGTTGCCAAGACTCACATGCTCATAATGCTTTCACTGTTAAAAAGATATGAGATCTCATGTAGAGCCAAGCCCCTAACTCTACGAGGCCTAACTCTAC
>JAFIDM010009631.1:246448389-246470241 GCA_023159025.1 Thereuonema tuberculata | reverse complement strand
ATTTTACTACAGATCTATGTTGGCCTTGGGATCATAAGAGGTAAGGCTACCGGTGTTGAATGACCAACTGTCTGTCTTTAACCATCAGGAAAAAGAAAACCAGTACCATTCTACAGAGGGATGGGTGGACCCTAGGAGTCGTATGGAGGAGAAAACAAAGTGAAAAAATACAAACCTCTGCCAGTGATTGAACCTGGCTTCTCCAGCCTGCAGTTTGAAAGTTTGTTTGAAGTTTTTTGTAATAAAATAAAATCTGGTGCCAGTGTAGACCCCAAATACTATTTTATTAATTAAGGACTTTATCAAAATTGATGTTAAAAAAATTGTTTTCTTTGATGTATTTAATTATTAATAATGCTTTTTATATGGATCACTTAGTAATAGAGATCCCTTTGTTATAATGCTGACATGTTTAATGTTTTGACATAACATTGTAATAACAAACAAGTTTGTTGACTTATCATGTCTTTACATTTGTTGGGTTTTTCAACCATTTTTGTTTGTTGTTTGTAAAGTAGATTCTGTTCCCATTTATTTATGGCTTGAAAAAGGGAAAGCAGATATTTCACGAAAATTTGCTGCATGTATTTAAAATAAATATTTTTAAATACTCATGGAAGAAAGGTGAAGTTATTCATATCTTTTCTAATACATTTAAAGATGAAACGAAGAAAGATTATTGAAGAATTAGATATTTAATGTAATATTAATTCTCCACTTACAAAAGATAACTGTATCTTCTACGTAATATATAAACCTCCTTTAACAAATAAACATCTTTTTATAAATGAATTAAAAACCAATTTGTTAGAAATTAAACATACTAATAATTATTACAATTAATTGCATGTGTATAGGATATTTTAATATTGATATTAATATAAACTGTACAAAAAGTACTTTAACTAATGTATACTTAAAAAAAAATTATAATTTTGGCTATAAAAACCAAATACATAAAACCACAAGAAATTTTGCTACAAATACTTATACTTCAAACACATGTATTGATCATTGCTTCACTCATATGAACAATCATAATATAAAACCCAGTATAATTCAATGGGATGTCTCAGATCATTTCGGTATATTAATTGAAATAGAAAATCAACATAATATAAATGATAGCAAGAATAACATGTTTAATAAGCCTAAACTTCCTATAAACGAAGATTATTTAAACAAAAAACTGTTAGATCTTACTTCTGAAATTAAAAATGATTATAATAAAGACCCTAACATAAATACATACATATATATATTAATAAATTAATGAAAATTTTTGGTAATCAAGAAAGTTAAACAAAAATAAATATAAATATGACAATAACAATAATGAATATAATCATAATAGGAAAAATAAATATAATACATTCAAACAACCATGGATGAATGATATTATTATGAAACATATCAAAGAAAAAAAACATTTTATTTCTTAAATATAAAAACAACAGAACAAACAAAACACATAAAAATAATTATAAAAAGAAATTGATTAAAAAATTATATAAATAAAATTAAAAATCAATATTCAAATAACACTGTAACTAATAAAAATATGTGGAATTTAATAAAAAAAGATATTAATCATAAAACTAATAATAATAATAATAACCCCAAGTCCGCTACAGAAAGGATGACTCTTCCCCGCAAGGAGGGAGGCCGAGGACTCATCAATCTCATCACCCTACACGAAAAACAAGTACACACACTTAGGGAACAATTTCACCAGAGCACAACACTCCTCACTCCACTTAGCCATTGTCAAGGCTGACACACACTTCACACCCCTGGACCTCGCAAACCCTTCTCTAACACTCACCACTCCCGACACCCACACACAGCAGCTGCGTGAATCATGGGCTCGTAAGGAACTCCATGGCAGACATCGCCACGAACTCAGCCAACCTCATGTCGACATGGAAGCGTCGAACAGATGGCTGACGAGTGGTGAGCTGTTTGGGGAGACCGAAGGGTTCATGATAGTGATACAGGACCAAGTCATCCCCACACTCAACTACAAGAAACACATTCTACACGATGCAAACACACACGGCGACAGATGCAGGAAATGCCAAACTACACATGAGACGATCGACCACATAATATCAGGCTGTCCTCTTCTGTCCCAAACAGACTACCTCCACCGACACAATCAGGTAGCATCGATCGTTCATCAACAGCTAGCACACAAACACTCACTTCTTAAGAACACGGTCCCATACTACAAGTACACACCACAAAGCGTACTAGAGTCACCTTCACATAAGCTGTACTGGGACCTTCCCATTCAGACAGACAAAACTATACATCACAACAGACCTGACATTACTTGTTGACATTACTTGTTGATAAGGCCAACAAACAGACCTATCTCATTGATACTGCAATTCCCATCAGCAAGAACATGCAAAAAACTCACGCTGACAAGATAAGTAAATACACAGACCTAGCACACAAACTCCAGAAGCAGTGGAGGCAGGACCGAGTACATGTTGTGCCCATCATCCCGTCCGCTACTGGTCTGGTGCCTCACACATTACATCACAACCTCAGCACACTAGGACTTCATAAAAACACTTATGCACAACTCCAGAAGGCTGTGGTACTCAACACAACACGCATAGTTCGGAAATTTATGGATACAAGCACACATCCCTAACTATTCTTCCAAACTTTTTTTTTTTTATATACACTTGGCAATATATGTTTTGGTCCTTGACCCGCCATATTGTCTTAGCTGGGAAAACCCATGGTTTGAAACTTTTTTGATATAATAATAATAATAATAATAATAATGTATTTAATAATTTTCATACAATATTTTGTCAAAAAAATAATTATATATCAAAAATCTGAATCAATTTTCGGAAAGAATTGGGAACGGCCGTTTCGTCCTTGTATGGACTCATCAGCCCAATCCGCCTTCCCCGATAAAAGACTCAGAAAGGCATGAGTTTATCTGAGGGCCACCGTCACACCTGTAAGTGGCCCCCAGCAAAAGAAGCAAGAAAATAAATTGCTATGTTATTTTACACAACTGAAAGGCCTTAGCCTATAACTAATAAGCAAAAAGGCTTTTAATAATCGAACTAAAGGTTCAAAAAAGGTGAATTAACCCAAATAAAACATTTTAACGTGCTGTGATTATATCAATAAAATCAAAACAAGAAAAGAAAAGAACAGCACATGGATAAATAAATTACTTTTCTGAATCAATTATCGGAAGGAATTGGGAACGGCCGTTTCGTCCTTGTAGGGACTCATCAGCCCAATCCGCCTTCCCCGATAAAAGACTCAAAAAGGCACGAGCTTATCTGAAGACCACCGTCACACCTGGGAGTGGCTCCCGAAAGCAAAAGAAGCAAGAAAATAAATCTTGTTTTGACTGATATATTCACAGCAAGTTAAAATGTTTTATTTGCGTTAATTCACCTTTTTTGAACCTTTAGTTCGATTATTAAAAGCCTTTTTGTTTTTGCCTATTAGTTATAGGCTAAGGCCTTTCAGTTGTGTAAAATAACACAGCAATTTATTTTCTTGCTTCTTTTGCTGGGGGCCACTGGCAGGTGTGACGGTGGCCTTCAGATAAGCTCATGCCTTTTTGAGTCTTTTATCGGGGAAGGCGGATTGGGCTGATGAGTCCATACAAGGACGAAACGGCCGTTCCCAATTCTTTCCGATAATTGATTCAGAAAGGTAATTTATTTATGCATGTGCTGTTCTTTTTTCCTTTCTTGTTTTGATTTTATTGATATATTCAAGCACTTTAAAATGTTTTATTTGGGTTAATACTATAGTGACTTTGATAATTTTTTGCAGAAGGGATAGTGGGAGCAACTTAATTTTTTTTTCTAAATGTTATCTTAAGAATAATAGTATTTCATAAAAAATTTCATGTTGCTACCACCTATCCCTTTTGAGCTATGCACCTTTGTCTTACACCTATTTTCCCATTGACACTAATGTTAAATGGGCGTAAATTAGGCTTAAGAGCATGTTCTAGAAAAAAATTATAACTTCTTTAATTTTTTACATATGCAAAAAAAAAAAAAAAAAAAAAATACGGGTCTCATAAATTTGTTTCTAGAACTTGGAAAAAAATCAAACTCAAATTCTGTGATATGCATTTTTTTTTTTTTTTCAAAATTGGGTGATTTGACATGGAATGACTCATATATTGTTCTTATCTATAAAGGAGGAAATCACGAGGAATATTCAAACTATAGACCAATATCTATTCTTTCTAACATTTCCAAAATAATAGAAAGTTATCTAACTAAATCCATATACAATTTTATAACGAAATCGAATATACTAGATAAAAACCAATATGCATATCAGAAGAATAAAAGTACAAATGATCTTTTAATTAATTTAAATAATACTATAAATAAAAATCTAAATAATAGCCAAAAAACTTATATAGCGTATATTGATTTCAGTAAAGCGTTTGACAGTATCAATTACAATATACTAATAAATAAACTAAAAAACTATGGCATTAGAGGCAATCTCTACAATCTAATAAATAATTATCTTAGAAATAGGAAATTTAAAATTAAAATAAATAATTATATAAGTAAAATTTATAATATCAAGTGCGGTGTTCCTCAGGGGTCAAATTTAGGACCTTTACTTTTTATTTTATACATAAATTCTGTTTGTAATTCCATAAAAAAATGTTCTATACATATTTATGCAGATGATGTACTACTTCTTAGTAGCGATCAAAATCAATATCGTGCTTATATGAATCTTCAGCAAGATCTAAATAATATTTCTATTTGGGCATTCTAAAATAAAATGACAATTAATCATAAGAAAACAAAAATTATGATAGTTAAAACTAAAAATAAGAAAATAAACTTTAATTTACCTTTTAAATTACGTAAATATTTTTGCAATAACTCAACTAGAAACATTAATAATTTATCAACAAATTGTGATTGTACATCCATTGATTTTGTAAATAATTATAAATATCTAGGTATTTATATTGATGATAATTAGAATTGAAATACACATTATAATTATATTATAAAAAGATTACATACTTTTACATATATGTTTTATTATTTAAGAAATAAGTATCACTTTAAACTAACACTTACTATATTCAAATCTCTGGTAGATTCTGTTTTAAATTATGGATTACAATGTTGATGTTTTTTTTAACAAAACAACAATTACATAATATAAATAAGTTAATCTACAAAATTTTTGATAATATTTTTAGAAATTATAATCATCGAACTATAGAAAATAAATTAAAAATTAGAATTAAATATAAAATTTTAAATATTGAAGAAAAGTTTATCTATAAGACTATTTTAAGCAATTTTTATAAATATAAAAAAATTAAAGAAAATTATAATTCCAATAGTTTTGGTTGGCTACAAACATTTGATTTTCAAAAATTAAAAATAATTTTGGTTGAAGAACAAATGAGTACACTTATTCAAAACTTTTTCTTCAGCTGAACTGGGAAAACTATGATAGCAACAGCATTAAAGTAATAAAAAATCAATTAATTTCTATGTTTTAAACAATAACATTATAAGAAATTTCTAATTTAATCTAAATTAATTAAATTAATCTTTATGGCACACATTAAATTTCCAGCACCTGTAATACAGGAGTAATTTTATAATTATAGCTAATAAGACTGGTTAACATTAAAACAAAATAAAAAAATAAAAAAAATACATGTTTTTCAAAACCAATGTTTCTATGTTTACAATGATATTTAAATCAATCTATCATTTTATAATCAGAGACAACTTGTGCTAATTTTTTAAAAAATAATCTAGATCAGGGGTGCACAATTTAAGAAGTCTGATGGCCAAATATTTTTATAAAAGTTCTGTTGGAGGGCTACAGCGTCCTATCCTCTAACCCGTAATATATCTAATTAATGATTTCATAATGTTATTTATAATAATAATAAATTAATATTATATGCAATTTACATAAATGTCTGACTAATTAATGATTTGACAGTGCCATTTATAATAATAATTAATAATAAACGTAATTTACATAAACTTCAAATTATCAAATAATGCGCTAGTTGTGTTTCAAACCAACATTCCAATAGTAAAGTCTGAGACAGCTGCTATTGTAAGTTATGACATTTTTCAATGTATCTGTTGGCAGCAATGTAAAGGCTCAAATTTAATTTTAAGTTTGATACTACCGGGCTGCAACAAATATACCGGCGGGCCACTGATCTAGATTAAAATGCAGTATTTAAAGATGTTATTCATTAAATTTACTCACAAGTACAGAACTCTTTACATTAAATTCATTTAAACACTCATTCAAAAAATCTTTTAGAAGTTTTTGTAAGGTTTTACAAAACTATATAATTTATGTTTTTTATAAAAAAACTCAAAATAAATATTTTGGGCTTTTCATTTTCTTAAAATTCTAAAAATTATATATTTTACATTGGGTGAATATTTACTTGGGTATTCTAATTTTTGTTGTCTCATGAAGATTAATTTTTTTTTAAATTTATAAGGCAATTTAGCAATGTGGCAATCTATCAAAAACTTGGGCTTGTTGAATTTTTTTTGTTAATCTCCTTTATAGGGTATTTGTACACACATACTAAGCATATGTATTTGTAAATCCTTTGTAACTATATATTTCATACATTATCATGGTTATTATAATATCAATTTATGTATAGAGACAAATATATTATCATTAAACAAGTAGAACCTGTCGGAAATTTAATTCTCCTAGTCATATTGAAGTGACAATTCAGATTAAATAAGATCTTTTAATCACATTTAAGTGAAAATTAAGTTAAATTAAAGTAAAATGCAAAAAAAAAATCAATTTAAGTAATTATAAGGGAGTGAGCAGCTTCCTATTAGACTTCACTGTAAAAGGATTCAACCACTTTCTAGTTACAGAAGGACGCAATGAATGAGATCCAGGAGGCATCGATTTTTTATGAAAATTACTTTTAACAACATGCTGATGTACACCTCCACATCAGGACCTTTAATTTGATACCACATTTACCCCTGTATCTGATATGGTTCTAAAGAAAAAGGGCTTACAGACTCGTCCTTTTATATGTATGTACAAGTAGAACCCATAGATATTTTACAGTTGGAAATATAGTTCTCTTAATCATAATTAATTGACAATTCAGATTAAATAAGATATTTTAACACTGCGTTAGTGTGGCACGATCTCACAGACCGTCACTACAACTGTTTTAATTATATCTTGAAATAATAGATGGTAGGAGCTGTTCTTTACTGTAGTGTCCTGAAATAGTTTCAACTATTTGCCAGTAGGTGATTTAGTTTCATAGCATCCATTGTTTAGGAAATAAGCAACAATTCGGTCTCTGACAAAGACCTCACACTAATCTCATTGTGCATTGTTTGTATTCATTCTGCTAAATTTTGTTCATTAATTTAAATGCTTACTTAATATTCTACATTTTGCCACTTTACTACTGATTTGTATTGACATAAATTATATGTACTCATTATTTTACTGATTTATTAAAGCATTTACTATATTTAAAAAAAAAAGAAAGAAAATGATCTTTATTTTTATGTAAAATCTATGAACAAATTACAGGCATTACAAAGTGTGTCTTAAAGGTAAAAATAGGTAATTTCTAAATGTAATTAACAGTTATTGAAGTTTAACAAATGTTCAAACTAAACATAAAGTACTTTGGTCTCAGAGACCGATCACACTATGTTCTAAAACCTCACCACACTTCCCCAGGGTTAATTATATTTAAGTGAAAAAAATTGCTTAATTACAGTGATTACTTCAATACAAACGGATTCAACCACTTTCTAGTTGTAGGAGGACACAATAACGAGGATATACGAGGCATCAATTTTTTATGAAATTTTTTATTAAAATTACTTTTAACAAAAATCAACATGTTCACGCATGCCTCCACATCAGGACCTTTAATGTGATATCACATTTACCATGTATCTCATGTGGTTCCTGAGAAAAAGGGCTTACAGACTCTTCCTTTTAGACAGACAGATAGATAGATAGATACACAGATAGATAGATAGATAGATAGATAGATAGATAGATAGATAGATAGATAGATAGATAGATAGATATTAAAGTTACATAACATGATTTCATAATGATTCAACATATTTTACAATGAATATATGGATGGTATTTTCTTAGATTAATGATCAGATTCTTGGTATAACGTTTGTGACTAACATGATTAATGGCACTATAATTAGTTGCTTTATTTCCAGATGCATACCGAGTTGTGTATATTTAGAAATCTTTGCATTTACATCTAATGTTAGTTCTATTAAGAACAGATAACTATGTGTATTGGAAATGTGGTTGTCTGTATCTTATCTGCAAGTACTATATCTGATTGGCTTGCTAGTATCTGTTATTAGATTGTTATGGCTTTTGTTGTTATTATTATTCCAAAGATATAAATTCAAAAGGGAAAAAAATATTACACTGTATCTGACCTTATTAATTAACTTTTTTGCATATAATGAAATATATGAATGTTTCTTAAAATTTTATTATGAAAACTAACATGAAAAAAAAAGTAAAAGTAAATTTAATTCAGAATTACAAATTAAATTCTACTGGATACTCTAAATATTTGTTTAAAAGACTTCAAAATAGAAATTATTGGTTTATTCATTTATTGCTTTACATAATATAAATATCTTTTGACCTTTTTTTTTCTTCAATTAATCCACTTGTAACTATATATAATAAATCATGGAATACTGAGGGGAGAATATTTATAGGAGGCATACCCCCTCCCCCATTGCATCTCAAAATGGAAGAAATATAGCATTTTGGAAGTGTGTTTTTGGGTTGAAAAGCCATTGTTTCATTTGTAAACCCCAACCATACAGGAAAGGACAAAACTTTTTTTTTTTTTTTGAAAGACAACATAATTCCTCCCATTCCAAATCCTGGGAGGAGTAAATGTAAGTTATGATTTTACCTGTAACCAAAGCTGCTGCTGGTATTTCTTTTGGAGCTGGCAATCCTTCATATTCTCGAATAACTGATCTTTTTACAAACTGAATAACTTCTTGCAATAAGCTACAATAAACCTGTTCTTCAATTCCCTAAAATATAAGTAAAATGAAAATATATAAGGCTAAAAAAGAAAAGTGCAACAACAGGAATATTAATATTTCTCACCTACTGTAACACAGTATTACAGTGTTAATTCTATTTTTTTCCTTTAATTATTATTATTTAGAGAATAAATGCAACAGCAGAAAAAGATATTTTTCTTCTTTCTAAAATTCATGTAAGAAAACTGATTCCATGGTGTTAAGAAATCTAAAATGCAAATGAGGATAAGAAAAACTCATCTAACTAGATGAAAGCATTCAGAAATTGTCAGCACATAATTATGGATTAAAGCTTTATTTTGAAGGAGAAAACATAACTAATGTCTTAATCAAGTTTAAGATTTTCCAATTGTAATATTTGTGATCCTACATATTACTATGCAGTTACTGTTTAAATTCTTGTAAATGATAAAAATTGTCCATTTTAACTTAACAATTATCTTTCAGGTCTTATGTTCTACAGCATTTTGTTGCCAAAAGTCATTTTAGCATACAGTAACCATATTACAGATTTCAATCTTTAATACAATCTCATCAGATTCTTCGAAATCACTACTAGAAATTCCTGAATATTAAAATAATGAGAACATTACCTGATAAAAGAAGCATTACTTGATTGATTTGAAGATGAAGTTTATTTTATCAGGATACAGAGTACCCTCATATTTCTGATGTTCATCTTTTCATATACACAGCAGTTACAGTTTTATATATTTTAAAAAGTGAAAGTGAACGGCTAACAAAACAGTGCATGAATGACTTTCACATCAGTCAAATTCTGCTCACAAGACTAATTTGTCAAGAATAAGGAAATGTGTGAAGACTGAAGGAAAAGGTTACAATATTTTCTAGATTCTTTGTATATGAATCAAATTGTGTTTGTATTTTTATTATATTATTACAGACATTATTTTAAATAAGCTGTGGATAAAATAACTGATAAACCCTTTTCTGCACAATTTCATTGCTTTTTTTTTTTTTTGTTTCTTTTGAGCATCTACATTTAAAAGCAGAACAGTTCTGTCTCTGTTACTGATATAATTATCAGCAGCATCTAAAAATTAATATTAACTGCTTTGATAGAATTTCAATTTTGCATTTAAAAAAGTTCTTATGATATGATAAATCTGCTTCTTAAAAATAGATATGAGATCAGAATTAGGAAGTTTAAAATTCTTATAGATTATTCATATTAAAAAGGAAAAGAAGAATATGTTAATTTACATCATAACTACAGATTCACTTTACCTTAGCTTCACTGGCAATTAGATTCCAAAGCTCAGAATAAGTATCATATCTTAATTTTGTGGTTGTTGGTAATGAATTTTCTTTTTTTCCTTGGATATTACCTAAAATATCAAAAAATATATAAATAAATCTTTTCCCACACTGAAACAAAAATGCAGTTAGATTAACAACATGGCTATCTATTAGGGTTAATCAGGCAAAGACAAGTGCATTTCTGTATTATAAAGGTATATATTTATACAAATGTATTCATGAACATCTACATATAAATGCTAATCCCTTATTTTTGAAGCTCACTAATCCTTTGGTTTCAAACTATGACAAATTAACAGAAAAAAAGTCCATATATTCATTAATTGGTATATCTTGGTTGTATATTTGGGTATACATATAAAAAAAGTGTGTGTATATATAATTTGAAAGTCTGAAGAAGATGCCAACATTTAAGATCTTTGCAATCAGTAGGATAAAAGAAGATGCACAATTAAAACTACCCTAAAAGGATACTTAAAAAGAATTTTACTGCTTTCCAACAGCAAGAACTTTGCTATTCTAAGCAAAGTAATTTGAATTCTGATTTAAAAGGGATGTCATCATCAATTCAGAGTTTAAGATATACCACTTAAACTCACAATTGATCATGACATCCCTTTTAAATCAGAATTCAGATTACTTTGCTTAGAATAGCAAAGTTCTTGCTGTTGGAAAGCAATAAAATTCTTTTAAGTATCCTTTTACTGTAAGTATCATTTGTCCATCTTCTTTTATTCTACTGATTGCAAAGATCTTAGATGTTACCATCTTCTTCACTTTCAAATTTTCAAGTAGTTTCAATTTAAATGAGGATTCATCAGTCACTTTTGGATGGATTCAATGACAAAGGATGGATGCAGTGACAATTTGTTTTATATTTTTCTTTTTATATCTCCTCTGCATAACACTATTGTCAAGGACAAAAGGTGAATTTCTAACTTATTATTTTTTCACGAGGACTGAAAAGAATTCACTGTTGTAGGAACCTAGCATTGTTTTTATGAATTTATGAAACTCAGTTTCATCAAAAAGTCCTTCGTTTCACACATTATATTATAAATATCAAGAAAATCTTCATAATCTCATCATGTTCTTCTTTGTTGATATGCTATGTGAGGAATGATTTGAACTTGGCAAGTCAATGCTAGAGTAGCATGGGTAAAATGTCTATTGTAAGCATTGTTTTGTTCTGTTACCAAATCTGTTGCTGGTTGTAATACACATTTCTAATGTACAACTAGTATATAAGCTTGTCATGACAGGCAGAGTGACTGTGTCTCCAATCTCCAATTAATGTAACCTGTCAATAGTTGCTTCATTATTAACTCTGCCATTACATTGATTCCTTAATTCTTATTTCAATTTAAAGTGGCTAGCACTGTTACGCCACAGTGAAAATTCATAAAATAAAAACCAAATTAAAAAAGTTCAAAAAAAAAATCCTGAAATTAACAGCCCTTTTGAATTTTCAAATTTCCACACTTTTCTATTCTTTACGATTGCCTGATTGTTTTATTCACCAGTTTAATAATACCTTTAATAATACCATCCCTAAATTCCAGTCTTTAAGAGCATCAGGTAAATAGGAACATCATTATACAAACATACTATTTTAGCCTTTTCCAAAGTTCCTCCTTTCTCTGCTTCGAGGGATTAAAATTCCTGATTATCCGAGTTTTCTACACCAGCTCATGGTCCCTCTATAATATTCTAAGTTTCATCTTGTTGGATCATCAAGAAGTAAGACAAATTGTCTAGACACACAGAAATTAACAGGACATGTATAACCTATTCAGCTTTAGTAATATACGTGGGCCGTTATGGAAGTCACGGCAACTATTTTTTAAAATAAAAACTACTAACACTCTCGAAACATTAAAAAAATTATATTTTTAATGCCAACGAATTTTCGAAAGCATATTTACTTGCTTTCTTCTTCAAGTTTGTTTGATAACAATATGATTTCAGGTGAACTTACATTGCTTATTTAAGTATCAACAATCACAATAATGCAATAACATCTACATTCTCACGTTAATATTACAAGAATACAATAATACGTTCCATAGAATTTCTTAATTATTACAGATTTGTTATTAATATTACAATAATTGATAATTTACATTTCATTGAATTCCTTAATTATTACAGATTTTTTGTTTCCTTTGAAGCATTTTTTTACCATTTCATTGGCTAAATTTACAAATCTACTCTCTACTTCTAAGCCACTACTTTTATTGAAATTTAAGTTCTTGGTATTTCTTATTATGAAGCTCTCCAATATTTTCCTAGTTTTACTATCCTTTTCTAACATTAAAATTTTGACCTCATCGTTAATCCAGTGGCCCGTTCGAGAACAATGATTAGCTACATCAGACTTGTAGTCTAATTTATTTTTAATACAGTAAATGTGTTCTTTTGCTCGTTCAAGGGTCGTTCTTTTACTCTCGCCAATATAAATTTTCATAACAAAGTGAAAACAAACTTAAAAGAACTAGTAGAGAAAGGGACAATAAGTACCATACAAAAAAATGAAATTTTAAAAGATGCATGTAAAACTCCCATGTTAGAAGGTAGAGTTAAAATACACAAAATCAACAACCCTGTTAGACCGTTAATCAACGCATACGGTAGTCCTGTACATAACGTAGCAAGATTTTTTAACAGAATTGTGAACAAGTTCAAATTACCAAGAGAAGATATTATAATTAGAAACACTAAAGATTTGGAAATGAAATTACAGCATTTGTATTTCAAAAATAAGAAAAAAATTTATCTTTATTCCCTAGACATTGACAACATGTATTCAAATATTCCTGTCCAAGAAACTTTGCAAATTGTGGAAAAACTGGCATATGAGAATAATGAAAAATTATTGAATCTAAATTTAAACAAAATTGAATTTATGAATTGGATTAGACTTATTACTAGTAACACATATTTTCAACACAAGAAGAAAATCTACAACCAAATCAAAGGTTTTCCAATGGGTTCACCCATATCGGGTAGCCTTTGTAATATTTTTATGAATTTTTTTGAAAATGAGATATTAAAGGAATCAAAATTTAATTTTGAATACTATAGATATGCAGACGATATATTGGTTATATGGTATGGAACAAAAAGGCAATTTCAAAATTTTTTTAACTTTATAAACAAAAAGAATGTTGACATAAAATTTAAATTAGAAGAAGAAAAAGATGAAAGATTAACCTTTTTAGATGTATGTCTAATAAAAAAGAATATTAGTAATTTATATGTTAAACATCATCGGAAAGAATTCCAGAGCGATCATATTTTAAATTTTAAGTCTAGCCATAGCTTTATGATTAAAAAGAATATTGTAGAAAATTACAGTTATAGATTAGACAGAAATTCCAGCCAAAATTTAGATTTTGAAAATGAAATAAGAAATATGAAAGACATATTGAAGAAAAATGATTACGAAGATAAGTTTGTCAATAAAGTAATAAATGATTACAATAAAATTAAAATTAAAGAAATAGGGAAATATGATGATAAAAGTAGAATAATAATCCCATATTTAAACAACAACAGTTGGGAATTAAAGAAAATTTGCAAAAGACATGGAATAAATGTAACATTTGAATATCAGAACAAATTGAAAAATATCTTATGCCATAAAATAAATGAAAATAGTCAAAATGCAAACATGGGATTAATTTATCAATTAGAATGTCTAAATTGCCGTAAAATTTATATTGGCGAGAGTAAAAGAACGACCCTTGAACGAGCAAAAGAACACATTTACTGTATTAAAAATAAATTAGACTACAAGTCTGATGTAGCTAATCATTGTTCTCGAACGGGCCACTGGATTAACGATGAGGTCAAAATTTTAATGTTAGAAAAGGATAGTAAAACTAGGAAAATATTGGAGAGCTTCATAATAAGAAATACCAAGAACTTAAATTTCAATAAAAGTAGTGGCTTAGAAGTAGAGAGTAGATTTGTAAATTTAGCCAATGAAATGGTAAAAAAATGCTTCAAAGGAAACAAAAAATCTGTAATAATTAAGGAATTCAATGAAATGTAAATTATCAATTATTGTAATATTAATAACAAATCTGTAATAATTAAGAAATTCTATGGAACGTATTATTGTATTCTTGTAATATTAACGTGAGAATGTAGATGTTATTGCATTATTGTGATTGTTGATACTTAAATAAGCAATGTAAGTTCACCTGAAATCATATTGTTATCAAACAAACTTGAAGAAGAAAGCAAGTAAATATGCTTTCGAAAATTCGTTGGCATTAAAAATATAATTTTTTAATGTTTCGATAGTGTTAGTAGTTTTTATTTTAATTATGATAAGAAGAAGAGATTTAAAGAAGAAATATGGATTAGTAACTATTTTTTATCTGCCAAACATGTGGCAATGCTGCAATTCTAGAATATACATTCAAACCCTGTTTGATGTTCTTCTGATTGGCACCACTAACATGGTCTATGTCAGTGAAGGAACGTCATGAAAGCAAGTGGAAAATAAGTATTTGGAATCATCGTTTAATAAGGCAATGCAGTGTAGCCAAGGAAGAAAAAACGAACACAGAAATGCTCAATACACATTGCTAACAACTATCAAAGTAATCTCCAAGTTTGGAAACTGCTGTCCAACGCCATCATTCTTAACAATAATGCCACATGTCACATGGCAGCTCCTGCACAGGCTTTGTTATGTCGATGGGGGTGGGAAGTCTTGGAACACCCTCTGTATTCGCCAGACCTGAGTCCATGAGAATTTGATTTGATTCCAAAACCAAGTTGCAGTTGATTGGGAAACGCTTGCAAATAAAGATGAAATTTTTACGGCATTTCGGCGAGAGGTCCAACACTTTAATGACCCACATGCAGTCAATGGTATTCTCTGCCTTCCCAAACGCTGGCATGTAAGGTGGACAATTCATGATAATTAAAGATGAAACTGTTTCGTCAGTTATTTTTCAATCGCTACATGTATTACTGTATTTGTATTTCATTGTCAGTTGTTTCATTAAGATTAATTTGGTCAATAAGCAAATAAATCTTACATGAAACTGATGAAAATAAACAATATATGACAAAATAAAATAATGTAATTATGCTAGCTGAAACTATAAAAACAAATAAACAAACATGGATTACAAATCCTTTCACTGCCATTGAATGCTGTCACTCAATTCTGAATGGAGATAAGTAACAGCAACAACCACAGCTCCATAATAACAACCTTTTATTTTTTTTAATTGGATCACAAAATACAATTATGAATCAGGTCCTAAACTGAAAGTTGTGTTATTTGCAGCACAATGAATTTCTTGAACATTCCTATTTTACTAAACTTTAATCCTTGCAGAAATTACACTCTATCCTACTATTCTAATAGAACATTCATACAATATTGATTTTTATTCCACCTATTAAAAGCCGTCCACATAAACTATGTCATGCCACTTTTTAATCATTTTCGACCCCTCTCCCCTTCTTGTCACACTCTGTCACAATCTTTTTAACCCCACCTCCCTAATATTACGTCACAATATCACAAACTGCCCCCCCCCCCCATTTACATTAAAAGCTAAAGTATTTTTAACTATTTACACCATATTCAAGCATATTTTTATTTGAACTTTAAAGTTAAGATAATTGGAGGTGTTTTAATGAATTTCTGAGTAGGTATTTTTGATTTAAAAAAATGCGCTTAGTGAACTTATGAATAAACATTCTGTTTAAAAAGTAGGATAAGTGCAACATCACTACATGGATTTTGTAAGTAATATTTCAAAGTCAATTGTTTTAAAAAAGATTAATTCATGTATATCAATAATGTATGAAATCAGAAACACATGAATAAATTAATTTAATTATGTTTGTTGGAGCTGTCTTAAAAAAAGTCATGGATTTTTATCCATCATCCTCAGAACTGCTGTCACTATATCTTTTATTCAGAAGTATTATTAGAGAAGGGACTGATCTTCTCTGAGACTGCTAGTGGCTTCTAATAAAAATACACTTCCAATTTTCGTAACCTGATGAGACAGAAGACAAACATAAAAGGAAAAAAAGCAGCCAAGTTTTATCTGAGAAATAAATTAAGACATAAATGTGGAGTTTTTCTACCAAGATCAGTGACCTAGATCACTTAATTTATGCTCAGAAAACAGAATTAAATTATTTGATTGTTCAAGTATCAAATGGAATAATGAAGCAAAAAAATATATTCACATATCACTTTTTCAATTTGTTATTTTATTTTACTTGAAAAGTTATTCCTAATCGTTCATGTTCAAGTATCAACAATATATATTTTGAGATTTCTGAGGCACCAGTTAAAATCACACACACACACATACACATAGGAAGGTCATTTTTAATAACTGTAGATATTGTTATCAAGAAGTTTGAATGAAATCATGAAACAATAAGGAATATACTTTTCTTAGACAGATGATTTAAGTACATAAAGTATTCCACTACAAGCCAACTATGGCCCAGGAGGTAAGGCTCCTGATAATTCCATGACCAAAGTGACTGAGCTGATATTGAATGGTCAGCCCTACGCCCACCTTCCTTCAACCCCTGAGAAAGAAATCATACCCCCTATGTTTGGCACACATATAGGACTTGACTGGAGGAGAAAGAACCAAGAAAATTCCCCAACCACTGCAGGGAATTGAACCCAGCTCCTTCAGCCCTCAATGAAGTGCCTACGGGGCCCTTGAGGATGCGAGTAGGCTACATATGACATCTTCTAACTATAAAAACTTATGTATTTTGGAATGAAGAGTTAATAATTGTACTGACAATACAGGGAAACTAACTTAATTTCTTAGAAAATCGATGAAATAACTAAATTTAAAGAAAAAACTTGAAGCCATTGGTGACCTTACATGCAAGAAAATGTGTCAGAACTGTGATATTAATGAAACTCTAAGAATTGATACTGTCCCGAGATGATAATCAAGAAAATTATTACAATGAGATACAGCACATAGATGGTAACAATCGTCTTCATTATTTAGAAAAGGACATAAAATTTCAAAATTATGTTTTACCATTAATTTCAAATATGAAGTATATTAACAAATGCTAGATAAAAACAACTACATAACTTTGCTTGTAGTGTGGACAATATTAAAAATGAGAAAAAAATTAATGTTGCCTGTAATAATAATAATAAATTGTAAGAGTAACTCCTTTAACTCCAAAATTAAAAAAATATATATAGGCCTAAGTCATTTCTATTAAAATTGATTTGGCTTAATTATCATTCATTTGAATATACTTAATATTATAGGAACAAAGCATAGACAAAAATTCAATATGAACAGTTAGAGGGAAATAACATACGAACATGAATGGTGTTCATTTTTCAATTATTAAAAGTATAACAATTTGCACAACAAGTTTTAAGAAATGATGACCACTGTGTCTGTAAATGATGTTGACAGTTTATGGCTTTCTTGAAAGTGTCCTACTAACAACACAAGGTCCAAGGGAAAGAGACAAACTTCTAGTTTTACGGTATACAAATTGGGAATATACAGGACTTTTGAGTTTTAGAACAGGTACGAAATGTCATTGCTCAAATGTAATAAATATGAGGGTTGTAGTAGCAGGCCTAAGCAAGGTTTGCTTAGAATACAATTTCTATTTTGTTGCATTACAGAAATATATGGTCTAAATTTCTTCAGGTAGGGTATTTTTTTTTATCTATATGGTAAAGCAGACAGTAAAAAAACTCTCCAATGTATATGGTTACAAGTTGAGACAATAAACTATAAAAAGATGATGTATTTAAAGGATATGAAAATAAACACTCTCCAAAACATTTTTCCTTGCAATTATAAGGACATTCTGAATAAAAGAAGCACCCAAATTTTACCAAAGGTCAAAAAAGGGATTTTGACATACTCAGCCAATCTGACTGGTTAATCATTTCATTGCAATTGATCAATTATTGCATAGCATTAACGACATAAAAAGTTTTTTATGTTTTATGTAGAACTGAAAGATGCCAGATATAGTAATCAGATTTGCAAACCATTTTGGCTCTGTGCTTCCTAGTCAGGCTTTTTTTTTTTTGCTTTTATCAAAACACCAAAATCTATTCAGACAGTTAAATTTCCAGTAATTACCATAAGACAGTGGTGATACTGAAGTTAACTTTTATGACTGTTGTGCTCCTTTCAGCTTCTTCGACACAAAGGACTCTTTGGTATTTTAAAATGAAACAAGAATGAAATATAATTCTGCAAAGTGATAACTGAATTAATAAAACTCTGCCATTGCGTTTGAAATCTAAGCCATCTACATATATTGAAATTACAGCAAGCTTTGTCTTTGTGGTTCATGGTTGTCTTTGTGGTTCATGGTTAAGGAAGGCTAAGAAACTGTACAAGAATTTTGCAAATGTCGTTCTTAATGACTCGTATCATAAACTTAGTTGCAATTTTGGAGGGTTTTTTTTTTTTTTTTTTTTTTTTTTCTTTTTGCTATCTTTCGAGACTTTTATCAAATTGGTAGAACTTTAATAAAATGATAAAAAAAATTTTGGTTTAGCAAGAACTTAACTCTTTCTAATATTTACATTATTTCATAATAGGTAACTTAGAAAAATAGTAAAGTTAACTAATTGCATTCTCAATAAGTTACCTTGTTTGTTTGCTTTTCTTTCTTTGTTCTTCAAAACAAAACAACCCTGTAAAAATGGAAAGTAAAAATATATTTCAATCTAGAATTCTCAAGCTCTGCTTTACTTTATAAAATCAATTTTAAATAGGAGGCTAAGAGGAAGATAATTATTCATATTTTTCAGATCAATTATAGATTTTTTTACCTTTGAAATTGATACTGTAGACATTTTTATAAATATCGATAAAAATGATAATAATAGGTGCAAATTACGATTTGAAGATATCCAGTAGGTTTTACAATTATAAATGAATTATAAACATAACTTTATTTTAATCATAAAAACTTTAATTAATAAATTTCTCTTAAAGGTACATGATTAAAATTACGCGGAAAAATTTAGCGGAAATACAACTGCGCCATCTGTTGTTTGTTATTTACATTACAAGAATTTACTAGAGTGCACCTATTATTTGAGATGTTAACTGCCATTTTCTAGAAAGGCAAAAGAAAGAAAGGAGAGATAAATTAATTTTAAGAAAAATCTCTATATAAATAAAAAAATTCCAAATTAGAAATAGGCTAATTACAAATAAAAAATTAACCACTTACATTAATTCACATTAATTTTCTAGATAAGTTATTGATTGATTAATTATCAATCAATAAAGATTAATTGATGATATTTCAATTGCATGATCTTATTAATAAGACTCGATTTATATTTTTTATATAGTTTTGTATCTAAAAGCAAACAAATAACAAGAAATTCTATTTACTATACAAAACAATTACCATTAGTTAAACTAAAAAAAATAAAATAAAATAGCATTCTTAACATTGCATTTTATTTTTATTTACTTTAATTTTAATAGCAATTAAAGCTTATAAAACCAGCAAAAAAGTAAATTAAACCTTGAAAATTTTCTTTCTTTTTTTTTTTAATTTCAAACAAAATTATTATGCAACAGTATATAAAATTAAAGAGAAAGAGAGAAAGAAAGAAATTCAGTTTTTAACAGTAAAAAAAAAAAAAAAAAAAAAATTAAAAAAAAAAAAAATTAAAATTTTGAATAACAAAAATAAAAAAACTTTTTATTTGAAATCATTGAATTTATTTTTGTTAGCGGCCCCTATGTTACAGCTTGCCTGTAAAACATAGGTGACCGCTCTTGCATTTATGTCTGCTGGATGTCACACTCTGTAGTGGCCAAACGGTTAGAGATTTTAGAATGAAACTTCACCATTGTGTTCAGCCAGTGGCGGATTTAGCACTTGAGAGGCCCTAGGCGCAATTCAATTTTGAGGCCCCCTCTAAATATTTTTTACAACCAAAAAAAAAAAAAAAAAAAGGAAATACTTGGGTGGATGGGGCCCCTAGGCTGACTGGTGAGGCCCCCTAGGCTTGCTTTTACAACCAAAAGAAAATACTTGGATGGATGGGGCCCCTAGGCTGACTGGTGAGACCCCCTAGGCTTGCTTTACAACCAAAAAAAAAGGAAATAAGCTAAATAATTTTTAAATTTTGAGGCCCCCTCGATATGTGAGGCCCGTGGCGCGCGCCTCCTGCGCCTAATGGGAAATCCGCCACTGTGTTCAGCATCAAAAAGTAGTTAGTGACCACGTCCAAAAAATCAGACCTGTGGCACCACTCCCTGACCCCCCCCCCCCCCAAGGAGGGTTTTGCTATTAACACTGGTCTACAAAAAAAAAAAAATTTTTTTCTTTCACAAGGACTAAATAAACGGAATCTAACTATCTTTTCCATGCTGAGTTCAAATATGTTCTCAGCTTTTTTCCATCAGGCAGGGTTTTTTTTGTGGCACATGTTTAAAGTTTTAAAAGAATTAGTACTCACGAAACACTAAATAATAAACATACGGCTAATTTTGGCTTACCTAAAAAGTTGTATATGATGATTTTCGGTTATATTTTGCCTTCGGGATGTCTCTCTTCTTGGTCCAGCAGTAGTCGGCCAGCATACTGGGACTCTATTTGCCTTGGTACCACTTTTCCATAATAGAACTCTGCTGATGAAAACACTCACCATGCGCATCAGAGACAGCCCCAAGATTTTCAGAGAAGAAGTCTAGGTGGGATCATCTGGCTGATGTTGCTGTCCAAGAGCATCCATTACTGAACAAACATTATTTTAAAAACTACATGGCTTTCTTTAGAGAAGTAGTCACTTAAATCACTATTGCGACTACGATAAACGCATATCCGTTTATCTTTTTGGAGTAGATTCCAATCTTTGAGTCTTGAACTTAAAAGCTCAGCCGACTGTTTAGACAAATTTAAATCCTATATAAGATCATTAAGATCTTCTTGAGATAAAAAAGTGAGGTTCTGATGAATTACTTGCTTCAAATATAGGGTCACTTCCCTTCTTTCTTTCGTCTTCAGTATGAGCTGGGTCGGAGTCGCTTAAGGTCTATCACTTAAGGTCATGAAATCTGGACACTTTGGTACAAGATACTCTTCACTATGTGGCACAGGGCTCATTGCAGATGCCAAATTGGGATACTTAACTGTATATTTTGTTTTGGGCGTAATTCCTTTAATGTTAGTTAAGCAGAAATAACAGTCAGTTGAATGTTATTTCAGTCCCTCCAAATTACATGGACTGAAAACGGCAAATAATGAGTGCCATTTTTCCATCCAGTGAGAAGCCTAACACCTGATCCACAGCATACATTTGGGCAGAGGCGTCACTAGGGTTGGTGTCACACAGTGCGGTAGCTCATGGTGTCACCCCCTCCCAAAAAAAAAAAAAAAAAAAAAAAAAAAC
>JAFIDM010009631.1:246381064-246433308 GCA_023159025.1 Thereuonema tuberculata | reverse complement strand
CATTGTTTTAAGAAAGCACATTGCATTAATAAAGAAATTAAAATTTTATGTGTTGAGAAGGACTGTAAAATACGAAAGACATTAGAAAGCTTATACATTAGGAATACTAAGGATAGAAATATAAATAGCAACAATGGTATTGAGGTTGGTAATGTTATTGTAAACATGGCTAGGGATATAATTAGACAATCTCGATGTAACAATAAGGTGAGAATTGATGAGATGAATTGTTAAAGTGATTTGTTATTACAATGGAATTTTGTAACTATCACGCCTTCGCTTTCCCATATTTGTTATAAATAATACTATTGTAGCTTGAAAAAGAAGAGAAGTGAAATGTCTCATGAAAATTTGTTTTATAAATAAATGTATTTTAATTTTACATTTATTTTGTGATGTTGAGAAGATGATGATGTTTAATGATCTTCTTTTATATTGATGTCCCTTTTTTTCTATAAATGTGTGCTTAATCTTAATTATTTCCATTGATAAATTCTATCATTTATTTTTTCCTCTTCCCTAGAATGTAGCAAAGTAGAATATGTTCTATATCAGGCAGCAGCTCTGTTAAAAGAGGCTTTAATACGAGAATGGCCTTTATTATCGAAAGAAGATATTGCTTCATTACGGAGTTATTTACTGAGATATGTCATAGAAAGGAAAAAGTAAGTAATCCCATTTTTTTCCCATTCAATTAAAATAGTAGCTGTTGCAAATACTGAATATAGAGTTATTTTCTTATTTCCAAGGGAAAAAAAATTTGGAAAATCCATTCGATATAAATGATGAAGTGTTGGCATTTAAGATTTTTGTGTTTCTTATTTCTGATTTTTTTTTTTTTTTTTATTTTAGTTTTATTTTCCATTTAGACTTCTATGATCCTCTTTAAAATTATAGGGCTAATGTATTTTTTTTTTTTTTTTAAACTAGTTTACCAGCATATGTGCGAGAGAGGATTTTGCAAGTAATTGCTATAATGGTAAAAAGGGGAAGTGTAGGTGGAAATTCCAATGACAGAGAAAGCATTCTGACTGAAGTCTCTCAGCTTATAAGTAGTGGCGATGCAACAATGGTATGTAATAATTAATCGTTATTTTTTTTTATGTACTTTTCTTTTTAATGAATATGCTAATAGATTATAAAAAAAGTAATAAATTAAAATACTTAATACTATGCAATTGTAGTGTTGAAAAACAGCAGATTAATTAAAAAGTTATTTAGTATTAATCAATTTAATATGTAATCTTAATATTTTCATGACAAAGTTGCAATCTAAAACATGTTTATTAATTTCACAAAGTGTAATAATTTTTTCTTTCTTTCTTTTTTCTTATCTTTTTGTTTACTTTCTGTTTTCTCAATAACAGCAAACAATTGGATGTTCAGTATTGAGTGCACTCCTTAACGAATATGCTAATACAGTGAAATCAAGCGATGTTGGCCTAACTTGGGAAGTTCATTATCAAGCTAAGAAAGGATTTGAGGTATACTTCAACATTACATCTTGGCACCTTGATTAATCTAAAATTTTTATTGTTTTCTGTAATGGGGATAATTCCTAAAAAAAAATATTATTTGATTATACATGAACAATGATTTTAGAATGCCTGGTGTATTTTTTTTTTTTTTTTTAATCCATAAATATCTGAATTTGCAAGTACAGTAGGCTCTCGATATCTCGAAGTTGAAGGGACGCTAAAAACAATTCGAGATAGCAAGTTTTCGAGATAACAAGGTCATAACCAAAACATAAAAATTCACGTAAAAACACAAGATACGGAATAATATTCTAAAAATTAGAATCTTGATAGATGAGAATAAGTATAAATATGTAATGATAGTTGACAATCAGTCTAAATACAGCAATGATAATTTTAATTTTTAAAAGTAGTCGAAAATAATTACATTAAATTGAAAAGAATTAGTAAAATACAATGAACTTACATTAGTAGAATTTCTTAAAAAAGTGAGAGATTCTTGGAAAACTATCTCTATTTGCTTCGACACAACTGAAAATGGCGATTTTTCCGGAAAAATCCCTTTTTTACTTCGAAAAATATTCGACATAACAAGGTTTTGAGTGAAAACTCTTCGACATAAGAATTAAAATTAACATTAGATGAATATGTAATATCAAGGGGAAAAATAATTTTTCGACATATCAAGGTTTTCGAGATATCGAGAGTAAACTGTAGATAGTAGGCTTTAGCCATGCCCACCAGAAATGCTTGGCTGCCAAGTTGCTTCAGCTGCAACATCACATCTGTTGAAACATTAGCATGGTCCTGTTGACTTTGCTATTGAAGCATTGGTTGTCCATTAAATTAACAGCATCAATAAAAATAAATTTTAAAAGTGAAACTTTTCACAACATTACAAATAGTGTATTGTATCATTGTGTAAAAGTTCAACAATTGCTTCACTGCAAAAAGTTTTTATAAATGTTCCAATGAATCTGAAAAGGCGAAAAGCATGGTTAGATATTATTCGTTGAGACAAGGTTTTCAGTCCAAAACCTACATGTTAGTATGTCACGATCATTTTAATGTAAGTAAAATGGATAACATAAGTGTTTTGTTTAATTATTACATTTAATTATTAACATATTTAATGAAAACTAAATGTTTAGAAATCGCAGGTTTCTCAAACTACTAGTTGTCATTGGATGGGCCCGGTAGCCGAGTGGGTTAGGGTGCTTGGCTGCAGGTTGGAGGTGGCGAGTTCAGTTCCCGGCCTTGGCGTAGCGCGGGAATTTTTCCACGCTCCTTTCTCCTCCAAACTGGTCCTAGGGTCTACCCAGCCCTCTCTAGAATGGGTACCGGGTTTCTTTCCCGGTACCCATTCTAGATGACAGAGAAATTTCCGGGTTTCTTTCCCGGGAGTTAAAGGCAGGCGGGCGTCAGGCTGACCCCCCCGACCTCAACTTCGTCCAGTTAGGTCATGAATGCTGGAGCCTACCCTCCAGCCACCCCATAGGCCTTTGTAGGCCTGTCAGTGGGATGCTTTAACTTTAACTAGTTGTCATTGGAATTGTACAGGATTAAACACTGTATGAAGCTGTTAACTGTATCATGACATTAAATGCTAATAAATGAAATATGTAAATATATACATACATCTTTATTCAGATTTTTGACAACTGATAAAGAATCTTTTCTATGGTGGCATTATTTTGTTGGGCGGTAAGGCAAAAAAAAAGTTGCTCGGATATTCAGTATTGATACAGCAAGAAGAAGTTGAATGTTTAAAATTACTATTCTTTTGGAATTATTATGTTTAATCAATAATTAAACGAATTCTAACTTGAGAAATTTAGTAGTTTTCTCAAGTTTAAAGAATTTACGTTTTAGAGAATACATTGTGGATCACTTATTTTATCAAAGAATAAAAATAGCTACTATGTAGCTACTGAAATTGAAGTACTCATAAATGATACATTGATTATTTCTATATATTTTTTTCGAACTAAAGCGATATGGTTATAAATTTCATATCAGGCAAATGGTATTAATAAAAAATAAAACTTAAATAAAAATAAATACTCAATTATGTGCATATTATATTTCCTTGGAAATTTTTTAAAAAAAAAATAACTTGAAATAGAATAAATATATAGTAATTTTAAAAACATATCCTATCACATTTATAATCGTAAGAAAATTAAAAATAATTTGAACAAAATGACAACAAAGGAATGACGAAATTAAAACATAAATTTAAAAGAAATTCAAACAAAATCAGATTCAACTAGAACCATAAATTATAAATAATAAGCCTAAAACAAAATAAAAGTATAATAAATGTAAGTTAAAAGCCTACAAAAAGGGTTGAAAAATTATAAATTGCTGAAAAGACACAAGGCAACTACAGATCTAAAAAAAAATAAAAAAAATAAAGAAACATGTATATGAAAACAAATGAAAAGTAGCAATAAAGGGTAAATCATAAAATGAATTCGAAAAAAACATTTCACTATTTGTTTGTTTTTCTTATGAGGCAGTTGCAAGAAGATATGGAAAATTTATTGGAGCATCAGATGACAGGGACACAACTATGAGTTAAAAAAAATGTTTTGCCTCATATTTTCGATTGAAAATCCTAGATACACCATTGTTTTTTGTAAGTAGAAAAAATTAAAGGATATTTCTGAAAAAGCACAGCAAGAAGCGAGCAGCACGTGGAAACAACATGGAAGCAGAGGGACGATACCTTTGTTTTGACATTATACATGTCACAATCATCTTAGCCAATAGGAAAGTGTTTTTATACCCTCCCATGGATTCATGGAAATAGAAAATGCTTTTTCCAATGAAAAACTTAAAATTAAAATAATGGAAACAGTGCTTCATGATTACATGAGTTATTATTTATGCCAGTAAAATGAAATATTTCTGACTTAGGAATTATCCCCATTTTTTTTTCTTCTTATTCCATTACATTAATCTATGTCCTCAGCATCTAGAGAAAGTCATGGAAAATTGTTGGAGAATTTTTACTTCTTAAAGATTGCAATGAATTATAAAATAATTAAAGTAAGTGGAAGTAATCTATTAGAACTATTGGTGTTCCAACCTTCAGTCAACAATTGTTTTACTCATTTAAATGTTTTTTTTTTTTTAAAGACCATAAATTGCTCTTATAAAATGTTCTAGTAGAAAATTTATCTAAAAACAAATTTACTGCTACCACAGTTAAATGGACTTATAAATAATTTAGAAAAAAAAAATAACATACATAATTTTAATTGGTAATCTACAAGTTGATAAGATATATTCAGTATCCTGTACTGTACAAGCAAAAGGTTAGGGACATGCTGTGATGAGGTTTCATTTGAATCAAACTTCACATTAATGTTACAGGCTTAGAGTGCCAATATGTGAAACAACAGTAAACAAATTCTTTAAGGACAGATGGTGAAAAACAATTGTTAAGAATTCAGTAGCATCTTTGTTGGAAAATGATGAACAGTGAATCAACAAATTGTAATGATAGCCATTATTCTTTCATCAGTGTTTTGTTGAGAGTATTGTTTTCCTGTGTAACTATGTCAGATGGTAACCACTGTTATATCAATGCAGCATGCCTATGTAATTTAAGTATCTCAAAATAAAATCAAGATCTTTCTTTTGTTATACTACTGTTAAGAAGTAGTGCTTTCAAGATATATACAATAATGTATGATTGAAATCAATGCATCTTGTTTAGCTCCTTAATGACATCATTCTGTGCTATATTTGCAACATGAATCCATAATTTCATTCTGTGTGATTATGAAGATAATTGTATTTATTAAAGCAATATAGAATGATGTAATTGATTTAACTTGAAGCATTTCTTTGTCATTCTCATTTTTCCACATGTATCCAGTTATGATGTAGTATTCCTCAATTGGCAGTTCATGTATTAAAGCAAATTGTTTTCAACAATCGATAGAATGCATGCATGATCATGATTTTATGATCAGTATTTGAATTTATGCACATACTACATAGTTTGTTAGAAACTAGTCTGTCGAAATGGTGCTGCTAATGAATTATCCATTACTTAAAATAGGAAGGTAGTTGGGACTATACTTAAAAGCTGATTTAATGGGCTTGATATTAAAGTATATCTTTTTGTGGACATACACATTTACATTTAAAATTATATTTTACAGTGTATGAACAATGTTTCATAATTAGATATAAGAATTTAGATTAGCCATTAGGTAATTTAAACAAGTTTTTTAGTAATTACTTGGAGAAAAGTTTAAAAAAAAAAAAAAAACAGGTTTAAAAATAAAAAAATGAAGTTATTTATTTATTTATTTATTTATTTATTTATTTATTTATTTATTTATTTATTTATTTATTTATTTATTTAGGCATCAGATCTAAAGAGGATATTTCAGTATTGTCTGCAGGTCTTACATGAACTCGAAAAATTTCCCACTTTACCTCAAGAAATGCTACAGTTGTTAAATAGATTTTTGACAATTGCAGAGCAAGTATTAAGTTGGAATTTTATATACAGTAATCATATCCTTTTCCCCAAAAAATTATAAAGGCTTATAAATCATAATAGACAGAAAGTAATTCTTCCCAATATTATCTTGTTGGAACTATATGAGAAATAAAGACTGGAAAATTGCAATAAACTTTCTCATTTTATATTCTTATTCATATTTTTTTGTAGTGCTAATTAAAGCTTGTATTTCTCTATGTAAAAGTCTCTCCTTGATCTTGTTTTTCAGTGTATCATTTTCATCTTAACAAGTTCCCAAAGAATTGCTGATGCAAGGCTGATGTCAAATTCAAATTTTTTTTTTACTTTTCTTAATGCTCTAATTAGACCATTGAAAAAATTTGAATGACTTGTTTTCACAGCGTTTTCTTACCCTGTATCTTCCTATCAGGCCATAATCAGATTATTCTTTTGAAGAAAGAACTGTGAAAAAATATTTACAATTATCTAAAGGATCCTGTGAAATAGTAGCTAAAAACTAACAAGAAAAGTTTTTACAAAAATTGAAAAGTGCATGCACTTGTTCAGTGATGAATAAGAATTCTTCAAAAAGTTAAATTGAAAAATATTTCTACAACAAAGTTGTGAAACAAAGACCTTAAATTATTTACATACTTTTTTTTGGTTTTATATAAATAAATAAAAAAAGAGGAAGTATTGCTTTTTGCCAATTTGTTAGGTATATTTATATATCAAAGGATAAGTCATCAACATGTATTTGTAAATTTATTTATTTAGATGTTTTTTGTACATTTTGTCATAATCCTTCCATTTCATCTTTACCTTATTTCTTGGAAAGGCTTCCTAAAAGATATATATAAAAAGGGAAAATTAATGCAAGAAAAAATAACTATAGATTTAAATAGAATAAATTAGTAAACAAAATTTAATAAGCATTCCTTAACATAAAAACTTCCCAAAAAATTAATTGGAGTATTTGAATTGGATCAGTCTCCATCCCTTCGGCCTGGACCAACTTGGAGAGATACATTACTGGATCAAAATGTTATAGATTTATTTTTTAAGGTAGGTTGTATTTTCTTCATTGTCTTTAAAAAGTTCATGTCTAAATAACGAACACATTTTTCGCTAAAAATTTCATATTTAAGGAAAAGTAAAATTTTCTAATCTATGCTTACCTTGATTTTTTTTTTTTTTTTTGTCACTAAATTATTATTTTTGATTTGTCTTATTTAACTAGATTCACTGGAAAACACGCCAAAATTCAGAAATATCCCATCATTCTATTAACTGTTTAACACAGTTAGCATCTTTGCACGGAGCCATATTCAGTGATCGTGATTCCAGAATTCAGTATTTGGCTTTCTTTTTACAAGGACTACTAAAGCTAATGGCAACGTAAGAAGCATAGAAATTTTTATAAGTTTGATAGATGATAAAATGACTTATTACATTTTGATAAGTAACTAATGATTTGTTAATAAAGTAAATCTTAAATATGAATTTATTTTATTTCTTCTTTAAGCTTTATTTTTAGTCTATATAGAATATTTCCCCTTTTTTTTCCAGTGCCTTACTGTTTTGGTTTCAATTATTTAATTAATGTAACATATGTAAATCGAATACCCAATCAGTTAAAACTGCAATTTTCAAAAAGAAAAAAAAAGGGGGGGGGGATAAAAGGCAGTATACAATCTCAAGATACAATTGATATCTTATTTGTAGTTGAAATGACGTTATTGAATATACTTTTGTGTAGTTACTTATCCAATACAATCTTTAAGTATTCTTAAAAACGCTAATTGGACTACAATATGCCATAGAAATTGCTTCAAGTTTTTCATCTTTTATTAATACAGCTATTAATAATGTTACTTTTTTTATTTAATTTCATTTAAATTAGAACTGAATGTTATCCAAATTAGTCAAGAGAATTTGTAGCCATCAAAAGTTTTGTTTAAGTTGGACGTTATGGAACAGTTTTCATCCAAATTAATTATGTTTAATTATTGGCTTATGTGGATATATCCATAGGTTTATAAAGAATGGATTCAAAACTACTGCGGGTACATCTATTGTAGTTATTCTCCTCGAATGTGATTTTTTGAAGTGATTTTGAAGCAAGTATAAGAAATGTTTTTATTGAGAAAGTTTGATATTTGTAATGGTTTATATTGTGCAGCCAAAGTAATTGCTACATTATCTGTAATGTGTACTAATGAGTCAGTAATATAGCAATCATATCCTGAGATCTAGTCTTCCATATGCTGGGATTAATTTGTGACGGATTCATTTAAGGCCCATATATATTGGCTCTCAAACAGAGCTAGTTTACAACTTCATGGATAGAAGGTATCAAATTCATTGATGGGCTTATTCTTCTGCAACTTCAAATCAATTGAATATGCTTAGATGTCCTGGGAAGATGCATTGATGGATACAAATCATTCTCATTCATTCATTCTTTTGATACTTCGGGAATTGAGGCAATCTGCTGTTATTGAGATTGGAATCCTCATAGCCTCATTAAAACATCATAAATATGAAGCATGTCTAACATTGTTGATTGTTAGAATAGATTAATGTGTGCAGGATACATTTAAAAAATAACAAGTACATTTACTCTGGCAGCCCAAGCTTAAATTTTTGATATCCCCAAATATAATTATGTGCAGTTTTAGCAAGTCATATTTTTCAGTAAACAATCAGTTTATGGAAAGTGGTCTGATGAGTAAGAGAATTAAAATGGGTCCATTTACAAATTCAGTTTGAAAAGGTTGAGTGATTGAGATTTGATTATAACTTGGTAATATTTTATTTTTTCAAAAAATTTACTTTGATTTTCTCATATTCTATTTTACAGCCCTGTTGAAAGTCATGAAGCATTGGGAATAGCTACAATTATAAGTAAACTTGTTTTATTTTTCCCGCCACCAGTATTGGTATTGTTACCGAAGGACCTTCTTGATGCATTTTTAGATCACCTCATAAAGCTAACATGCAGTTTTATTCGCCATGCTGCACAAGAAGAATGGGTAACATTTTATTGTTCTTACACTTTTTAGATTTGTTTTGTGAATTGAAATTACACCAAAAAGAAATTATAGTTAAACCTCATTAAGTCGTCACTCCGCTTAAGTCGTCGTTTTCCTTTGGTCCTGACAAGATCTCATAGAAAATAATGTAAAATAACCCTCTTTTACTCGTCACCAAATTTAATTCTACTCTGGATAACTCGTCACCGTCAAAAATGGCGAAAAGCATCTTTATTCTCAATTTTGCCTGCTATCTTTTCAGCCCCGCCCCTTCACTCTTAAGAAAGCCTAGCCTTTACGGGGAATTTTCACGTGGGACATTCACTTTTGAAATTACACACTTCTCACTGCAACTCTTGTCAAGATTAGACGTTTTTCTTGACCGCTACTGAGTGTGATTTTATTTCATAGCGAGTAAGCCCCGAAAATTTAAAAGCTATCGAAATTGTTTTTCTTCCTCCAAATGTAACTGCACTTCTTCAGCCTTTAGATCAAGGGATAATTCTTGACTTTAAACGAAAGTACAAAAAAATGCTTGTAAAGGACATGATAAAAGCCTTGGATAGGAACGAAAAGCAAGAAGTTTCGGTTTTAGATACGATTAACTATGTGCACAAAAGTTGGAGTTCCATTTCATTACAAAGTGTTTCGAATTGTTACCAGTAATCAGCACCTTCATCAATCAACACTGTTGGATTATTTTAATGCCAGTAAAAGAAAATAAAATGTGGTAAGTATAAAATGTGTTGTTTTTTTATATTTTCCACTCATTCATTTGCATGTATTGATTTCTGAAAATCTTGTTTTTCTCACCGAATCCTACAGCAATTCATAAAAATATTGTATTTCAGTGTTTTTGTTTTTTTCAAAAATGCCCACTCCGCTTAAGTCGTCAAAAATGTTTGGTCCCTTGAGTGATGATTTAACGAGGTTTTACTGTATTAGACTTCTCTAGCCAACATGTGATAAATATAAGCTTTTTTTTTTAATTATATCTATATATTATAGTTTTATCTTAATACTATTAAAATTAAATTCTACTTAGACACAAGATGAAGACTCATTTTATATGGAAGCATTTGACAGACTTCTTGAAGCTTGGGTTACCCTCATGCATGATGTTCAAGTTTTTCCAGATTACTATTGTAAACAAGCAACAATCGAAATTTTCAATGTATATCTACAATGCCATTTAGCTTCTCCCGATGGAACACGTAGCCAAGTAAGTTTTAAATTTTGCTTTTCTCAAGGGTCTTATTTTCAGATCTTGAAAGAGGAAATAAATGAAATTTTATTTGTATCGCCTACTTAGCTTATGAGAATCATTACCATTGTAGACTTAACACTGTTTCATCAGGAAGATTGCCTTGAATATATTCTCAAACAGTGGATTGAGTTTTATGTCATTGTTGCCATTACAAGGAACACTTAAGACCAAATGGGCAAAAGTTTGAAATAAATAATAATTTCAGCAATGTGTGCAATTCTAGATTCTTTACGAGATTAATTGTCTATATTGGATATTGTACACTATATTTTTAGGTACTGAAGACAGAAGTGAAGCTAAATATTTGTAATATTATTAGAAAACTTTTTGAACAATAATTATTTCATTTCATAATCATACTACTACTTTGATTTTCATGATCCATTTAGAAAGTCAACTGTGAAAAAGTTCAGTAGGAAAAATAGATGTAGATATTATACATAGAACAGTAAAAATATTTTTGACACGTATTAAATAAAGAAAGGATTTGTGCAAAGGACAGGTTCTGTTTATTGAAACAGATAGGGCTGGAGCTTTTTTAAACCATCAATACATTAATCTGTTGTTGTGTAAAGTAAACTTTATTTATCAGGTTTCCTTTTCACTATAAGCAATTTTATGTTTTTAAGCAGATAATCTATACTATTTATATCATGAAAAAGATAGCATAATAAAGAAAAGTGTTTGAAATTGAATACTGAAATAAAATGAGTGTTACAGTAATCTTCTGAATTTAAGTAGTAAATCTATAATACATTATAAATCGTGTAAGAAACGTAATCTCAAATAGCAGAATATATATATATATATATATATATATATATATATATACATACACACACACACACATTTTTTTTTTTTACATTAAAAAGTAATTTTATATAAATTTTATTGAAGAAATATATTTTTAAATCTGGCTGTGAAAATTGTTTATTTATTTATTTATTTAATTATTTTATTTTTTAATAATTTTAATTCAGAACATAAGTATTGAAAAGGAAGAAATTGAAGAAACACAAGAAGATGACCGAACCAGATTCAAAGACCAGCTATCTGTGATTGGAATGCTTGGACGTCATTCCTTAGAGCATGTTATACCTCTTCTGACAAAGTAAGGAGAATATTTCATGCATGATGATTAAATTTTTTTTTTTTTTTTTTGTAAAAATTGGCAAGGCTAATGCGACCTAATGTTAAAAAAAAAAAAAAAAACTAAATTTTATTTTAATTCATTTATGTCCAAATAAAATATAAAATGCATAGATGATTATTGCAATTTATGCATTTTTAAAAATAATATGAATGTAAAAAAAGAATTAGAAACCGTAAAAAGTTGAGATGTTCATGTAGAAAGTTCATGAAGATCTTTACTTAATTTTCTAAATTTTTAATCTTTTTACTTAATTTTCTAGTTTGTTTGTTTTGTTTTTTTTTTTTTAATTTTTTTTTAATATTTTATTAATTCATAGAATGTCATAAAATTTGCTTTTTCTCTGATATCTGATAAAGTGGAAAATGAAAGGAATGATAATTCTTCCTTTCTATTTTTTGAGAATAACTGTCACTTATCATTAACACTGTATAAGTTACATTTCTCTTTTCACCTTTGTAATGTTTTTTTTTTTTTTTTTATAATAAGATTATTTTGTATGTTGACAATCTAGATCTGTAGTTTCTAAGCTGCGTTCCACGGAACTTTATGTGAAACAGCTCAAAAATCAAATTTAAAAAGGATTTTAAAATAAAACCATCGAAGATACTAAATAACTGTCTTTCATTTCGATAATTGCGAAAAGACATTATACTCAACAAGGTACCAGCTTCTCTATTTTTCCATTTCTGCAAACCAACATCACCACCCACAAACTGGTGATTGGCCTTCATGCGCATGGAAGTTCTGAGAAAGTTTCTCGCGTGCACCCTAGAATCTCTTGGCTTTCCTAGCAATATCCAGAAGGCTCTTTGTCTTACAAATACTAGCTTGAGGTTCTATTACTAGTAATATAAAGTAAATTCTGTAATATTTCTGTTCGTTAAATAAGTCATGTGTTATTGTGCAATAATTAAGACCACTCTTTCATTACGTACGTACTGATGCTGTGCTGATGACCTATTGTAACAGTCTCCATAACAGCTATTTTATGCTACAACTATTGCAATCAGGTATGTAGTTATTGGTTACACATTTCAACATTTTATTTGCTCTCTGAAGAAAAGTGATTTCTACTTAATCAATTTTTTTGCCCTTATTTCACTTTTTTTTTTCTTTCTTGTAGAGTTTTTGAGATAAATGAAATTTAGGATATTACCATATAAGCTCTTTATTCATAAAATTTACTCAAAAACTAGATGTAATATAGGAAATTGAGAATCATATTTGAATTAGTGTGAAAAAAATATCCAAAATATAATTTGATTAAACAAATTACATTAAATTTGGGAATTTTTGCTGGTAACATATAGATAATATGTATTATGCACTTACAATTACTCATTAATTCCAGAATCTACGAACACTATGGGTAAATGGCTCAAGACAAGTCAGCTTTTAGGTGCTGTAAACATAGAACGTGCAACTTCTAGTTCTAGCTGTACTGAGACCCTGCTATCTGGATCTGATGAGATTGAAGAAGATGCTCTTCATTGTAGTTCAGTAACTAAAAATACTAAGATATTAAAACTAGTGTTTCTCTGTGCCCAAATCAAGTCGGCCTGGAGTCTGATCTCCATTTTAGGGCAGAACTTCGATGGAATTAAGTTGTGCCCTCTTACTGATGAACAAGAAGTGAACATACCGACTAGTAACAGGAGTGAACGTGAAGGTTTAAAATCATTGAAAAAAAGGAAATACGATGAATCCTATCTATCTTTAGGATTTATTCATGTTGGCTGCACTTCCAACAAAATCCTCCTTAACAGTTCCTTGGCACTCGCTAAGCTGAAATGACACATGGAGACAAACCACCTGCACCTGAAGGGAAAGGACCACAAGGAAGTTCATGATGTCGCTATGGTTTGCTTACAGAAATATGCAAAGAAATGCAGAAATGAAAACTGAAACATCATTTTTGTTAAGTTACAGGATTGCCCATGCTGGTAAACCATATACAATTGCAGAGGATCTCATTAAACCATGTATGAAAGAAATAGTCCTTGGAGAGGAGGCGGCAAAAAAAAGTTTCAGCAGTCCAATGTTCTAACAACACCGTATTCATAAAATCCCAGACTATATCAAAGATAAAGTAATTCAGAGACTGAAAAACTGGAATGCATTTTGAATGTAACTGGAAGAGAGTGCAGATGTCTCCGGACTTGCAATATTGCTTGTTTTTTTGAGGTATACGTTCAAAGAATCAATCAAAGAAGATTTGTTTCTATGTGCACCATTGGAGGCCAATGTAACAGGGAAGAAATTTTTAAAATCATCAGTTGTAACATGCGTAAGACGATTGTGATTGGAACAAGTGTGTTGACGTATGCAGCAATAAGGCTGCAGCGATGGTGGGAAAATTGAAAGGGCTAGTATCAAGAATAAAAAATGTAGCGCCAAAGTGTACAGGGTGTTCGGGGTAAATTTGACAGTTTCGTGTTAAAGACAAAAAAAGTGAATATCTTAGCCAAGAATAAATTTATTGAAAAAATAAAAAAGGTACATAAAGATTATAGGTATC
Organism: Thereuonema tuberculata; assembly: GCA_023159025.1. Lineage (NCBI taxonomy): Eukaryota > Metazoa > Arthropoda > Chilopoda > Scutigeromorpha > Scutigeridae > Thereuonema > Thereuonema tuberculata. The sequence continues at coordinate 246,419,371 of JAFIDM010009631.1, read as the reverse complement.
TAAAGATATTTCATTCAAAAAAGTCACCCTCAGTATCCACGAGAGCTCAAGCTGGCTTCGGAATTTGTTGCAGGCAGCCTTGACGGTGTCCCGAGGGAGAACCCCAAACGCCTCCTTGATCCTGGCAATCAGCTTGGATTTTGTGTTACAGGCATTGTGGTTGGTGTGTTTCTCAACTGCGCCGCACACATAATAACCCATAGGATTGCAATCAGGGACCGGTGGCATCGGTCCGGTGGCATCGTAAAAATTCTCTGACAACCACTTCTGAGTCTTCCCAGCAGTATGGCAGGGAGCTGAATCTTGCTGCCACACATATGGTCGTCCAGAAGCCACCTTCTCCACCCAAGGCTTGACTACAGTGTTCAGCAACTCCACATAGCCATTTGACCCAGTTGCCTGGGTCTTCTATCACTTTCTCTTGCAATTTTTGGATGAATTCTGGTGTACGGAGGCAATCAGAACGTCTGCTGTGTGTTTTCCTACAAGCCACGGCTTCATAGCCTCCTTTGCAGTTCTTCATTTCACTTTGTATTGCTTTGACAGTGTTTAACGAGCATTGAGCAGTTGCCATGATTGTGGAATTTTCATGCCCGGCACGAATCATCATGATGCAGGTTATTCTTTTCCAGTATTCAGATGGGTTCCACTTGTCCATTTCAGTTCATTTTCACACTAAGGGTAAAGCTGACATAAAAGAATAAAAAAATTTGTAGAACATGTAAAAGTTTTCTAGAGAACCCATTTTTTTTTTACATATAAAAACTTTCAAATTTAGCCCGAACACCCTGTACCAGCAGCCATTGCATCTTGCATTGGCATGCCCTTGTGACAAAGAAAATTCCATCTGACTTAATGAGCCTGTAAAAATTCTCAATTATGTCAAGTGTCGCCCACTCCAGTCAAGACTTTTTACAAAGGCATGCAAAGAAATGGGAAGCCAACATCAGTCTTTTTTAATTCACACAGAAGTCAGATGGCTTTCAAGAGGCATCAGTCTTTTTTAATTCACACAGAAGTCAGATGGCTTTCAAGAGGCAAAGTCCAGGCCGGCTTTTTGAGCTGCATAACGAGCTTCAGGTTTTCTTCATAGGGGACGACTTTTCTGCTCCTAGCAAATACACCGAATTTTTACGCAATGAGAAGTGGCTCATGTGATGTACTTACCTCGCAGGCATATTCATAAAACCTAATGAAGCTACTACATCTTTACAGTCGAAAGATACAATCATATTCACAGTGAGAAACAAAATAACATCATTGAAAACCAGACGTTTGGATCGAATATGTAAATAAGAAAAACTTGCTTTTCTCTCCTGGCCCAGTTTCTGAGTAAAAACGAGTTGGAAATCAAAGTTGATATGCACAAAAACATTTGTTAGCATTTAATGCACCTCGTTAAATCCCTGTCGGAGTACTTCCCAGACACTAATATGGACGACGACTGGGTTCGAAACTCATTTGTTAACTGAAATAAACCTCACATGTTGTCCGTGCCAGAGTATGAAGAGCTTATTGAAATTCATTGTGCCTCCATCTTAAAAAACAAAATTCGAATCTGTGCCACTGAATGACTTTACGGTAGAACTGATAGACATATACCTGTTAGTAGCTGAAAAGGCTACCCGAGCTTTGCTACCCTTTGTGTTCACCTATCTATGATAGGCTTTTCAGCTTATGCTTACACCAAAAACAAAACTGCTCCAGATTTACGTATTCAGTTGTCAGACATAAAGCCCAATTTCAAAACTATTTTAACTACAAAAATGAAAGTTTCATTCATCACGTTAGGTATAAATCCAATATTTTCTTGTACAAAAAGAAAAGTTTATGGCTATATCTAAAAATGTTTTCACTTTCTTTTCAAACCTACTACTTTATGGATATATCCTAGGCCTAAAGGAGTAGATGAAGAAGGAAGAATGTTTTGGGTTCACAATGCTCAGTAAAATTCAGAGATAAAGTTAGGGTTCTGTGGAAAAAAAATGTCTTTGAAGGGTTCCATAACCGAAAAAGTTAGGGAAACGCTGATCTGGATGAATATCGGTCTAAAGATTTTACTGAATTAATAAAATATCTTCATATAAATTAAGATTGCTGCAGGAAGTTTTTTTTACTAAAATACATTTTAAATTTTAATTTATCTAAAATGTTTAGTAGTTTTTGCTAAATGAATGAAAGGTTAATTCTTATATTTCAAAATATAATTACTTCCTTTACTTATTTAAGAAAAGTGGATTATTTATTGTAACTATATAATTTCATGTTTCTTGATATTTAAAGACTTCTTGAAAGCAGGACAAGTACTCTACAGGATAGTTTACAGAAAATACATCAGTCTGTTAACAATAGTAATAGTGCCTCTCTAAATTCACTATTTGAAGATTTGCATTGGCTTCTGCTAATAACTGGTAAGTCTTCACAAGCTTTCTTAAGCTTAATCATAACTACCTATAAAATTTTATAAAATTAATATGTTGTGATTTATATAAACATTAAAAGTTATGTTTCATAAAAATATATCATTTAATTATAGTTTAATGTGTGGAATGTGATATATACAATTTCTTTATGGATTAGCACTAGAACTGATGAATCAGATTTTTGTACCATGAACAATTAGATTGTTAGATTAAGTCATCCTATTGTTTAAGTCTTGCAGTCAATTAGTAATATACACTCTTTGACCAAAAAAAAACAAAAAAAAAAAAACGACGCACCAAGAAGGAATTATCCAATTGAGACGAAATTTGGTACATTTAATGTACATATACAGAAAATGAAATCATTTGAATTTCAGAACAATTGGATGATTTATTGGACAGGAAGAGCTACATAAAGTGAGCAGGTCAGTATGGTGTTGGTCCATCTCTGGCCTGGATACAAGCTGTTATCCGAAATGGCAGTTGATTGATACAGTTGGCAGATGTGTTCTGTAGGATTTCTTACCAAGTGACCTCCAATTGGCGGGCTAATTCATCGACATTCTGGGATGGTTGCAGGCGACGTCTCATCACATCCCAAATGTGTTCAGTAGGAGAGAGATCTGGCCAACTGGCTGGCCAAAGAATTGTTTCGCAACCACAAAGACAATCAATGGAGAGGCATGCCATGTGTAACTCGGTGTTATCTTGATGAAAAATAAGCCTGTGGTGCCACAAAAGGAACGCCAACACAACAGGTCATAGAATTTCATCAACCTACTACTATGCTGTGCCACGGAGGACTAACGAGGAGATTTGGATAACAAACGAAAGGGTGCCGCAGACATAACTCCCTGTTGTCGGGCTGAATGGCATACGACAGTAAGAGCGGGATCCTGATGATGTCCGGGCCATCTCCAGACATCTGCACTGGTCGTTGGGGCTCAGTTCAAAACGGGACTAATCACTGAAAACAATTCATCCTCAGTCAGCACAACTTGGTAGTGTCCGGCACCACTGCTATTGCCCTTAACGGTGTACTGGTCAGTGGTAGGCAGTGTAATGGGCTCCTCTATCATAGATTCTGCTCCCGTAGTCTTCTACTAATGGTCCAGGTGGTCACTTCAGTTTTGGTCACACATTGGATGGTTGATAGAGATGAATCTGGTGCTGTTACAGCTGCTCTATCTTCCCATTCTGTCATTTCCCTAGGTCTTCTACTGCCCTCTTGTCGCTGAAATCCTCCTTTCAGAACCCATTCCTGTCAGCATCGTCTATTTGCCACATCACTCCGACCCAAATGCTGAGCGATTCATCGGTTTGTCCATCCAGCCTCATGCAGTTCGATGGCATATCTTCTTTCAAACTCCATCATGTGGTCAATGCTGGCGAGGCATTGTTGCAGTCAAGGTAGGAAAACGCAATCACAATTCACTGGAAGTTTTGTTCCTGAAAGCGAGTTTGCTCTTTATATACCCCATCACAATGCTCAGTTCTAATGTGCTGTAGCTCCGGCTATTCATTCATTGGATGCGAATTTTTGATCATTTGCATATTTGGTTGAAAGCTATTTGCATGTGAAGTTTCATTAGTATAGGATTTTTATTTTTGGTGTTTATCGATTTTTTTTTGTCAAAGAGTGTATATTGTTCAATTAGTAAGTTCTTTCAACAAGATCTGTAAATTTGATGTGAAAATTTTTAAAGGAAAAGAAATTAACAAAATGAAATATTGATTCAATGATTTATTATGATACATTTGTATCATAATAAATCATTGAAGATCATTGAAAACTCATTAATTTAGTATTAATAAAGAGTTCAATTAGTAAGTCTTTCAACATGGCTTGGTGCACATACAAGATTGTAAATTTGATGTGAAAATTTTTAAAGGAAAAGAAATTAACAAAAAGAAATATTTATTATGATACATTTGATCATTGAAAACTCATTAATTTCATAACACAAGGTTCTTAAAAGTGCCAGATGTAGTTAAGAAATTGAACCAATTTCATATGATGTGTATATTGAAAACAACAATTCGTGTATTGATGCAAAGCAGAAAAAATACAGTACTTTGAAATTCAAGAGTTCAATTAAAATGTTAAATTTTATTTTTTTAATTAATATTTAATTTAAATTTTTTTGAGAGTGAATGTATGAGCCAATATATATATTTTTAGAATAATAATAATAATAATAAATAATAATGTTTAAAACTATTTTTATTTTTCCATCAGATCAGTTTTTTTCTAAAAATAATAACTTCATTACTGGTCACAAAACATCTTTTAAAATAAATAGAGTGCAAAACAGAATTCTTTTGGGGAACATATGCCACACTGAGGCCACAATCCTCTTAAATAAATCTGCAAGGTTATCTAATATGATATAGATGTAGTATGTGCTGCAATTGCAAACTGGAGTTGCTGATTAAGTCAAATGACAGAATTTTATTTATTCACTGTAATTTGCTTATTAGCTTATTATAATTAAAATATCATTTATCTGAATTGTTCTTGAAGCCTAAAAGTAAAACTAAAATATTAAGTTCCTCTGACTATATTTTGTCAAGAATATTCATCATCAGATATCTAGGATGTTTATTGAAAATTAGGTTGGTAGAGTCAGAGAAATTACAGATTATTTCTAAGTCAGTGTCTCAGATTGTCAAGGTTTTCACCGTGCCTGAGAACAACAGTTTTAGCATGTCTTGCTTTTTATAAGTACAGTTGAGCATTCCTAATCCAGAATGCTTGAGACAGAATATTTGGATTTTAGATTTTTCCAGATTTTGGAATCTGGCCTAGTGATGTTGTCGAGTAGTAAAAAAATATTTACTTTTATAAAAGCTGTTTTAATTTAACATAAAAAGCATAAATATAAATGAAACAAACAAAGATTATAAATTTATTTATTTATTATCTTCAGGAGGAAGATTGAAAGAGGTTGATGGATTAGGAATGGGTCCTCCAGGGCAGTGGCTGACTGTCCCTGAATGATGATTCATTGTGTGAAAAATTGACCATGGCCAGCAGCAGGTACTGTCCTCCCAATGAGAGATGGCCGCCCTGTTTTTGTGCGATCTGCACATGTATGATCGATTAGTCTGGTCAGGCACTTCTGTCTGATTTTCTGATAGGACGCCGCCATTACAGTAATCGCTTGTTACTTTGCAAAAGAGCATTGTATTTATAAATAATATATATTTATTTATTTATATAAATACTTATTGTTAGCAACTGGTATTGAAATAACGCTAAATAGTCGAGAGAAGTTTTAATTTGGCGTTATCAACATGTCTTTCTCAGTGAAAACAGACGCCATCGTCCATTGTAACAGGAAAACATAATTGATCAGCTACCGGAAGGGCTGCGCAGTTCAAACTTCCACCGGTCATCTCTCATTTGGAGGACAATAGCTGTGTTGGCTGATAGTGTAAATTGCAGTCACTTTTAGCCAACCAGAGCAGCAGAGCTCTGTTTATGATCTATCCTACTCTAGCTATATTCTGAAACACTAATTAAAGAGAAATGTAATCACATAATTATCAGTCAGTGCTTAATAGTTGCATATTAACATAAAGCATTAAAGGTTTGGCTAATGAGAAAAAGGAATACCCTGGATTTCCCTTGATAGAAAAATTCGTTTGGTTTATGATCCCAAACGATTAGCAACAGTTTATCTTTCTTAGTTAATCTTTATTAGGTGACCTTAGCACAAAAAGAGTTAATACACACATATGCATTTAGCACATAGGCAGGGCATCATCTCGAAAGCCTCTGGACTCTCGAGTATTACGGATTTCAGAATTAGGGGTGTTCAACTGTTCCTTTTAACTCCCATTTCTTCCTATAGCAGTTTTGAAATTTATCGATGTGAGCTTTCTGAATGCATTCCTGTTGAAGTTATGACACTTAATCCTCAAAAAGTTAATACGGCTATCATGATGACCAAAAAACTTTTTCAGAAGAAATATGTCAACAACCTTAAAAACTAATTCTTATGATCTTTTCCAGTATTGAACCTGCCAGTAAAGTTACCTGTTCAGTAAAGTTTCTTATTTCATGCTTTTAACTATGCTGTATTTTGTTTTGTAGCATTTGAATATAGTAGAGGGTTTTAACCTCACCCATTGTACGCATTTAAAAAAAAATGAAAATAATGTTTCGCACTCCTGGTTGTAAGTAAAATATGTTTCATAACATTAAATGCATAATATTAATTATTCATTCTCAGGATGATTGCTTTGTAGTGCTCCTTTCAAGTTATTTTCTTTAATATTTTTGAAGTATATTGGAATAGTTTTCTGTTCTTTTTTTCTTTCTTTCTTTCTGGCTTTTTTTTTTCTGGGTTTATAGTCTTGTCTTACTCTAAAGTCTTTTCTTATGAAATATTTTGTATTAATTTTATATTGATGATCAAAAGCATTTATTATGCTAATTTTTTTTAATTATTATTCTTAGGGCATATTTTAGCAATGGATAATGAAGGTGAAACTTGTTTAATACCAACAGAAGTAATGCAGTATTCAGCAAAACAAAACTCAACTGTCAATATAGAACACACCATTAAATTATTAGTTTCACCTGGTTATCTGCCATCAGAAGTCTTAGGAGAAAGTCAACATATTGATTACGTTGTTAGGTAAAAAACAAAAAAATACCCACTACATTTTAACAAAAAAAACCCCACAAGTTTACAGAAAGCTGAAAATTACTATATTACTTTATAATCAGAACACAAAATGAACAAAATATTCTCAATGACCTGTTTATGTGTAATGTATTGCAATATTTTATTTTAGGCTGATTGCTGCTGTCTTTCGCCTGTGTGATGTAGAAACGAGAGCATTACAAGCTAATATGGGTCATCTTCTTAGCCCTGAAATTGCTTCCACCTTAATGTGGTTTTTTAATAGATGGTCGATATCTTATTTACTGCCTAATGAAAGCTATTATTCTGAGGTAAGAAGTATATCATATAATTCTTTATCTGTAAAGCAATATTAAGTGAATTAATTTACTCATTTATATTTCATTTTTTTTTATAAAAGTAAATTAAGTTATCAATATATTATATAAATTTTATGTTGGCCAAGCAATTACAAAATCACACATTTTTTTCTTTTATTAATTAAGATCAGTGAACCAATAACTTTATCAGTGGCAGTTATATATTTTTAACTAATTTTTGAAAATGTGATGTTATTGCATTGTACCACTCATGAAATTGAAATTGCTCTTAGAAGTCAAGTGATGAGAACATTTCTGATTACAAATTTTAGTCTTGTAATGAGCAAGGTTTAGTTTTCCACCGAGTTTTTCAGTATATTCTTGCCATATATTTTTCCAATAATTGTGAAACTTTTTTAATGAATTACATTCTTTAATTATTCGATGTTTGATATTCAATTTAAAATTCATGCTGTAATTAAAAAGTAAATTTAAGTTCTGAAATTCTTTTATGGGCTTTGAACTTAAGATAAAAAAAAAAAAAAAAAAAACCTTAAAAAAAAGAATTGTACATTTATGATTTTGAATGAGTTTTGTTATGAATCATTATAAATACATTGGATGAAAAAACATGTTAAGGAGAAATATTGGTGTTTCCGCAGCCGTTGTCTAATGAATCTTCTTGGTATACCTACTTCAGGGTGGTGCTTGCTGACATTTCATCAGTTTTCTTTTAAGATGTGGCACCACTCGGATAGCCAAGAAGATTCATATTAAGGAGAACTTATTATTATTTTTTTTTTTTTGTAAATTTGATTTCAAATTATACAGATATGACATAAGTAAATAGACACCTGATTTTTCAGTAATGTTTATATTCTTTCCTCATGAAATAAAGGAGCTGCAGTTGTAGCTGGATTTAATTTCATTCACTCTATCATGCATTGTGGAGATGAGATCATCAATGGTACTCTGTGGAATGTTAGCTCAGTAATAAGGGTGCAGGTGTACCTTGTTAGTTGGTTTCTGTGGCATCCATCATACTTTACATCTGATTTGGCCCACAGGTGTTCAATTGACTTCATATCAGGGCTCTGCCTTAGCCATGACAGTTTCTGGATGACGTTTTGTTCGTGCCATGTTTGGGTACGTTTTGCAGTATGACATGAAGTACCATCCTCCATGAACAAAGAGGTAGCTTTAGACACATCTGACCACTGGAGAGTATTGGTAGCAGGCCCTTTCAAGGATGAAAATGTATTTTTGTGCATGATGTTGACTTCAGATTCTATAAGGTCTGAATGACCAATCATCCACATGGCTCCCCATATTGTTACCTAAAAACCACTATATTTTAAAAAACTAAGTGATTCAAGCTGAATTCTTGAATTCACCTATACTCTCCCACTGTCTAAAAATTGTGCAAATTAGGACTCATCAGAGAATATGATAGTCTGCCGAAATGCGAAGGGTCTGTCAGTCATGTCTGTTGCCCCTTGCCAGGCTGTGACAAATATTTGCTTCTTGCAAAAGAGGTTTACTTTGAGCCGCTCTTCTGTGTAGCCAAATCGGTGAAGATACTCCTGAGTAGTTCTGGAACTCACTTGAAGCTGTTCGTAATCCCAGCAGCCTTGCTACAAGGATTGGCTTCCACAGAACACTTGAGAGCTCGAAGACACCTCAGTTAGGCCCAGGGTGACCTGTACATAATTGTGGTGATTCCTTGCCTGCCTTCTTGAATTCTGCTATCACTCGATTGATTGTGACACGAGGAATTTGCAGCAATCTGATGCTGGCTGGCTCTGAGATTGTCTAACAATTTGTCCTCTCTGAAAGCACTTAGTTTCTTGGTTTCCTTGGGTCAAGGTATTTTTGTTTGGTTTCACCTACTTCCTGATATTGTCCTGCAATATATATTCAATGAAATTAGTGCAGAAAATGCAATATAGACTTCATTAAATGGCAAAAATAACATTACAACAGGTGTCTATTTATATATCTCCTGTCTGTGTATTAACATAATAATGCTAATTTGAAACAACTGGATCTGTGTTCTATGGTCAAAAAAATAAGAATGACTTGAAACAAAAATAAATAAATCTGTAATTTTACTATTATTTTTTAAATTTATTTTTAATTTGTTAATAGAAATATTTTAAAATAAATTTCAGTGAACATATTGTTAGAGCCCAGTATTTATCAATGTTTTTGAGCTGCAACTCCCTTAATTGCATGTCTCCAATTTAGCAGTCTTCCTCTGATTATTATTATTATTATTATTATTATTATTATTATTATTATTATAGATTTTACTTTTTTTATAAAAAAAAAAAAAAAAAAAAGTAAAAATCTCTCTCTCTCTATTTCAGAATAATCATTATATTTACTACAAACAGCAGTTGGCTGTAAATGTACATATACTATAATTCTGATAAACTTGTCTTTATTTTTTTAATACTATGATTGTCTCATAAGTTGGACAACACTGTCTCAAGTTTGCTCTAATTTTTGTTTTATAAACTCTTAATTAAGTTGTGCCACCACTTTCTTCAATTTATTGTACATTCTTTTCATAATCTTCTAAATAGTGTCACATTGAATTGAAAAAAAAAATAGTGGGAACGATCATGTGGTTAGAAAAAAAGATATTTTGTTAGAAAAATAGCCTTGTGTATATGGCCACCGTGCTGACCTATAAAGTGTCTTTGTGCAAAAAGCTTTTCCACCCCTCTCCTTAATAATTTTATTTGCTAATTTTTTTTATTGAGAAATACGACAGTTGTTATGACTAGACAGAATGTTTGAAATAAATATGATTATTTTATTGTGTTTGGAATGGAGAATCGGATTTTAAAACTTAATTTGGAATTTCCCCTCTTTTATGGTGCATTTGTCAGTGCACAATTTGCACACCTGCTTGCAACAGCTCTGTCTGTTTACACACATACATTTAGTGTTAATATTTTTTTTGTTCATTTGCCCTTACTGTGATTACAATCTGATTTTAGAATTCTCTTTTTTCTTCCTCCTAATCATTAGATTAGTATATCTTTAAATATTGCTTTTGGAAGAGACACTGAAACAGGAATGTGGGCATTAAATTATCTTCTGCAAAAAATTGACTGCAATTTAACTATGTGGTCTTCAGAACAAGCAATTGTAGATGACACTGTTTTACTTCTTGTTGCTTTAGTAGACCATAAGGACAGGTAAATACTTTATTTTATAAGTCTTAATTTATTTATAATGCTCTGTTTTGTTTAAAATTAAAGTGCTACTTATAATAATTAAAGAATAATAGTAATAGTAACGATTATATTTATTAATGCTTAAATTTCATTTTAATACTGTTTCCTCTTTTTTTTTTTGTAATTTGTTTGCTCTGCCAAGAAATAAAAACCCTGCAAGGGGAATAAACAGAATGACATTGTAATAGAAACTGATAGAAATGTTTAGTTATTCTTCATGTTTCATTTATTTTGTTTTCAAGTGATAAATTATGTAAACTTATGAAAATTGTTTTATCCAAATAAGTTCAGAAATACTAATAATTTCCAAATAATGTGACTTCTCATTATCCTGGTTTTCAGAATTAGAAAAATTGTCAAAATCTTTGAAAATTTCAGAAAGTTAAAAAAGTTATTTTATCTGCTGAAGTTTCGTATCACTATAGTTTCTTGTTTCTTTTTTATTAATGTACAAGGGTGGTTCAAGGTTGACTGAGACTTTTATCTCTATAGTGGAAATGGAAAATCTGACAAGCACCACACTTTGTCAGTTTTTTCAAAATATTCCCTTTGAGCGTCCAGGCACTGCTGCATCATTGTGGCAGTTCCCTGATTCCTATCGCATAGAAAGAACTGGGCTGCTGTTGTACCCACTGCAGGGCATCTTTCTTTAGAGCTTCATCTCTCTTGAATTTCTTCCCTTCCAGATAAGCTTTTAAGGGGCCCAAACAAATGATAATCACTGGAGGCTAAGTCTGAACTTTAAGGGGCATGGGGCAAAACCTTCCAGTGAATTTCAACCAGAATTGCTACTGTTAAATTGGCCGAGTGAGGCCGAGCATTGTCATGGAGAAGAATGACATGTCCAGACAACATCCCAGGTCTTTTCTTGCAGATTGCATTTTGTACGGCACCCTTCAGCAATGTGCAGTAATACTGGGCATTAATTGTGGCCCCTTTCTCCAAAAAATCTACATGGATAACACCTTGCATGTCCCAGAAGACACTTCCCATGATTGCAGTCAAATGAACGTGTCCATGTGGTTCATTTGTCACCAGCTCTCATCCTTCACCAAACTGTCGACACCTTTCATACACTCTTTGCAGTGGTAGCTTTTGTTCCCCATACTGTGCTTGCAATCTTCTCAAAATCTCAGCTGGTTAACATTCTCCTTCACAAGAAATTTGATTATGCACCATTGTTCCACAGCTACAGACACAGTGCTTGCTGCCATGTTTGTTGCAAGTGCTCTGCATGCACCAGATACGTCATGCCGGGCACAGGATACTTCAAAAGATTTTGTTGCATCTTTCGCAAGTTGTATCGTTCTACAGTTATTCATCAGTTTTTTATGCACAAAATTATCAGTCAACCTTGAACCACTCGGTGCGGGTTCCTGTACGTGGTGAGGGGACCACCCATGGAGGGTTCTCTTTTCCATGAGCTACTCTCCATGGGTCCTAAACGCCCGCCCCCGAATCCAAGGTGGAAGGCATCGTGCCGATGGATGTGTGGCACTACGGGGTTATTTTAGTGTCGTGAACGATCCCTGTGGAAAAAAAAAAGATTGCCTGGCAACAAATCACAGTATTTAAACTGCTTCGGCAGTGCCTTCCAGGCAGATATGGGGATAGCTGCCTGGTGACTGTTCTTTCCCCAGCTAAATTTTTTGTGTATGGATTCTAATTTTTTTCCTTTATTGGGAAGCAATTCCCACACCGTCGATGTTCGTTCTTCTTCTATTATCACTCAGACCTTTCTAATCATGCATTCCTTAACCCCTGAGACACCTTTATCTAAACTGTCCCCTTTTCTCATCTCCAAAGCACTTTCAGGTGTAACTTCAAATATCAAGTCAGTCAAGAAACTGCAGTCTGGCGATTTGTTAATCCAGCTGCCTTCTTCAAAAGCTGTGGACCAACTACTTAATTTGACAACTCTGGCAGATACTCCGGTATCTGTCACAAAGCACAAGACTCTAAACTCTAGTCGCGGCGTGATCCGCGAACCAGATCTGGACGGTTTATGTGATGCTGACCTTCTCGAAGGCTTTGCTTCGCAGGGTGTGACTGCTGTCCGACGGATTAACGTTCGTCGTGACAATAAGGAAGTACCCACTCGAACAGTTGTTCTTACTTTTAACACCTCCACACTGCCCACGAGTGTTACGGCTGGCTATCTTCGCTGTCCTGTACGTCCTTACATCCCGAACCCTTTGCGCTGCTTCAAGTGCCAACGTTATGGTCATGGCTCTGCAGCTTGTCGGGGCAAGTCCATCTGCCCTAAGTGTGGTGAGCCATCCCACGAGTCTACACCGTGCACTTCGCCTCTCAAGTGTGTCAATTGTTCTGGAGACCATCCTTCATACTCTCGATCTTGTCCTCGTTGGAAGGAGGAGAAGGAGATTCAGACTATCAGAGTTAAACATTCTCTTTCTTATCCCGAGGCTCGGAGGATGCTTCTTGCTGTGCCAGCTCAAAAGACTTTTTCGTTTGCAGTAAAATCCAAACAGACAGCTTCAATCTCCTGTCAAACAGACATCACTTGTCCTCCTCGCGAGTCCTTTTCAGCCATATTTCAAAACATTGCTACTCCTACCACAACAGTTCCGTCACAATCAACTCAATCTACGTCACAATCCACCATGTTATCTTTGCCAGTTTCTTCAAGTACTTCTAATATCCCTGCCGGTCTCAACTTCACTCAGAAGCGACCATCTGTATCTCCACACCGACCTTTTCATCGCACTAGTTCACATTCACGTTCACCTTCTCGTGGCCGTCGGAGACATTTTTCTCCTAGACGGTTTTATGAAGACGATCTGGAGGACTCCTCCAAACACCCAAACTTTAGGGCACCACCAGCACCTCCACCTTGATTTTTAGGCTTTTATCCTTTTTTATCTTTTAATGGCCTTACTGTATTGGAATTGTCGAGGACTTCGCTCCAACCTGAACGATGTTAAAGCCCTCCTTTCTACAAATCATCCAGTCTGTATGTGTCTCCAGGAAACTTTTCTTACAGGAAACGACACAGTTTCTCTTCCAGGATATTCCATGCTGAGTAAACAGCGGACCGATAGAAGCGGCGGAGGCGTTTGTCTCTTTATTCGACATGATACTCCATCCTCTCATGTCCCACTTACGACTTCTTTGGAAGCTGTTGCTGCTCGCCTTTCCACTAGCCGCCTTTTCACTATCTGTAGCTTATATCTGTCCCCCACAGCCCCTGTTTCGCTTACAGACATTGCTCAGCTTCTGGATCAATTACCGACTCCGTTTCTCTTAGTCGGAGATTTCAACGCTCATTCTCCTGTCTGGGGTTCTTCATCCACCAATCCTAGAGGTGCTGTTATTGAAGATCTTTTAGTTCGGCGTAATCTTTGTATCTTTAACACAGGCGCCGCAACTCATTTCTCATCCTCGCCAATATCTTTCTCTGCTATTGATTTAGCTATAGGTTCTGTGTCACTCTTCCCCCATTTCTCATGGGATGTTATCAACGACCCTGGTGGCAGTGACCATTTCCCAATCATTCTCAAAGAGCTCCCTCGTTCAGCTGTTTCATCACCCAGTCGTCATCGCTGGAAATTTGACTCTGCTGATTGGATAACTTTTACTAGCCGCTGTAATCTGGAGGCCATTGATCTTTCAGCTACCATTGATCAACTTATTGACGAGGTCACTCATATCATTATTTGTGCTGCCAAAGCAACAATTCCACAAACATCTGGACGATTCCCTCTGCATCCCAAACCTTGGTGGACTAGTGACTGTACGTCTGCACAGAAGATTAAGCAGAAAGCTTGGAACATTTTCCGCCGTTATCCGACTTCTGCCAATCTTTTGGCTTTTAAGCGAGCACGTGCTTCTGCTCGTCGTATCCGTCGCATTGGTCAGAGGGAGTCGTGGCAACGTTTTGTTTCATCACTAACTTGCACTTTGTCTTCAAAGACCCTTTGGGATAACATTCGTAAGATGCATGGAAAGTACAGATCTCAATCTATGCACATACTGAAAGAAGATGGAAAAGAAATAGCTACTATCTCCGCACAAGCTGAAGCCCTTGGACGTGCTTTTGCACGGAATTCCAGCCCTGCACTTTTATCTCCTACTTTTCAAACGATTAAAGACCGTACTGAAGCTATTCCTTTAAAGTTTTCTTCTTCCAACAGAGAACCATACAATCTCCCATTTAGTTTACAGGAATTATTGTTTGCACTAGACACCAGCAAAAATACTGCCTGCGGCCCTGACGGAATTCATTATGTGATGTTGCGACACTTATCTGTTTCGTCGTTGAATGTTCTTCTGTCCATCTTTAATAAAATCTGGTTGGAACACTTATTTCCTGATAGTTGGCGACGAGCTATAGTCATTCCTTTTGCCAAACCTGGTAAAGACGCCAGTGATCCAAATAATTATCGCCCCATTGCCCTCACTAGCTGCTTATGTAAGACGCTTGAACGAATGGTAAATCGCCGCCTTCAATGGTATCTTGAAGCCAATAAACTTCTCGCTACCACACAGTGTGGTTTCCGGCAGCATCGCTCTACGGTTGACCATCTTGTACGTTTGGAAGATGCTATTCGCACTGCATTTGTTAATAGAGAACACCTCGTCTCCATTTTCTTTGACTTGGAGAAGGCATACGATCGCACCTGGAAATTTGGCATTTTACAAGATCTTCATCATTACGGCCTTCGTGGTCACATGCCTATTTTCATTCGCAATTTTCTTGCGAATCGTACCTTTCAAGTACGTCTAGGATCTACGCTCTCTACATGTTATCCTCAAGAACTCGGAGTACCTCAGGGCTGTGTCTTGAGCGTTACCCTTTTTTCTGTAAAGATTAATGGCATCATTTCTGTTTTGCCTTCGTCAGTTCACCACTCTTTATATGTTGACGACTTACAGATCTCTTGCAGTTCTGTTAATTTACGTCTGATTGAACGACAACTGCAGTTAGCTCTACATCAGTTGCAGACTTGGAGTGTTTCTAATGGTTTTACTTTCTCACAATCCAAGACTGTGTGTGTCCATTTCACTCGACGTCAGGGAATTTTTCCTGATCCCAAGCTGACTCTTGGTGGCGTCTCACTTCCATGTGTGTCTCAGCATAAATTTTTAGGCCTCATTTTTGATAAGAAATTGACTTTTAAGGATCACATACTTGACCTTCGGAAACGGTGTCTTTTAAAACTAAATTGTATCAAAGTGCTTTCGCATTCCAAATGGGGTGGTGATCGCTTGGCCTTGTTGCGCATTTACCGAGCCCTTATTCGATCCAAATTGGATTATGGCTGCATTGTCTATGGCTCTGCGCGACCGTCTGTCCTTCGGACACTTGATCCTGTACACCATCAGGCCCTCCGCTTCTGCCTCGGTGCTTTCCGTACTTCACCGATTCCCAGCCTGTATGCAGAGGCTCTGGAACCGTCCCTGCACTTTCGTCGACAAGTTTTGTGTCTCCAATATTTCGCCCGTATTTCTTCACTTCCCAATAATCCTGCTTATCAATGTGTGTGTCGTCCTCGTCAACGACGTCTTTTCACCAATCGTCCTTCCATTATACCACCTTTTGGACATCGGGTGACGACTTGGCTCAATACACTACAGCTCGCTGACCTTCAGATTGCCACTCTACCTACTTCACCATCCGCGCATTGGAAATATCCTCTCCCCACCTGTGATTTCTCTCTTCGTACTTTTGCGAAAACCAACACTCCCTCGACAGTCTTTCAGTCTCTGCATCAAGATCATTTGTCCCGTCACTCTGATTTCAACATCTTCTATACCGACGGATCTAAAGGTGCAGATTATGTTGGAGCTGCTTTTTACACTGCTACTTTCAGTCGTGCTGTTCATCTTCCTTCTGAGACATCTGTGTTTTCTGCTGAGCTTTATGCCATCTTCCTAGCTTTACAGTATGCTTTGCAGGAGAAGTTTACGCACACACTTATCTACAGTGATTCTGAGAGCGCTTTGCGGGCACTGTGCAGTCACACCCTGAAGGGTCACCCTTTTGTTTTATCCATTTTAGATTTTTTACAGCGTTTTCACCGTTGCACTATCATTTTCTGCTGGATCCCAGGCCACGTCGGCATTGTCGGCAATGACCACGCTGATTCTCTCGCAAAGTCTGCTGCTAGTTTACCCTTGCGACGGATCTCCACTCCGGCCTCTGACATCCACGCACTTATACGTTCTCGTCTCCGATCTGCCTGGCAACACGAATGGGATGCTCTTCACGGCAATAAACTTCGTCTTGTCAGTCCTTCGTTATCCTCTCCTGCCACTCGACTGTTTCCAACTCGCCGGAAGGATGTTCTTCTGGTGCGTCTGAGGATCGGCCATACAAGACTGACACATAGCTACTTATTGCTGAATCGTCCACCTCCCCAGTGTTCTACGTGCAACGTTGTTTTAACCGTCCATCATATTTTAATTGACTGTCCTGCTTTTACTCAATATCGTCGTCAGTGCTTTTATCCTCTTTTTAAATTTCACGTTCCTTTTCATATTTCATTGCTTTTAAATGATAATGATCTTTTACCCATTTCATCAGTTTTACACTTCATTCATCAATGTGGCCTTGCCACTCTATTGTAATTCTCAGATTTTTTACTTTTCTTCTACATACCTATCATTTTACCTATATCCTATTATCTTACTTTGCACACTACCTATTCTTTTCTTGTTTTTGTCCTTTTTAGCTAGATACATGTAGTTAGTCTTCATTCCATTTTCTTTTCTTTTTTACCTTTCTTGGCGCAGCTTAGCCGCAGCTGCTTTTGCGCCATTAAACACCAACCAACCAACCAACCAACCTTGAACCACCCTTATATTATAAAAAGACTAAAAAAAGTTGGAATTAAATTCTATTCTCTTCAGAGACTTGATTGAGCAGCATTACGGAAGTACCTATAATAGAAAATAAAAAAGTAATTGCTATCCTTATAGCATTTCAGGCTTGCTTGATTTGTTGATAATGAAAATCACTGAATATGAAAAAAGAAAAGAAAGAAAGATTCTGGTCATTCTGGTGCATCTGAGATGGATACGCTTTGGTTCTAGAATAAGCCTTTTAGGCCTTTTTAGAAGATTCTTAAGCTTAGCAAATGTATATCATATTTTGTTTCTAAAGATCACTAAATATTGGGCAGGAATTTCATTCATTGAGTGGCAGTGCAATTTTGATATGAAGGAACTTCTCAGACCTATACATTGGACTTCAAGAATGTAAATATCAAAATATTCAGAAAGACATAAAAACCCATCCATAACTTAAAAAAGATAGACTGGCAAGGGAGGAGTAGCTTCAAAAATTTCATGTGATGGAGGAAAAATTGAAACTGATGCAGGTTTTGAAATAATGACTTTTCTATGATGAGGCATATGAAAAAAAAATCTAATACATTAAAATATGGCTCATTGTTTAATAATCGAAATTTTGTGAAAGAGATATTAAAAATGGTATAAAGAGCCAAGTGTGAGATATGGTATATATATTGTAGGATTTGTGTCTCAGTGACTTTAATAAATTTGATAATTTGCAGATTCTTGTCAAATAGATTCACAGTTTGCCATTGAAATGAATTTCAGTTCTTGAATTGAACATTAGCTTGATAAGTATTAGTATCAGCTACACCCTTGCAATGCCTTACATTCCAAACATAGATATATCCAATTTTATGTAAATAAGCAGTCATTATTGATAATATCTTATTAATTTTGGTTATGGATAGCTGTAATAATAACAATAATAATAATGTTTTGAGGGGTTGTTTTCTGTATTTAATAAGTTTTCATACTTTTTATTTCATACTTTTTAGGGGCAGTCGAGTGGCTAAATGTGATGGCCTTTGGAATTTAATAAGAAAACAGGCTAATAATAATTTAAGTCTTTTACCTGCAAAAGCTAAACGTGGTTTTTTAAAATCCTTAGTATTAGCTGGTACTTTTGCACCTGATCAAGCAAGTAGAGAACAATATTGGCTTCAGGTAATGATGAGTAAAAACTTGATTTGCATCATTTTGTATTTGTGCTTGTCTTTTTATATTATGAATTTGAGAGGTTGGCTTTTAGCTATTTTGCTTGAGCTAATTAACTTGTCAATCTTGTTCTAGGTTTTGAAGCCGTTGCAGGATAGATTTAACAGTTTTATGACACAAGAAAATTTTCATAAA
Organism: Thereuonema tuberculata; assembly: GCA_023159025.1. Classification (NCBI taxonomy): domain Eukaryota; kingdom Metazoa; phylum Arthropoda; class Chilopoda; order Scutigeromorpha; family Scutigeridae; genus Thereuonema; species Thereuonema tuberculata. Next base: position 246,400,577 of record JAFIDM010009631.1, on the reverse strand, counting down.
ACTTTTCATGAAGAGAGAGTTAAAAAAGAAGCTATTCACCTTTTAGATTGTTTCATTGGTAAGCTTATATTTAACGTTCTTAATTTTCATTGTATGATTTTTACATGTAAGGTTTAGTTATTTCCCATGGTGAAATTGAGTACTGGTTCATGTGAGCTTGTTTGTAAAACTTTCAAAGTTCACTGAACTGGTATTCTTTTTAGTATACTATTCATGTTCTGGGGTTGCAGTTATTGCTCATGCTATTCCACAGATGATTATTGTCCAAATCACAATTCTTATTGGTGGCAGGCAATTCATTATGGCCTCAAAATAGTTATTGCCTAGTTGTAATAATTGGCTAGGTTTGGCCAGTCCATTCTGGTATGAAAAACATTTGGAACAGTATTTTGAAGTTCCAGTAGCTAATGAGGATTATTTCATTTATCACGAGGATCTTAGACACTGCTCAGCTGACAGCGTGATGGGGGAGGGGGGGGGGATTCACTCGTCTTTCTGTAAGAGATAAATGCTCGTTTTAATTGTGTATACTTTCACAGTCCATAATGTTTTCATTTCAATTTTAGCTTCAACTTCATGATATCAATTGACATTTTGACAAGAGGACTTCAAATTGAAATAGGGAGCAGACAGCATTGAGGATGACATTTTTAGAGGGTTGTTTGCATAGTTTTGGAAACAGGATGAAACATGGATAAAATAAACAATATATGATAATAGCAATTTAAAAATATTTTAAGGAAGACACATGAATAATTTCAATACTTTTTGATTTTTATTTTTCGTTATGAAAGGATAGTAAGCTGAGAACCAGTTGCTAAAATTTCTGAACCCCACCATTAGTTACATTTGTGTATTACAATTATCTACAGTAAATTACATTCAAAAATAGAGTTCTAATCATATAGTGTACTTCAGATTAAGATATTAATATTTCTGGGACATACTTTATTCACATAATAACATAAAAAGATGCTAAAAGTTATTGATTTTGAATTTCCATCTTCACAATAATACATTTCCAATGAATATATTTCTCCATGATAGTGCTAAGATCTCATAATAATAAAAGAGTCCTGGATGTTTCATAATTTTGGAATTTAAAGAATACAAAATGCAGTAGCTCTTACAAAATAACAGAAATAAATAAATAAATTAAGTAAATAAATAAATAAAGAAAGAAAGAAAGAAATTAATTAATTAATTAATTTTTGGTAGATATCTTACTTAGCTCAAAAGGAAATTACAGTCGGACCTCTATTTAACGAAGTCGCTAAATCCCAAAAAAAAGTTCGTTATATGGAAAATTCGTTAAATAGAGATTCACCTTTTAAAATTACTTTAAACTACATAAAACAGATTTAAAATACTTAAGAAATAAATATTTTTAAAAAAGTAATAATTTTAATGATATAAAGCATGCATTACCCAATGCGTACTTAAATTAAAATAAAGTCTGTTTATTTTGTTGGAGTTTTTTTTTGAAAAAGTGTGTTTGCTTATAGTAAGTCTTGCATCTTTGCAATGCACAAAAAACCCCTTTAGGCGTATTTTCTTCAAATTGTAATCTGCATTGGATTGTTTCAAATGATTTTAGCATTTCATCATACGAAGGTTTTTTGATTTCTTTATCATGATCATTTCCATTTTCATCATCTTCATTGCAATTCATTGCTGTATTATTTTTATTTTTCACACTGTCCAAAATATCCGATTCAGTTAGTGTTTCCGAGGGCTCAACTTCAAAATCAAGTGAAAGATGAATGATGCAATATCAATGAGCATATCATCGTTAATTTCTTCTTTTTACCTCAGCTGTATCCTCGAAAAAGTTCGTTAAATAGAAAATGCACTTCGCTATTTGGAGGTTATTTTACGAAAAAATTAGCAAAATGTTCTTGGTTCCAAAGAAAAGTTCGCAAAATAGAGGTTCATTAAATAGAGGTCCGACTGTATAAGAAAAATTAAAAATTCATAAGATCACTTTCTTTTCTTCTTCGTTTATTTTTTTAAAAGTTTTATTGAAAAGATATATTTCGTACTTACTAAGCTAAAACTAAAAGCTAAGTTTTAGCTAAGCTAAAACATTCTTGGATGATGTAAAGAAAGCCTGATGATATATATATATATTCCTAGTATCATAAGAATTTTACAAAAGATGAAAGTACAGGCATAAAACTTTGGGAGTGGAAAGAAAATTAGAAAGATGTTTCTTCAGTTTGATATTAAACATTTTCAAATGTTAAAAATGTTACTGGATGAAATGTTATCATTTGGGAAAATCTGCAAAATTCTAGATTTTTTTTATTAAGAAATTTATTACTTAATGCTAATTTTTAATTAAGTTTTTTTTTTTAAACAAAATTGAAGTTATTTATTGTCAATTTTAATATGATAGTATTCTGCTATTGAGAAAAAGTCTAAAACAATTTTTTAAAAAGTTATATGATTGAAAATAAATTTCAGGTGTTGTACAGGGATGTGAAATCCAGAACATACAGTATTTATTTCCATTTCTGCATCCAATCATTAGAGAGTTTGTTACTGTACTTAACATTTATCATAATTATCAGGAAGTAGTTGAAATGGTCCTAGAATTCTACTGTGAATGTGCAAAAAGAATGTTATGTTTTCTTTCTCAGGTAAGTTATGTTTTGGCCTTTTAATTTCAGAGATCAAAAATTGAAAAATCATTAGAAATTATGAAATGTTTATGAGAACACAAACATCAGTCAGCTTGTAAATGTTACTGGCAAAATGTTATTTATATAACAAGTAGATAATAAAGTAAGAGTTATGCCACCGCACATGTCTAAACAAATCAATTAAAAATGAAGACATATCAATATTCACAATCGATTTCGTCAATGCTCTGATTGACATCATCAGGTGAAGGACAACTAAAATAAAAGAAATAAATAAAACACAGTCCAGTCTTTATAGGTAATGGCACATTTTTAAGCCAATGACAGTTCAGCTACGGATGAGGTTAGCAGATGCTTGTTGAAGGGATGTAGTACCAGTCTTTATTTCAACCTTGTTAATCAATAGCCTAAATTTATATAGACAATTTCGAACAATCAATTAATGGATTGGTCCAACCTACATCCCTTCAACAAGCATCTGTTAACCTCATCCGTAGCTGAACTGTCATTGGTTTAAAAATGTGCCATTACCTATAAAGACTGGACTGTGTTTTATTTATTTCTTTTATTTTAATTGTCCTTCACCTGATGATGTCAATCAGAGCATTGACGAAATCGATTGTGAATATTGATATGTCTTCATTTTTAATTGATTTGTTTAGACATGTGCGGTGGCTTAACTCTTACTTTATTAAATATATTTCTGCACGTTAAGTTTTCTTCAATAACAAGTAGATATTTACAACTTTTGATGTTAGTGTGGGTTTCTCTATTCATCAAAAATTAAGAAATTTAAGATATTGTATAAGTTAACACTTAAGCATTAAAATAAGTAACTTTTATAAAAGAAATTTATTTTTGAAACTTCTTACTTAAAAATTAATGCAGTGAACAGGATACTTTCATTAAATTGTTGAAATACATTAGCAGTTTTTTAATGTAAATTTAGAGATTTGATTATTTTTTTTCTATTTTTATATCAAGCTATTTTTAAGTTAAGCAAATTAAAATTTATTTTGTAGATATTGAAGATTCTGTAAGAAAATGTCCTTGATGTAATTTTCTTTGGTTCTACAATAATTTATATCATTAAATTATACAATAACAATGATAATCTTACATAGACTCTGTAAACTAAAGATTTGTAAATTCAAAAAGGATTAGGTAGAGAAACAACTGAGCTTAGTTCTAAACTAGGCATGACACTGATATTGATCAAAGCCTTTTGATCTGAATATGAATCTTGTAATGAGTATCAATGCTTTAATTTATAATCTAATGTTAATTTTAAATAGTGCAATTAATGTTTCTTAATATTCTGGCAAATTATAAGAGAGTTAAAATGCATAATGTGATGCTCACTTTCTGATAAGATGCTTTTCATCAAAGAATAAAGGTTCTTGAAGCAAGGTTCTTATTTTGATTTTTAAGTTCGGAATGCCCCCAGTTTTCTATGATACTTAACAAATGAATGAAGGAGCAGTGAAAGTGATGCTGACAATTGGAATACTAAGAAAAGGTGGCATTAACCAATATCTTTTGTCCTTCTCTGATGGGTCAACAATTTCTTTACTTAAGTCCACACTTCTTCCTTACATCGTTTCTTATCATATTATAAGTTCCAAACCATCTTCAACCCATAAATATATAAAAAACATACGTATTTATTTGTGAATTTTCGGAAAGAGTTCTTCTTTCCTTTGTCAAGCTTCAAATAACATAAGCAATTTATAGATGTTAATTATCATGCAGCATTACACATCCTGGACTTAGTTGCAATATAACAAACATTATAATATCTCTTTCACATGACAAAGAACCTTAACTTTCCATTATATCATAATTTCAATAATTTGAAGAATTGGTTTTTTAATGAATGAATAAGATTGTTGAAATTACACATCCTGGCCTTTGTTACAGTATAACAAACATAATAATATCTCTTGAACGTGACAAAGAATAGAAAGTTAAGGTTCTTTGTCACGTTAAAGAGATATTATTATGTTTGTTATATTGTAACAAAGGCCAGGATGTGTAATATTGTATGATAATTAACATCTGCAAATTGTTTGTTATTTAAAGCTTCACACGGGGAAAGAAGAACTCTTTCTGAAAATTCGCTTATAAATATATATGTTTTTTTATTATATATATATATATTTATGGGTTGAAGATGTTTGGAACTTATAATTTCCTTACTTTCTTAATCTGTCTCTACATACTGCTTGATTTTAACAACATGAGATTTTTCCATCTCTTTTTAGCATCTACCATTCACTTTTGTCTCCTGTAAATCGCATCTCTTTCTCTCAGCCCCTTTCCATTTGAACTTATCCAGATTCCAGAATCTTATTTTATAAAATTTTTTACTTGTCCTGTCATCACCCAGTTTACCTATCATTTAATCTTTATCTATCACTATTACATTTCCTAAGAAAAGAAAGCACACATGGGTTCAGGATCTTCAGCAGCCAGGAATTTACTATCTATATTCAGTTTCTGATAGAACTCGAGCCACTTCAATGTGTTGCCTCCCCATTGGTTTCTAAATAAATAAATACTTGCCTAGTGTCACTCAAATCATCTTTTTGTACTTTGGAGTGAAAGGCATGATTTGTAATATGTAATTTAATTATTTCTAAATGCTCTGGATTTTTGTGTAATAGGGCTCTATAATTTTCTTTTCAGGCATACTCTAGACAGCTGTATGAGATTTGTCTTTTAATGATACAAACATTTGCAAAATTTAATATTGGTAAGTTGAAAAGTTATATATTTGCAAATAAACATACATAAACACTAATAATTCTATTTCTGAAAAAAAAAAAAAAAAAAGTTTTAAAGAACTGCAGTTTTAGAAAATTTTACTTTATTCAGTTATTTGAAAATTATTTAAAGCAGTAGTGATTTGGCAATGGCTGGTTTCCGAGGGTTTACACAACATTGCTGACTCTTCCCGTCCCTGAAATATACTCATTTTTAGAAGGTTATTAAAATAACATTTTAGAAGATGAAAAATTGGAGTTGGCTATGCAAACAGAATAAAAAGTTTATCATAATCCCTCCTGAATCAAAGTTATAAGTAGCCACTAAAATACAATATTCAACTGAATGAAGAAAAAGGGTGGAACCAAAGGTATTTATCAAGAATAAAGGAGTAAAGTCATAAGAATCTGGTTCCTTAGAAAGGAATTTATTTTAATAATTAAAAAATAACATTTTTGAATTGCTTATTTTTTTGAGGAAAGCCTGCTTTTTAAAATGAGCATTCAAAAATATGTTGATAATCAATTATCAATATAAATTGCAATATCTTATATGAAGTTAAAACTTAAATTTTCAATTCTTTCCTTTTCATTATTTCTTGTACTTTTTTTCATAACTCGTCTAGTAATTTTTGAAATGCAACTCTTCTCCAATCCGTTTTAGGTAAAGAAAGTAGAGACGCTTCAGCTGAAGAGGATCAGTATCGGGATATATTATTGTTAATGGAACTCCTCACTAATTTATTATCCAAGGATTTTATTGATTTCAGTCCTTCAGGTATTAATCTTTAATTTTATATTCTTTAGATTTTAGTCAGTTCTGTATTGAAATTTAAGAATATAATTTGAATGGTTTTGTAATGTTTATTTTCTGTTTCATTAACAAGGAAGGAAAAAAAAAAAGCCATTTTTGAAATGTCAGTAAGTAATATATATACACTAGTGGCCAAAATTGTGGAAACCTTTTAGAAGACTTGTTTTTTTCAAGGTTGCTGGCTCATAACATCCATTTTTCTTAGAATAATACCGTAACATTATATGTCATTAGAAAACAATGTAATATATAATGCAATTCAATACAATTTATAAAAAAAAAAAATACAATTTGAAAAAATTATGCAGTAAAACCATAATGAAATGTATTTCATAAGTTCTCACCACTTCCGTTAGTACTTTGTCGGGAAATCTTTTGCTGCAATTACAGCTTTACAATGGAGTTCCATGGAGTGAACCAAGTGTTTTTGCTCATCAGGTGGTATAATATGGTACAAGATTGAATTATAGCTTCTATTAATTGTGTTTTATTCCTAAGTTGCTTCTGACTGACATGTTTCTTCAAAATGCTCCACAAATTATCCATAGGGTTTAAGTCAGGTGTATTACCTGGCCATTCTAGAAGTGAAATGTTATTTTCCTTAAACCACTTTTACAGACAGCAGCAGTATTGCAAGGAGCTGAGTCCTGCTGAAATATATAGGTCTCATTATCGTGAAAAAGGTCACATGCCTAAGGCTTTAGTTTTGGCTCAAGTATATTCTCGATGTATTTTTCGGCATTTAAAGTGCCATCAATTATACATATTCTGCCTACACCTTTACCTGTCATGCAACCATCATGACACTAATGGCATGCTTCATAGTAGGTACAGTGTACTAGATCCAGTAGGTACAGTGCATCTTCTCCAATTCTCCTCCTTACATTTTTATTCCATTGCTATCAGATATGGATATTCTGGTCACATCGCTCCAAATTACTTTATCCCATTGTTCTTTTGACCGATTAATACATTTTTAGCCCATTCTAATCTCTTCATTCTTTTTTTGAGTGATAGAAGTGGCTTTTTCCTTGGAATTTTGGAATTTAAACCAAAGTCTTTAAGTCTGCGTCTAATACTTCTTGCACTCACATGTAACCCACATTCTGATAATTCATTTTTAATTGAATTAGATGATTTTCTTCTATCAATTAAGCTCAGTCTTTTAATTCTCTTATCATCAACAGCTTTTGTACACCTTTTCCTGCCTTTACCGGGTGTGCTGTGAACAGATTGAGTATCTTGATATCTCTTGCGTAGCTTCGAAAATCCCACCTTTGGTTATATTTCCACCAAATTTTTTAATGATTTCCTCATAGGCGTATCCTTCTTCATGCAAAGTTAGTATTTTAGTTCTTTTTCAAGGTGACCAGTCAAACTTTTTTAATGTATTTGTCATCTTACACTACTCTTAAACTTCGAACCAAAAAAAAAAACAACAACAAAAACAAATGACCAACTTGTTTAAAACTGACAACTGAATAGGACTGCTAATACTAACTGTAATGAGAGGCAATTCTTACTAGCACCTTATTGGTTCCTTGCTGTATCATATCAGCACATGATTGGTTATCAGAACAATCACTCTCATTGGCTGGTTTTGACTTGAGAAAATTTACTTTATTTTTACTGAAGCAGTTGTGTTTTCTTCTTTTCGTTATTTGACTATAACTTTTGACAAAATAATGATAATTCAATATAGTTTAGTTCCTTACATTCGGCATTAAATTATGTTTCTAATGATGTATAATATTATAATATTATTTTAAAACAGTTGATGTACAGAGCCATGAAACCTCCAAAACACAAATTTTCTAAAAGGTTTCAACAATTTTGGCCACTAGTGTATATATAGTGACATAATCGTCCATCCATATGACCTTCTGAAACCGCTGTTTCCCTCAGACAGGCGCCAGTCAAGCCTGGCTTGACGAATTTTTATCTGGGAGAATCCAAGACTTCAGTCAATCCAGCTCGCTCAATCACCTCTGGGCGCAAGGTTCGACGATAACCTACGTGGAATTGGACAAATAATGCACAACGACACTAATCTTTTAAAACAATTAACACATTTATTGCATCACACTTTCTACGTTGTTACCATGTTGGGTACACAATGAGTAGAGCTTCCTATCGCTCGCATATTGCAATGATAAAATTTTAGCACACAAATACAATAATAAATTCTTAATTTAACACGCTCTTTGTTTGTCTTTAAAAACAAAATGAAATTAAATTTAACTGATAATATTTCAATTAATCAGTTAGTTAACCTATTTCACCATATAGTCATGACTAATATGCATGAGTCTAATAACGTAATAAGCTAATCAAATTGCACCTTTGATAAGACACTAATTTAAAAATATTTTTCACACACACTAATAATAAATGGGATGAGTTGGGGTTGGCTTTTCCCCGTTCCTTCTGCTAACGTAGAATTTCCAATGGATGAATAGCATTTGCTCCTTTTCTGTTGATTAATTAAGCGCCTCTTGCACTGTGCTAAGTTCGTCGTTACACAATTCCTATGCCGATGAATCCAAGTCTGCGGGCGGGAATGTCGATGATACATCATGAATTCCCGGGTAATTGTTGCACTTCAGCTCCAAGAGTAAGGGTAATATCCTAACGACGACTAAAATCTATTCTACGCCTGGCGTTAGTTCCTGTGATTTCCTGACCTAACTATGCTGCTTCTTTAAACGGTCTCCATTTCCTAGCCTTGACACTTGTTTGGTTTAGTCTAGCTGGTTCGGAAAGCTAAATTGTTCACTAGCTGGCTAAAGTTCTGGCAAGCTAATAAAAATCTAACCAATTTATACTTAGCTACACTACCATTGTAGAACCACTTGCTGCTGCCTCATTAAGAGAGATAAGGGCTATCCGTCCACAGTTGCTCATGCGATTTTTTTATTGCTAACTTTCCTTTAACACTGCAAAAAACTCTCTTAGATGCGTGGTTTCTGCGTCATCCCGTATGGTGGGTGAGTGTGTCCGTGAGCATCCGAGAAATAAGCACTGATTGTCTCTCCGTTGCAAAACACCTTAATTTATTAAAAGTTTCCCGCTTTCTCGGGTGCAAAAATCACGTGGTACAAGTTTTGGTTCAATCAATCAGCGATTGATTTGATAAAAATTGCCTTTTATGGAAAATTATGTTACGACTTCCGTATGCGAATTTTTCAGTCAGGAAATCGCAGCTGTGAAGAACAGCAGGTGTCTTTTTTAATTAATTTAAAGTGACTCATCGCCCAGGTGTCAAATGCAGTTGTCATTTTTAATTAAAAATAAAAAGGAATTTTTCCTCATAAAAGCTTTTTACGAATTCAGAGAAAAGATAATTAATTATTTAAAATAAAATATTGTTGTTTCTTCACATTATAATGCAAATGGGTTTATAACAATAAATAAATAAGAAAACAACTCCTTAAATTAATTTTGTCATAATATATATAAATATATATAGGGTTGGCCGAAAAGTTCGTTTGGTTACTTTACGTTAAGTTGGCTCTAGTAGAGCTTAGGAGTCTTTAAAGTCATTTGGTATCATTTTGTTTTTTTGATGACCAAGCAAAAACTGTTATAGCTTGGCTGGGAAGTTCTGATTCATCCGCCGTATTCACCAGATATTGCACCTTCGGATTTCCATTGATTTCTGTCTTTACAAAATTCACTTCATGGACATAATTCAATTCGCTGGAACACTCCATAGGCATCTGGATCATTTTTTTGCTCAAGAACATAAAAAGTTGTGGGAAGATGGAATTATGAAGTTGTCTGAAAGATGGCAGAAGGTATGAAGTTGTCTGAAAGATGGCAGAAGGTAGTAGACAAACCTTTGAAGACATTGCTCAGTAAAATTATTGATAACAATGAAATTTATTTTACTTAGATTAGATTACTTGTGAATGTGGGTGGCTTGACAGCCGAGCATGTCGACCTGAAAAATCTTTTGTGTTATCCCACGGAAAGAAGGACAGACGGAGAGAAAGACTGAGAAAGGATGGTGTGAGAAATGCAGGGGAAACGGGAGAACCCTGGGAAAACCTGCCCAGCGCGGATCGCCACCATCAACGAAACCCACATGAGAACCGAATCCGGTACTCAGAGGTGAGAGGCCAGTGTCTTAATGACATTATTTTTACTTAAATACCGAACGAACTTTTTGGCTAACCCAATATATATACACTGTGCGGCCTCTTTATTAGGTACACCTTCCTAGTAGCGTGTTGGGTCTCCTTTAGCCCTCAAAACACCCTGAATTCGTTGAGGCATGAGTCCAAAAGATGCTGAAAACGTTGTTGAGGTATTGCGTATCATGCAGACATGAGTGTGAGGTGCAGTTCCTGTAGATTTGATGGAGGTGTAGGCCTGGAGTGAACAGCCCGTTCCAGCTCATCCCACAAATTTTCAATTGAGCTGAGATCCGGGGACTGAGCAGGCCACTGCAGCAAGGAAAAATCATTTCCTGAAACCATCCAATAAGGATGCGGGTTTCGTCCACCGGCACATTATCCTGCTAGAAATAGCCATCTGCATGAGGATAAACTGTTAACGTGTACGGTTGCAGTTGGCCAGCTACGATGTTTAGGTACGCTCTAGCATCCTGACGTGCCTCCAGAGGTATCAATGGACCCAACGTGTGCCAAGAATATAATCCCCCACACCATGACACTGCCCCCACCGGCTTGAAGAGTTGTTGCGAGACACGATGGGTCCAGACATTCATGTTGTTTGCACCAAATTCTGTGTCTGCCATCAACATGATGCAGCAAGAACTTCGACTCATCGGACCAAGTAGCCTTTTTCCAGTCGTCGATGGTCCAATGTTGGTGTTGCTTTGCCCACAGAAGGGTACCCGACGAGGCCGTCGGCTGTTGTAGCCCATCTGCAACAGGATATGTCTAGTGGTGTGTTGCAAAATGGTTCGCTGCACACCACTGTTGAAGTCGGACGTCACTTGGGCAACTGTGACCCGTCTTCTGGCTTGCACAATTCTAGACATCCTCCTCCGGCCTCTGTCATCAACGAGCGATTTTCGTCCACAGGAGTGCCACTGACTCGACGTTTTCTGTTCGTTGCACCATTCCCTATACACCTTGATATTGTTGTACGCGAAAAGTTGAGGAACACTGCCGTCTCGGATACGCTTTGACCCAGCACATCTAGCCCTGACGATCATGCCATGTTCAAACTCCGTTAGATCACTACACTTTCCCATTATCGCTGTGGTTTGCTTTCTCAACTGATGATGGGAGGTCTGTACTGCTGTATTTGTTGCCACAACTCTCCATGTGACTTGCAAATGAGTGGAACGTACCATTTGTGTGCACAGCACACAATAATAAGGGGTGTGCCTAATAAAGTGGCCGGACATTGTATACACAAACACACACATGTCCAAAACCTAACGACGAGCGCCATTCTTAAAGAGTTAGAGCCACAGTATCTGACAAAACAGCTTCTGGTGATTTGCATAATTATAAATGTTCAGTAGAAAACAGGTCCACTTGCAAATTTTCAAATCGCATGAATAGGGGTCATGTGGTATCTCGAAAGCAGATGAAAAGGAAATTGGCACAGCATGGAAATTGTCTTTGTCTGAAATTCTGGACATGAAGACTAATTCTACAAACGTGAACTTTCTGTCATGTCTCGAAGACATCATCTCGATGATTTCACCTGGGAAAAGATTATTGGAAAGTAGGAAGAAGGCCGTACAATCACAAATGTTGCCAGGCAGTTTGGAATCAAGCATAATGTTGTCTCCAGGCTGTGGGAAGCATTCAAATGACTGGAATGTGTTCCAGATGCACTGGAGGATGGGCCAATGTGTTGTTCTCTGACAAGAGTCGATTCAATCTGCAATTGGATTTCAGATTTTAGTTCATCTGGCATGAAAGGGGTATGGTGCAACAGCAGAAAAAGTGCAGGAAACAACACATTAGCCGATTGATCCATAGTCCAATTTTGGTGGATCTGACACCCCTGCAAAGGCCTTCTTTGGTGCTCTCTGGATAGTGACACACAGACTTCAAGCCATATTGCCTACATGTCATAGCCGTTGAGCCACAATTTGGGGGGGGGGGATATCCTCTTCCAGTGCTGGAATGGAGGCAACTTGCAAGCTGACTGCCGTCTGATATTTATTGTGTTTAGCTGTTACTGCTAAATACCAGTCTTCATGTGCAGTCGTAGAGCGAGGGCGACATCCTCCTGTGTGTCTGGAACACATCCAGTTGTTTGAAATGCTGCCCGCATCTTGAAGAAACACTATGTTCGATTCCAAACCCCCTGGCAACATCGGTAATTGTGCAGCCTTTTTCCGATAATCCTTGCCCAGATGAAATCATCGAGATAATGTCTTCAAGACATGACAAAATTTCACGTTTGTAAAGTTAGTCCTTTACGACCAGAATTGCAGACAAAGACAATTCCCCAGCCTTACCAATTTCTTTTTTATCAGCTTTTGAGCTAACATGTGACCCCTATGCGTGCGATTCGGAAATTTGCATGTGAACCTATTTTGTCTGATTCTATGACTGTAACTCTTTAAGAATATCTGTTTGTCCATGGGTTTTGAAAATGTGTGCGTGTGTGTGTGTGTATATATATATATATATATATATACACCAGGTGGGCATAAAATAATGTAAGGTGGTTCAGAGCCCTTTAGCGAGGAATATATTGGACAAATCGTAACAACATTCGGTGGACATACAGAGTGGAACATGCAATTTTGATTTCTAAATAAAAAAAAGAAGATTAGTACCAAAAGTCGTCAACAGGGGAAAGTGTGGTGCTGTTAAGGACTAATTTGCATAACCGCGTTACGTGTAGAGCGATCATGATAAAAAGAAAGGCTTGGAGAATTCACATCACTTGGTAACAAACTGCCTTTCAACGGCTCTTACCTTACGTGACGTGGCTTTGTTAGTGAAGCAATATTATCAGCGGGGCGAGATTGCCAGTGCTGCCCATTGGGAATTTCGGCAGTTGAAGATGCTACGAAGAGGACCGATGAGCATAACAAATCTACGAAAAATGATTCAACACTTTGAAACTACTGGAACTCTAGCAGTGCAACCAGGCCGGGGATGCAAAGCTATCAGTCACCAACACGTTAAAAAAGTTTCAACTGCTGTTGTGGTACAGGAGATGACGAATGCGCAGGGTACCAGCAGTGCATGTGCAATATCCCGGCAAACGAATATCCCATACTCAACAGTGCGGAAAATCCTGCATCTGATGTTGAAGTTTTACCCCTATAAATTTTGTCCTGTTCAAGAATTGCGCCCTGGCGATGCGACCACCCGCATTGACTTTGCATTCTTAGCATGCATAGATGAAGCATGGCCATAGCGGATTTTATGGAGTGATGAAGCGCACTTTTATTTGAACGGTGATATTAACACACAACTGCAGCATTTGGGCTGAGACTAATCCACATGTGGGTCTGCAGATGCCTTTCCACTCACCGAAAGTCACAGCGTGGTGCGGCTTTATGTATCGTTTATCATCGGTCCTTATTTTTAGGAGGAAACTCACCGAAGTGGACCAGTGACCTGTTCCGTCAATGCTGCACAGTATTCCAATATGCTAAAGAACTTTATGGTTCCACAACTGCAGCAAAGAGGATGTCTCAATTCGACTATTTCATGCAGGATGGTGCACCACCCCACATCGGATGTCAGGTACAGCGTGTGTTGCAGCAACATTTCTCTGACACCAGAATCATTAGTCGTGCATTTCCCACAGCATGGCCACGGAGGTCGCCTAATCTCAATCCTTGTAACTGTGGGGATTTCTTAAACACATTATGTATCAAGGACATGTCCCCGATATCCCGACATTGAAAGATCGAATTAAATTACAAATGTGACAAATCCATTCCGATATGTTGCAAGCTGCCGTGGAACATGTAGTGCACTGCATCAGCTCGTTAGACATCACAATGGTGGTCATATGGAACCTTATTTGTAATTACCAATAAAAGTTGTCTATATTGTTAAGAAACTTGATGTGTGCTGTCTCATTTGGGGTCGTCCATTAATTACGTGAGGTCAAAAGGGGGAGGGGGGGTCCGGCAAAATCTCACGAAATCTCACCAAGGGGGAGGGGGGGGGGTGAACGAAAATCTCACGTCAACTTTTTCATTCAGAGAATATACGTATTATAATAGATTACAACATTTTGTAATATTGACTTTTTGAACTTTTTTGTTTTTTTGACTTTTTGAAATCTCACGTGAGGGAGGGGGGGGTTCCCACCCCATCTCACCAAATCTCACCAAGGGGGAGGGAGGGTCCAAATTTTTTAAAAATACACCTCACGTAATTAATAGACGGCCCCTTTGGCAATTACTCATTCATCACTCATACGTGCTACAACCTTTGCAGCGCCGCATTTTCATCTGTTGGCGACTTTTGGTGCTAATTTTTTTTTTTTTTTTAGAAATTGAAACCGCATGTTCCACTCTGTATGTCCATCGAATGTTGTTACGATTTGTCCATTACATTCCTCGCTAGAGGGCTCTGAACACCTCACGTTATTTTATGTATATATGTATATATATATATATATATATATATATAAAATTACCGACTGGGCATAAAATAACATGAGGTGTTAGGACTTTCCCATGCACCCTTAATATATAAACACACACACAAATTATATATATATATAAAATATACGTGTGTGTGTGTGTGTTTAGATATACAGGGTTCATGTGAAAGTTTAAAGTGACCCAAATAATGTTTTGAATGAAGATAGCTAGAGTTAGGAAAGTTAGGTTTTGGTTTAGAAAAACAACCATGCGCTATCAGACTGACATCAGCACCCTTAGTGGCAAAATGTGGAAGTTAGTAACCCTATCTCGGAAACTGAGAGAGATGTGGAGAAAAAACAAATGAGAAAGTTGTAGAGCATCACTGAATAAGTACAAAATGACATTTTACAGTAAAGAATTATGCAAGTAGAAGGCTGTAGATGTCATGAGCATTTGTCTTTGTGTGACAAATGCTAATGATGGCTGTTACAAAACTCCACTCCTGCAGATAAAACTCATGCTTTCAGTCTACAAAGATTATCGAATATTCCGTTAATGACTGTCGATACGATACTTGTAAACAAAAGATCATGGCTGGTGATTCGAATGAACAGAATTGTGAGATGGTAGTGCTATGCAGCAAAGTTAGCTGGAACTCCAGGAGACACTTATTCATTAAAAGATATTCCGAAAACTTAGGTTCTCTCACCTTCTATTTGCATGATTCTTTTCTGTAAAATATCACTTGTTACTAATTCGATGATGCTCTACAACTTTTATTTTTTCTCAGTATCTCTCATAGTTTCTGAAAATACGACAAATAGTATTTTTTTTTTTTTATTCAATGTACAAATTGTAGAATTATACAAATGCACTTAAAAGTTCAATAGTTCTTTCTGAGTCCATTGATGGGTTCACTTGTTGTACTTTGGAGTCAAACACCAGGTAAGTTGAATTGTATTCACAAATAATCGACTTGATTATGGAACATCTCAACTGACTTCACAGCTCATAGAAATAATAAAGCTATAGCACTCGCTGAGTACACTAAAAATTGAATTCAATAGGTGAATATAGTTAAACACTACAGTTCATTAATCTTGCACTTTAAAATAATATACTTTAAATATATAGAAGCACTTTTCCTATATATCACTTTATACGATAAGAATAATATCAATTCGAATAATTCTTATTTAATTTCAGTAACTTTAACACATTCTCGAACCAACAGGATACAATGACATTCGGCACATTTAAATTATCTTCTTTATGCACTGACAAGCGGAAATATATTTCAGTTCCTTTAAATAATTTATGTTGAACTTTACTTCTAATAGCTTCTTGGTTTCTTCTAATCTTTAAAGTTCTTTTCACTGGAAACTAATAACCTTTAAATAAAGTTCCGTACTCGCATATTAATATATCCACTACTCTTTGTTTCTGTCCTTCCACCGTTCTCTTCGGCACAGGGAGTAATCTAATATTTTTTCCTTTGGTTCTTTTTAACTTCAACGTTTAACGTCTGGCACAATTAACTTGGGACACCGCAATGCAGATATCGCTTCTCAATATCATTGGCTCCTTTCCTCAATCAATTGGTGTGTCTTCCTCGGCACTGGATACGTGGCACTGACATCATCTTCTCTGTTAACTACGATCGAGGAACCAAGTTAACTCTGGTGACAGCATCTGCGCATTGAACTGCTTTGAGCTCCACCGAGCAAATCTGCTCTCTTACTGCTTGTGGAACCGAGACTGTCTCAAGTTTTATACTCACTGCTCGATGGCGTAATAAACATTCAATTTATTTTAAATATAATTTAAATTTTCATTTGAAGCTAAAAAAATAAACTTCGAAATAATTTTAATTCCAATTTCAAAATTGTAATTCAAATTAAAGCTTCAGTTTCCAAAATAGGGTTACTAACTTTCAAATTTTACCTCTAAGGGTGCTGCTGTCAGTCTCATCTGATAGCACATTGTTTCTTTCCTGTACCAATACCTAACTTCCCTAACTCGAGTTATCTTTGTTCAAAGTTATTTGGGTGACTTAGGACTTAACTTCTCACCCTATATACGAGGGCGAGTCAAAAAGTAACCTTAATATGGCCATAAAAATTTAAAATCTCGTAGTAGAGGATTCTCATACAGTTATGTCATGTCTTGCCACTTGAGGAACCTGTGGGCGCATATACTTTGGCCTAATCATCAACTGTGGACATCAGCTGGCCAAAGCCAAGATGGCCGCGCAATTAGAAGGATACAAAAGAGGAGCAGCATGCAGTTATCAGGTTTTGGGGCAGTAAGGGTGAAAAACTGGCAGACATTCATCACAGGATGCAAAGACAGTATGGGGATAGTTATTTGTCGCTTCAGCAATTTTGCGAACGGCACAGGAAGTTTTAAAGTGCGATGTTAAGTACGACTGATGCAGCTCGCTCCGGCCGGCGTCACACTGCGACTGTGGCTAACATTATCGCTGCAATGGAACAATTGATATGGGAAAACCGGCAGATAACAATCAACGAGATTACTGACATAGTGTTCATTTGTCACGTCTTGGCATACCACATCATTCACAATATGCTAAAGTACAGCAAAGTCTCCTCAAGGTGGGTACCAAGACAACTTGCCCCCAAAATCAAAGAACAAAAATCCAAAGTGTGGATGCTTGTGAAATGCTAATGTGACATTATGAAGTTGATGGGAATGACTTTTTACGATGTATTATCATTGGTGACGAATGCTGGGTCCAATATTACTAGCCAGAGACTAAGCAAGCAAGCAAGGAGTGGCGATATTGAACATTGCCGAAACAAAAACATTCTGCACAACTTCGTCGGCTGGCAAAGTGATGCTCACGCTTTTTTGGGCTGTAAAGGTCCAATCCTGGAACATTACATGACCAAGGAATTTACTGTGAACAGTGAATCGTATTGTGATCTGCTTCAGAGCCATTTGAAACCCACAATCAAATCAAAATGTCGTGGTTTGCTCCTTTCTGGTGTGCTGTTGCAGCAGGATAATGCTCAGCGGCATATCGCTCGTGTGATGGAAAAACTAGATGGAAAAACAGATCTGCATTTCGACTGCCTTCCACATCCTCCATATTCACCAGACCTTGCACCGAGTAATTACCTTGTATTTGGACCCCTCAAGGAGGCACTAAGTTTCGCACGAAGTTTCGCGCGGATGATGAGATGAAAGAGGTGATGCATACTCTGCTTCACATCAACCAAAAGATTTTTTTTTCTCGCGGAATCCAGATTCTGCTTAAATGCTGGTGCACCTGTATTGAACGTAATGGGGACTATATTAAAAAGTGATGAAGTGTTTTTGTTTGCATATGTGTATATTTTGTCAATAAAAAATAATTAAGGTTACTTTTTGACTCGAGCTCTATATACCAGGTGGCCATAATTAAAGAGGAGGTGTTTAGAGCCCAATTACCAAAAACCTATTGGACCAAACCCCACCAAATTTGGTGTGAACACCATAGGGTTTTGATTTCTAAAGAAAAAAAATTAGTTTGAAATTTCGCCTCCAGGAGAAAAAATGGCGTTGGAAGCTCGGAAATATGTCGATTGCAGTAAACTGACATCATAGATTGAAGGATATAAAAAGATGAAAACGAACAGTGTGTGTTAGGTCCGACTGATGTTCTATGGTTGTGCAATGGTACTTTGATATTTAACCTTTGCTATGCTAAATTTACATTGATTTTGCATTGCTGGTGAAACTTTACTAGAAAAAATAAACAACATTGCTGCTGTGGTACTTTGGGAATACCGGAGGTTGAAGAATTTAAGGAAAGGCCCAATGACAGTCACAAATTTGCGAAAAGTGATTTTCTTCTTCTCTTCTTCAGTTGGTGCTACAGCCTTCATGGGCCTTGGTCTCATTGACAATGCCTCCCCATATTCTTCTGTTAGCAGCTTTCTTCCTCCCAGTTTGTTACACCCATTATAGTGAGATCTTTGGTAACATCCTCTTTTTTTGGCCTTCCTTTTTTTCTTTGTAGTATAAATTTTCTTTCTTAAAACATTTTTTGGAATCCTTGTATCAGGCATTTTTCGAGGTGCCCCAACCATCTAAGTCATTGTGATTTAATAAATCTTACCAAGTCTTTAGTTTTGGTTAATTTGTTAAGTCATTATTTCATCTGTGTGATTATGTCATTACGTCTATATATCATATTCTTTAATAGGTCCATAGATATATACATATTTCTCAGTATCTTTCTTTCGAACCTTAGATTGTTCTTTCGTCGGTAGCAGTCATTGTCCATGTCTCTGCTCCATATGTAACAACGAGTCAGTCAAGTGTCCTGTAAATCTTCATTTTAGTTGAGCATAGGATAATTCGATTTCTGAAGAACGATATATTTGCAAAAAAGGCTACATTGCCCACTTGTATTCGATCTTTAATATTATCGGACATTCCACAATTGAGGACCTCTATGGAAAAAGGGCTTAAGTGCACTTAAGCCTTTCTTTGTAAAAATGCATTTTCGACAAAGAAAATTGAATAAATGTTGGTTATCACCAAAAGAATTGCTGATAATACCAAATAGTAATAGTAAATAGTAATTCTTTTGGTGATAACTAGGGTGACCAGACGTCCCGATTTTTAACAATTTGTCCCGCGTCCCGCGGCGTTTTAAAAATGTCCCGATTTTTTTTGTGGTTAATGAATTCCTTTTTTTTTGGTTGTTGAACCTGGAGATTCCTTT
>JAFIDM010009631.1:246354868-246380664 GCA_023159025.1 Thereuonema tuberculata | reverse complement strand
TGCCCCCCCCGGTCAATGGTGTCCCGCTTTGCCAATGTAAAAATCTGGTCACCCTATGATAACCCAACATTTATTCGATTTTCTTTGTCGAAAATGCATTCTTACAAAGAAAGGCTTAAGTGCACTTAAGCCCTTTTTCCATAAAGGTCCTCAATTGCTATTAATGATCGCTCCTAGATATTTCAATTGGGATACACCTTCAAATCTTTTATTGTCTATTCTAAGATTTTGAGGAGTTCTTCTGGCTTCTGAAGTGGAAACGATCATTTATTTCATTTTCTCTTCATTTATCACTAAACCAATTTTTTCAGACTCCTTCTCTTATTTCATGATAAATTTGTTTGAGTCCATGCATTTCTGGTACTCAGCACTACATCATCAGAATAGACACAGATTTGTGATGATTTATTGAAAATCGAATATTTGTGATCTACTTTTTTTATAGAATAATGTATGGCAAGTTTAAAGAGTGTGGTTGATAAATTATTACCTTGTTTTACTCCCGAACCTATATGTGATAGGTTCACTCAATTTATTTCCTACCTTCACACATGCTTTGGTACTATCCATTGTCATTTGTTCAAGTCTTATTAATTTCAGTGGTATTCCAAGTTGTTTCAAAATTTTATATAGGTTATTTCGATTGATACTACCGAAAGCTTGCTTGAATTCAATGAACAGCATATGCATATCAGTTTTATGTTCTTAGAGTTTCTCCATTTTCTATCTGACTACAAAAGTTTGGTCTATTGTACTTCTGTTCGGTCAAAATCCTCCTTGATATTCCCCTAGTATGCTTTCTGAATACTCTTTCAGTCTATCATTAATTATTTTTGATAGTATCTTAGATATACCACATTAAGTAAGATGATCCCTCTATAATTAGATCATTCAAGTTTATTTCCCTTTTTAAATATTGGGCAAATGATATCTATTTTTCAGCTGTCTGGCATTTTCCAGTGTACCATATCTTGACAGTAAGTTTAAAGATTGCATTTTCAAGCTGGTTATCCCCATATTTGATCATTTCTCCAGCTATTTATCATCTCTTGGTGCTTTATTAGAAAAGTGATTTTGTGATTTGAAACCACAGGATCGGTACAAGTGCTGCCAGGATGAGGATGCAAACTGATATCAAACCAAAAAGGAGGGACAAACTGTGCAGTAAGGGAAGACGGGCAGGCGATTAAAAGGAGTGAAGAAGAAGACCTTTCTTCATCGAAATTTATATAAGTTTATACATATAAGGGTCAGTCATTTGAAAACCGAACATATGTGATTATAGAAATGTGTCAGTGATCTTTGCGAGTTTTATCCCATGGAAAATAAGCAAGTACATCGGAGAACCTAGTCGACCTTCATGCGTGTTGTGACACGTCACGTGACACAGTGCATGAGTCAAACACTACTAGTGACAGTGTAGTTACTGTCCAGTTGTCAAGCGAGCAAAGAGGAGCAGTGTGGTGTTGTGCGTTTTTTTTAACAACGGAATTGTGGGAAGCATGCAAATGCATACGTGGGTGATGGTGATTACTGCATGAGCCTCATACAATTTACATTCTGTTCCTAGAAGGCCGCAGGTCCCTCCGTGACAACGACCGGTCAAAACAACCTCAAAAAAGTGACTGGCAGTGTTGTGGCATTTGTGGATGAGTTAATTAGAGGTAACTGGCATGTCACTGTGGATGACATCCCAGCAATGGTGGGTCTGAGTCACGGTATCACCCATCAAATCATCACCAACAGGCTCCAGTAATGAAAACTCTGTGCTCAGTGGGTTCCCCATAACCTTAATGAAGGTTAAAAGGGCTATCGCATGGCCATTGCTCTGTAGCATCTGTAGCAATATAAGCAACAGGGTGACCTGTTTTTGTCAGACATTGTGTGACAGGTGATGAGGCATGGTGCCATGATTACCAGCCTGAAACAAAGAGGCAGAACCGACAGAGGAAACATACCACCTCTCCGCCACCAAAGAAGTTCATATAGAACAGTACGGATAAGGCAATGATGACATTGTTCTTTAATCAACATGGCACACTCCTCATCGAGTTTCTGGAGAAAGGGGCAACCGTGAATGCCGGGCACTATGTCGACACGCTCACGAAGTTGTGGCGAGCGATAAAAGCAAAATGTTTTGGACTGATCTCGGAGAGTGTCATTTTCCTCCACGACAATGCCTGCCCACAAATTGCCAATGTTGTCTGTGCCACAATGCAGAAATTCATGTGGAAAATGCTAATGCACCCTGCATACACACACACACACACACACACAGTTCTGACATGTCCCCTGTGATATTTAATTGTTCGGAGAATTGAAATGTGCTCTCAAAGGCAAACAATTCGCATCAGACGATGATGTGCAGGACGCAGTTCAACAATGGTGTCAGATGCAACCCAATGACTTCTTCCACAGAGGCATTCAGCATCTCTTTTCACAGTGGGATAAATGTCTCAACAGGTATGGCAACTACTTGTAGCTGATTCAAAGTTAATGTGCTGTTGCACCAGGTGTTCAGTTTTTAAATGACTGACCCTTATATGTATGTATATGTCGTAGGCAAATTGAAAAATGCGGCTCATTGTAATGGATGCTGTCATTTTGCAATGAGCCTGGCAAATTGAAAAATCATCTTGTATTTTCTATTCAGCCTGACATTTCTTAGGCATTTTGCAATCAGCTCACACAGCTTTAGGCTGTTAAGAACGTGAACTTCCATTTGTTCAGTTAGCCTGATCAATTTTAGGCTTATTGTAATTCGCTGAAGACACGGAAGGCTTATTAGGCAAACAGAAGACAGATATGTATCATCCACTTTTTTTTGGGGGGGGGGTGATTTTTTTTTTTGTTATTTATTTATTTGTCTGCTGGTTTGTTTTGTTTTCTTAGCAGCCCACCAGTGACCCGCATCCTTGCATGCAGCGACCACACCCGGTAGTGGGCAGTGGACTTTACCTGAAGGAAGATTGGGCCTCGCAACGATGCCTGTCGACCAATGACTCTTTTGTTTCCTACTTCATTTGTATTCATTTTCATTTGAAAAAGGAGATCGAACTGATCTTTGTAAAATGTCATGTATTAATCATTAATATATTTCTTAAATTTTAAGTGCATATGTGATTAGTTCTTCTAATATATAGGACTGTAATGAAAATATTGTTTGAAAAGTAATGTTATAGATTGTTATAGATTTTTGGGTGCTGATTTTAGAAAAAATATGTAAAAATTTCCATCACCTACCATTCTTTACAAAAATCAATTTTTTGATTTCAGTATTAATTGAATTTTTTTTCAAAGTTTCTAAATAAAAATTATAATTATGCATCTTAATGTAGTAATAATTAGATAAAAGAAGTAAAATAATAAATAAAAATGAAAGTAAAAGAATAAATAATCTTGTCTTATCCTAATCAATATAAAATCAGGATATTATAAATCTCAGTTACTGGAGAAATGTCCCTGGACAGATGGAGAAGTTTAATATACAATACAATGCGAACGAGTGAAGGATTTTTATTGATCCATCTAAAAGAAGTCTCAAAGCTGATCTACTTCCTTATTGTAGCACATTTGCCTCAGTACCAGTAGGACTTTCTGTTTACCTGAAAGAATGTTATGAGAATTTAGCCTTATTTCTCATCAAATTGAAGTACTAGGATCATGGATGGACCATATGTAAGGATTTTAAATTATTTTCCATGCTTCTAGGACGGCAGGGAGGATACATCAAGTACACCTGCTTCTGGTGTGAATGGGACAGAGACACAGGGAACAACAATAGATAAAAAAAGAATGACCAATACAGGCTGCATTAGAAATTGGAAATAAAAATTTAGTTCGGAAAACTTTAGTTAATCCAACGAAAGTCCTCCTGCTTCCACTTCATATTAAGCTGGGATTGACAACAATTTGTAAAGGCTCTGCTGAAAGAAGGCGAGAGTTTTAAGTACATGTGAAACAAATTACCGGGACTTGCAAAAGTGAAACTGAAAGAAGGTGTTTTTGTTCATCCAGATACTGGGAAACTTCTGAAAGATGAAGTTTTCAAAAAAAAAAATGAAAACGATTGAAAAAGAAGCATGGAGAGCATTTAAAGAAGTTGTAACAAAATTTCTTGTGAACTACAAAGTTCCCAACTTTAATTATATTGCATTAAACATACTGGCAAAGCAGAAAGAATTAGGCTGTTCCATGAGCTTGAAAATAACTTTCTGAATTCCCGTTTGAACTTCTTTCCCGAAAATCTTAGTGCAGTAAGTGAAGAACAAGGGAAAGATTGCATTAAGATATGGAAATGAAATGTTGATACCAGTGTAGGTGGAATGTCAACATGATTGCAGACAAACATGATTGCTTCACAGGGAATATTCATCTCCCACAAAACTCATGATCATTCTGGCCTAAGACAGTCAAGGTGTTCTTTTGTATCACCCAGTTCGTGAAGGCCATACCTTAAATGCCCAATATTACAAATAATTTCAACAGCATCAGCTGTGTCGTGCTATTCGTGGGAAAATGTCCAGAACTGCTGTCCAACGATTTGTATATGATCTATATGATAGACACCCCTTTTCCTGAGTCAATTATTTTGCCAAAATTTCTCTTTTAATATATATATTAATGCCACATAACTCATTTTCCAAACTTTCTTATTAAATTAATTTTAATTAATTTCCTGATTTTTTTGAAACTGGAAAATTTCACAATTATATGATATTTGATAAGACTTTCCATCTTAGTTAAAATAAACTTAGTATAAAGTTTCTCAATTGTACATTTTCTTTAGTTTAAATTACAGTTGACTTTTTCTGCTTCAATCATATGGGTAAATATAAGTGTACGCTTTTCAAATTTCAGATGTAAAATTTCAGGATTGACTTTGAATTTATGTTTTAATAAATCCATGATTTTATGTATTTACAGAAGGCCAAGAGGATGAAACTTCAACTGTATCAGCTGCTGATATAACCCTTTATGGCTTGAATATTATTATGCCTCTTATGAATGTGGAACTTTTAAAATTTCCTCGTTTGTGTCTTCAGTACTTCAAAATGATTACATTTGTTTGTGAAATATATCCTGAGAAAATTTGCCAACTTCCTGAAGATTTGTTCAAAAATATGATGGCTTCTGTCGAACTTGGCCTAACAAAGTATCCTTTTTGTTTTTTGAAATTAAACGAAGTTAAAGATAGTACACATATTTAGTAAAAGATTACGAAACCAATATTTTATATTTGCTACTTCATTTTAGCAAGTAGTAAGTACAAAATGGTTCACAAATAATTATTGAGTCCTAACTAGTAATTCACCATTGATTTCACTCAACTTATTTAATAAAAATCAATTTCCACAATGTTAGTTTTAACTTTTAATAGTTAAGAAAACCTATTAACCATTAGTCAGGATTTTTATTTTTATATAAAAATATGTAATATGTAAATAAAGTTTAAGTAAATATATCTTTTCACAACCATACATTGAGAATGTTTTGTTCTTATTAGGACCCATCAGTCTGTTCATGAACAGCTCAGAAGATTGGAAGGTTATGGCTCTCACTCCCAATGTTTGATTTCAATTTTAATATTTTGTGTTCCTTCATTATGTAAAGGAAAGAAAATTAATATAATACACTTGATAAGCATTGCAAATAAAATGAGAACAAGCATCCAACAATTTCAACATGTTATGCACATTTCATCCTCAGAAAGATGGGACAACATAAAATAAACACATGGATACAGGAAGAGAAAATAAATTATTGTAGTGATCAGATTATAGACTTTGAGGCAGAGTATAAGGAAGGTTTTGGAAATATGGAGATGAGTGATCCTATTATGCTGGCCAGCAGTGAAATGAGGGGTATTTAGTTTCCTGAAAATGTTTGATAATGAGAGGTCTTTGGAGTTGAAGGCTTTTCCATGTTTACTGAAACAGGTGAAAAGACAGAAACTAGTTTGTCTAATTTAGGCCTGATGGCCATTGTTATAATAATAGGGAATCCAGTACACAATGTTATTATGATCATTATATATTTTTCTTTTTCTTTAGTGAAGTATTCATTATAACAGATTTGAGGGCAGGGGGCATGATAGTATGCAATCAAGGAGATATCTGATAAAATGTTCAAATGGTGGATAGAAAGGGTATACTTAGTGGTTGGGGGGTGGGTATTAAGTTGATGAATGGATTGGTTGTTTCTGTTTTATAGGAGGATAAGATAATTACGGAGTTGATTTGGCAGGGATTTCTGGACTAAGTATGTATGTATGTATTGTTATATGTAACATGATGTCTATTGTGTTCATTTTGTATGAGTAGAATATATTGGAGTAGTATTAAATGTATGTATTTGATCAAGTATGTTTCTGTGTACTTTGGTGTAAACGGTTTTACGATTAATACATCCAGGTAGTTTGTGTTTATGGAAAGGTTGTTCAAGTTCAAAGTTCATCTGGGAGATCTATAAAAATTAGAAGTTTGTGTATGTGTTATACAAATGTCACTACTATTAATCTTCCCTTCCTGCATCTTTGTGTTTGTTTTATGTTATCCTACATGTCTGGGTCATCCAAGGATGAAATGTGCATATTATTTCGAAATTGTTGGATGTATGTTCTCATTCTTCTTGCACCTTTTAAAAGTAAGTAATTCTGTTATATTCATTTTCATTCATATTTCATCAACATTAAGCTCAGGTTTCCAGATTATCTCTCAAAATGTGTTTTAAATCTTAAATATTCTGGTATATTTCTAATTATTAATTACATTCTGTATAAACAGTATATTGATTTTGTTCATTATTCAGTAATTCCTTAACATACTGTTAGCTTTGGCTTAGATATTACAACACTCTGCTTTGATTTTCTGACGGTGCTAAGTGCACACATTTGGAAAACACAGAATAACAATACCTTTGTTTATCATGGGATGAAGTGTTTTTTAAAGGTATAAGTTTTTCTTTTATATTAAAATATCAAAAAAATAAATAAAAATAAAATATTATGATTCAATTTTTTTAACGTGTTTTTGAAAATATTGAATTGTCACATATTACAGCTGGTGGTTCGAAATATGGTGATATCTTTTTAAATATTTTTTAAATGTTATGTGTTTTTTATAGTTGACAATTCAAAAAAAAAAAAAAAATATGTTGAAGAATTTATATTTAGTTGCTTATTTATTGATTACTGCCATTTATTAATTCCTAGCTTTACTTATTATTTCTGTGTTATTTTTACATAGTTGTTTTTCTGCCAGTAACTAGAAAGAGCTAATGAAGTGAGTTATTACGAAGAAGCGTTGCAAATAATAGACCACTTTGACCGTTTTAAACTGTCAAAGCCTTCTTTTGAACCTTCTTACCTTTCAAAGAAGATAAGAACTTTTATCTTCTTTGATAAAGAAGTATTTCTTCTTTATCATCCTTTGCGAATCTTCTGTATCTAGTACTACTTCTTCTATGCCAACCTGCTTTTAAAACACTGGAGATGAGTGCAGTGAAAGTGTTAACCATTTATATTGAGCGTTTCCCAAATCAATGTGTTCCTGATGATTCCATCACAACTTGTCTCCTGCTGTTTTGAACTTGTTTGCCTCAACAGACTAAACTCTCCCACTGCTACTTTCATTGCTTACTCTCCTTGAATTCCAAATTCTCCCATTATTTGCTGAATTCTGAGTTGTTTCTTGCTCAAAAGTGGAACCTGCTCATTCCTAGTTACAGTTGCCCAAAAATGATAAATTTCCTAAGTTATATATCACTGTTGTTTGCTTACCACTAGTCGGGTTTCCTCAGAACAACATTCAGTATTCATTTTGAGTAATACCCATTATCCAATTTCCAGTAGCATTCTTTAATATCTCTTTTAACATATTTGACAAGAATATAAATGCTATAATAAAGATTATTTGACAAAAGAAAGCATCATTCGGTTTTTATGATGCTACACATAGACACATGCTTATGCTTACATATATATACTACTTAAAATGTTCAAATTTGAATAAGCAATACTTCTTAATAACACCAAATATTAAAGCTATAGATTGACAACATTACAAGTCAGTACTATGTATATGCACTATTGACATTAAAAAAATAAAAAGGATAGCGTTGAAATTTGCTAAACAAGAGACATTAATATTAATATAGATAGACATTACTGGTTTATTTTATTTTTTCTTCTAAATATTTGAGGGCTTCGTAAGGCTTAACATCAATTACTTGGTTTTGTTTAATTTCTCTATTATCTAACATTTGTGTCATTCAACATCATCTTAGTCCCAATTAGATCAGATAATTGAAATTCTATAGTATTTTATTTAATATAAATGTTATTTTTCCAACATAAAATTAATTTCCATTACTTATCAAATCATCTTCCACACTTTTTCTTCCTTTGCCAGCTGTAAGAACTTCTGATGATATTTTGTATGTATTAATAAATATGCAAAAGCTCAAGCCACAGTAGACTTCTTATGTGGACCGAATTATTGGATTTATGTTAAAAAGCTTCATCAGAGGATATTTTCATCTTAGCTAATACACGTATCTTCATTCTGGCAGCATATTGTATGAGATAATTTGCTGTTGTTTTTCCAAAATTTCCATATTTGTAGTGAAGAATTGTAGTTGAAGAAAGTATTTAGAAAAATGGCAAAGTTTGGTTATTAATTAATCTTATCTGTTTATTTTCTGCAAGACTCTTTGTATTAAATTGTACTTGCTGACAAATATATCATTTTATATTTATAGATTGTTTTGGACATGGTGCTCCTGCAGAATTTAGATGCTGACGTTTTACAAACAGCTTGTAATACATTATTTGCTTTAATATGTTGCTATCAGGTAAAATCATTATTATTGATGAAGTTAAATAATTCCTAAGTTATTGTTTCAGTATAAATAAATAGTGAGTCTATGAATACTAATTAAAATGTTAAAAATAGTTGACAATAAATTCTAACATTTTTCAGAAATAAGTTTTAAGCAATTTTTTATTTACAATAAAAAATTTAGATTGCTTTGTAGTGCGTAACAAAATTAAAAAGGTACATTTCTAATTAATAAGCTAAAGATTTCTTATTAATTAATTAAAATAATATTTCTTTGATCTGGCTTTATATTTGCAGGATCTTTATCAAGAATTAGTTCAAAATTTGCTACAGTCCCAAACAGATCCGACATACTATCAAAGACTTCTAAATGCCTTTAATTCTTTAATGGCTGGAGTTCAGTTTATTGAAGACCGTCCAAACAGAATAAAATTTCGGGACAACTTTGAGAAATTCATTGCAGAAGTTCGTGGATTTCTGTGTGTAAAATAGGATCGTGCATTGCTTCAAAAGTATTAAAATATGAATTACGGAAACGGTAGTTTTCGTATAGTAGTTACTGCAATTTTATTACCAGATGTTGGTAATATAAAACTTTCTTTGAGCATGCTCATTTGAATCATAAGTATTGGCTCATTAGAGACTATTTTGTGCATCATTTCATTTATCATTTACATTTTTTTTCCTTCATCCCTTAATAGCATTATGAAAAATTACTAACTTCCAAGGAAAATGCTCAACTGTATTTGCTTTAACCAAAATTAGTGAGGGAATTTTCACTCATTTGTTAAAAATGTATAAAGAATATCTGATGGTTAAAATGTTTTTTAACTAAGTGCAAATTCCCTTTTATTTATTTACTTTTTTTTTTTAAAAAAAAGTTAAATTTTAATTCACTTTTAAGCTAAAGGTTTTGATTGTGTATTATTTATTATTGTTTAATTTTAAAAACATTTTAAATCAGTTTTTAATTTTAGTTCAATTGGATATTAATTATTTTGATTTTTTTTTTTATATTGCAGAATACTCGATGATTAATGGTTTAATTTTTTTTTTACAGTATTTTTATTCTAACTGTATGTATAATTTGGGAAGTTTTTTGAGCTAAATGCATGTCCTGAATAATTAGGCATTTGAAAAATATAAATTGTCCTTTTGTTTATTTTACATTACATATGTGCTGGGTCAAAATTCAGTGTATCTATCAGTATGATGAAATTATGAAAACTAGCATAGAACAATTTTGCCCTTAAAGAAACAAAATAAATTATATAATAATGCAGTATATATATATTTGTAAACATATTTTTAAGGATATTTATAGATTTTCAGATTTATAATGGTAACTTGTGAAAAAAGAATTAAAATCATGACAAAAAATCTTGATAATAAATTTCGTTTAAAGGAGAATCTGATACTTGTATTGTGAATGAAAGATGTGTTTTTGTACTTTTATTAAGTTTACAATATTTTGTGAGTAAGTGTGTTTTTTTTTTTTAAGATACTAGAGATGCCAGCTTTTTATTTTTATGACACTTGCTATTTTTCTTCTGTCGTTTTTTTTTTTGGTCACATCTAATAACCTTTTGTCTTTCATCATTACAGAACAGATTGCTATGTAATTCTAAGGTCTGATACTGTTGTTGTAAATGTTTAGCATTGCCTATTAAAACTAGTCTCTGTGGTTGGCATCTCTAAAAAAAAAGACCAAAGATATTACTGTTATATTTACATTTTTTTAAGTAGTTTTCAGTGAAGGACCTTCAATCATGGTTTGCAGATTTTTTTATTTCACTTGATTAAAAAGCTCAATACATCCATATATCATAAAAACTGAAGGATTATCCTACTTCAATTTTTTTCTTTATGTAAATGCCTGCTGATAAATTATTTCATTTATTGTTTAATTTATTTTTACTTAAAGAATCGGATGTTAATTCCTTATTTCTGATTATGAAAGTGAGTAAAAATGTAACTAAAAAGGCATTTCTGAAAATGAAGTTGCATTACTATGAATATCTCCAGCAGTGTTCGAAAGTTGTATGCATTCCATCATCAGAGACTTGGGTATTAGCACAATCACTTGCAACAACACAAAACATATGATAAGCAGAATCATGAATAATGGCAGATGTTTAATGAAGAAATAGGATACTTTATTTATATACGATAAATTCATCCGAAAAAGTTCAAAACAAAGAAAATAGAAAATACTGGAAAGTTATAAAACATCATATCGAATTCTGTGTTTTAAAATAAATTATGTAAATTTAATAACTTTGAAGCAGATATCAAATTTCCAAAATTTTTGATTAAATAAACTATAGTTTAATGTTCTTAAAAAAGAGATGATAGGATCTTTTGTGTTCAATGCAGTAAGCTCGGTTTTTATGAAAGAAAATTTTTAATATCTAAATCAACAATTATACTATGAGCAAGTAATGCAGTGAAGTCATTATAATGGAACATAATCTCTCTCATATATTTTTTTTTTTCTTAATTATCATACTGGTTCTTATTCCCCAAATTAAGGAATGTGGGTTGTAAAACTTTTTTATAGTGAAATATTTAAAAATACTGCATTTCACATTTAAACTTTCAGGTTTTTGTTGCTGATAGTCTTTTTGGACTATTTACATCACTTGATTCACCATTACTATGCAATCATATTTTGCCATTTTTAAATGTATTTTAACCTAGACAACTTTTAATTAGGTTTTGTCATTATCAGCAAAAAAAAACTCTTATCATTATTCCTGATTTTTCTTCTTTCACATTTTTTGTGCCCTCTTAGTCTGTGGTGATGGACTCGCACAGCAACTGAAAACAGTCGAAGATACTTATCAGTGATCTACCTTCTTTTCAGTGTTTAATGGTTATTACTTCCTTTGTTTATTTGCTAATATTATAGAAAGTGTTCATTTGTGTTAATGAATATTAAGCCCAATTGAACATTTTTAATAGACATTTTATTTAAGATTTGATTACAAATTAGTGATATTTTTGTTACAGTTATTCTGAGCATTCTTTATAAAATTTGCTTATAATAGGAATATTGCTAATTTTTAGATTAAATAAATACAAGAAATGTATTAAAGGGATTGTTCCAGTAGCTCAGCTTTAAAATGAACTGTTGCTTCTTTGTAAAGCCTACTATAGTTGATTATGATTATTTATATCCCGTCTGTAATGTTGTGGCAAGTCTATTATATACTCATTGAGATTTCTGAAAAGAAAATATCTCTAATGCAGTGGAAATGCACTGTCAAGCCAGGGTTTGGTTATTATGAAAAAAAGAAAATAATTTTGCTGTTTCAAAAGCAACTAAACATATTGCCTTCAACTTTTGAAATAAGGTTTACTTGTTTCTGTAATGCATACAGTTAGGCCTAGTCAAATGAAGGAACACTTGCAAGAAAAGAATTTGAACAGCAAATTTGACCCAAAATGCTTGTTTTTTAAATCTGTAAATATGCAATATTCAGTTATTTCTTGGTAATTATGTTTAGCTGTTTATCTTTTGTATAAGTTTTAATGTACTTAACTTCTTAATCATGAAATAAATTAAGACATGTCTTACTAGCTAAATGTGTACAGGAAAAATAATACCAATAGCCTTAAACTTTTGAAGGTAATTTTAAATGATTTATCTAATTATGCTTGGTCTTAAAGTTTGCTCAAAAACTTGTAAAGAAACTAAATTATATCTAATTAGGTTTTAATGGTGGCTGAATGTTAAAGCAATTTTGGTAAACTGATTGAATGTCATTCTTGAAAAGAGTTTGCAGAGTTTGCAAGTGCTGGAAAAAAGTAGCTTAATGTAGTCATATTTCAATATATGGCAACCTTTACTTTTCTGAAAATATTCTAGCATCTTTTTTTGTTACATATTTCCTTTACAAACCACCTTGAAATAGGGCTAATGATAAGGTTATTAATTTATCTTCACACAAATAAGTCAGCACAGCAGCAGATTACAGGTCTA
This sequence comes from Thereuonema tuberculata, assembly GCA_023159025.1. NCBI lineage: Eukaryota > Metazoa > Arthropoda > Chilopoda > Scutigeromorpha > Scutigeridae > Thereuonema > Thereuonema tuberculata. The sequence continues at coordinate 246,367,839 of JAFIDM010009631.1, read as the reverse complement.
AGTCTTCTTGCAAGCAAAATCCTAAACAAATTGTAACATACTTAATTTGAAACTAATGGAATAATTTATACATTTAATAAATAAAATTAGCCTGCAATAAAATCAAATTTTGCTCTAACGTTCAGATTGATCTAACAATTTCCTGGTCAAACATGGTGTATTAGACCAATTACCTAGATGGATTTTAAGATTCTCTTACCTTGTTTATATATGCATATTTTTGCCATCCTAATCTGGTTAAAAACTGTGGGAAAACTGAAATTAGCAAATATTTACCATTTCTTAACTAAAATAGTTTGTCCGTAGGTTTTGTTAATGAAGAACATTTGTTGGAATTGCTGAAAGTTTTAAGAAAATTAATAATGGATCTCAGATGTCACAGTTTTGAGATTTTTCATCTTCTGTCACTTCACATCTTTCCCTCAGTTGAGTTAATGTGTTGATCATAATTCGTTTTCAGTTTCTCTAGGCTGTCAAATTTTGAATGAACCAGCTTTTGTTATGACAGGATATGCACTTTATGGTACCACTAAATCATTACTGCTTTCAGCACGAAATTTAAGATTATTTCCCCACAGCCATGGAACTTCTCTATCATACAATACTCAAATCCAGATTTCTAGTTCAGCTGTGCTAGAGAAACTTATTGTTTTCTTTGCTGCCCTTATCTTAATGGATTGTTTAAATAACAAATTTTACAATTAATAAGCTGGCTTACTTTGCCATTTAAAACTTAAAAATTTCTTTTCTCATTATCTTAAGATTGAATTAAAAAAATATATTTTTTAAAGTTTTCTCAAATCAAACATCATTTAATTAAACTATAATCATCTCAGATTTCTGTAGACCACTGTTAGGTGGCTATCAACACAATTGACATATAGGCAATCTATTAAAAGAGAAAGCATAACAAGAACTCATGATGGCTAACATCAAAAGCATTCATTGTCATTGTTAGCCACCAAACAAATGATCCACAGAAATGAGAGATTATATACTCTGTAACCTAATGTATCAGTCTAATAGGCACAAAAGTTCTGACTGACAAGATTTTTCATTATATCCCTTACATTATATTTTATGTAAAAACAAATTTTGTTACTATATTAAACAAATGACCTTTTCTATGTTTTCTATAGGGTTGAGGAAAAGAATTTTTAAATAATATCCTAGCCAAGCTGGCTGTATAATTTCCATACGTTTTCAGATAGTTTTAAATACATGAAACTGGTATCTGTAGTCATTTAATATAACTTAAAATGTTTTTCCAAGTAATTTACACTTTTATGCCTGCTTCTGTATGCTGTTCATGCTTTGAAAGTAATTATATCACTTAATATTTTCATTTAATAATCTTTCCTTATCCTTGAAATATCACCTTTAAGAGTTTCATTGTTTTTCTGAAGTTCAATTACTACTTATGTGTACTGAATATACTTCAGCAAATTGATTGCTGTTTGTCCGAAATATTAGCAAAAATCTTATGTAAATGATTGCCACGTAATTATTATTACTTAACCAAGATGGGTCTTTGTTTATTTTACGTCATTTGGAACAGTTTTCTTTAGGGACAGGATTGGTAAAATAAGTTAACCATAAAAAAATGCAGGCTTTATGTAAATGTTCTTAATTTCTTTTTGTTTTAATAAATTCCTCACCTCCCTATTTGATCTTATAAAAATACAATATTTGTGCAAAGTTATTGTAAGACAGGAAATGCAAAGATGTTAATTTACTTTTCTGATGATTCATATTTGAATTTTGGCAGCTTAACATTCTATTTTAAATTTTCCTTTTCTTTTTGAAGGCCAGCATATATATTGAACTGCTTTTTTCTGAAGCACCTGAGCCACATATCAAATGGTTAATTTACAACAGCATCATGTAAAATACTATGTTTCATTTATTCAGTATCACCCATATCTTCTGACTAACAAAGATAGTTTTGTCTTTTTTAGAGCTATGAGCTTCCAATGATAATTGGAAAAATATGAATTTTGCAGCAAATTATTTCTTTGGAAAGGAGGAAATAACATTTCGTGAAGTTCCTCTTTTTAAAAATAGTTATCAAAAATTAACTCAAATGTTCTGGGTTTTGAAATCATGCAAGTTAGTTGATATTTATCCACACTCTAAACTTCTTTGTTGTATATTGGCTTTTTTTTTCACAATTGTTGTTAAATGATCATTCCTCTGCTAATTTGCACCAGATATCTTTATTAGCGTATTAATCAATTGAAACATTTACTATATAAGGCTCCTTATTAGGCACAATATCTTATAACTGTTTATTAGTGCAAACTTTGCTTATGTTAAATTTGTCCATAACTTTTTTTTTTAATTGCCGATATCTGAATGTGGAGGAATCATTTAACAATTAAGGGAACCTGTGTGTTCAATTCTCCTTTGTAAATACCAGATAGAATCATGACAAAAGCTTGTGTGTGCTTATTATTTCTTATAGATCATCAATATAAGATCTATAATAAATACTTTGGCTTTTAATATTTACCAAAGGATTTTCTTTCTGTGTTAGTTCCCAGGAGAGATTGCCCTAATATAGTTATTGTATTAAAATGGATGATATTTTTAATTGTTGTCTTGTACATAATTTCTGATAATGTCTATGTACAGTTTCTGCTCATGCTACTTTAGTAACTCCAGTGTTCATATTCATTACTTACAAATGATAATTAATTCATAAATATATGTAAGAATGTAAATTATTTTCTATATATTATGTAATTAATTTCATTTAATAAATAAGTATTTTACTATAAAGAAACAATGTGTATAGTCATAAAATTTAGTCCACAGCGAGTACCTAAGAAATTCAACAAACTTTTGCCTGTACTGTTAAAATATCCAAACTAATATTGTGTTGAATGAATTATTTGTTTAAGAGACAATTGAATGTCTTTCTATAAGAAAAGTATATTTCATTGTATCTTGAGATAAAAAATTCCTACAGCTTTTCAAAATCCATCCCAATCCATTTACACTGGCTACATTAGGTTCTAAATGAAAACTGAAAAAAAAAAATATACGAAATTGATAAAAAAGATAAAAGAGAAAAGCATATATGTATATATTAAAATAATGTTATAATCTTGGAAGTATTCTTTCATAGATTGCTAACACACAATGAACATGACAAGAATACATACTTAGCTTCACAAAATTTTACTTCACTAATCTTAAGCTAAAAAATAACTAAACATTTACATAATAAAATTGATGCACAATAATAAATTGTTAACTATTTTGATTATATAATTGAAAATTTCTTAACAACAACCCATTGAATATTACACAAAATTCCCCCTTGTGCTATCATTTACAGCTTTTCATAAAATTATTTGTTATCATAGTAGATATCCTGAATAGAGAATAACTGTTAAATTAATAATATCTACTTCTAGAAAATTACTAAAAACCACCATTGTGAATGGTTCGTAAACTGAATCCATGAGAATGTCGATTACATGCTTATATGATAAAATACAAGATATAGATAAAAACCTGCTAAAAATAAAGGTATAAAATAATTGTTTCCAGCGCACTTCAAAAATCCTTCTGTTGAGTGATGCTTCTACTGATGATAAAACTGGAAGCAGAATGCCACTATCCACAATAGAACATTGCAAATAAAAAAAGAACAGTACCTGGCGTGTTACATTACATTTGAATGTAAACGCAAAGAGTCCATCGTTGCTCGGAACATGTGCTTAGTCCAAAGATGTTAGGTGAAGTCCACAGTTCTAAACAAGTTCACGTTCACAATTCCTGACTGATTCAGTTGTCCATGGCGTCGGTAGTACATTCTATGTACCTACCTTCCAAAACTAAATTTATTGAGCTACATCATTTCAAGCATTTTAGAGCACTCAAATCCAAAATTTAAAATATGAAGATTGTTGGGAGTGGGTTAATTAATCATAAATTATGAAATGTAAATCTAAATCCCAAACAGTAAGAACTGTATATACACAACATGCATCCTCCTACAACGTAAAATAGTTGTAGTTGTAAGGAAATAGCTTCTTATCTGATTAGTGTATGCACAGTCAATCTGTTTCTTTCCCTTGGAAAAACTAAAAATCTAATTTATATTCTGTAACACCCTTCTAATTTAAAATTTACAAACTACAGAAACTAAAATTTCGTCTTGTAATTTTAAAACTAAACTTAATAATTTTATTTAAAACTGATTTAACAGTGAACAGATAACATAAGAGAACACCAAATATGTGTAAAATTTACAAATTTATTATTATTACTTTTTTTTTTTGTCCAGTCAAATATTGACACACTTTTATGCTCTTTCATAGTAAATTTTCTCTGCGAATTTTTTTTTTTTTATTATTTTACATAAACCCGTATAATGTAGCCATATCAGTTCACAGAAAAAAAAAAATAAAAGGTCAATAAATGGACCTATGAAAGTGCAAGTAATTGTCTCATAGGCAATTGTATATTTTCTTTCTGATGACCTAAATTATTGCAACTGAATGCTCTTTAAGATAACAGAATGGCAGTAGCACAAAAAATATGGATCTGTAGCATCACAGTTTATTTGCTCCAGATTGAATCATTGAAGTTGCTACAGAAAAGACAGCTGTTATCTATGAGTCTCTTTTTTAAGTTAATCATTTGATGACTTCAGGGTAAAATTCTTTAGTGACATTCTCATGACTGCACTAAGAACTATATTAAAATTAAAATAAAAAGAATTGTATATTTATAAATTTTTATGTTGTTTCAGCAGATTCTGTATTTGTTTCTTCGCTGATCTCATTTTCTATACTCATAGGTTCTTCGAGTAAGTGATCTTCTGTGGTAGATAGTTCTTTTGTGGCTGGGGTATGAAGAATAATTTCACTTTTCACACTGTGATCAGTTGGGTCACTTTCAATAATGGGATTATTTGAATCTGCTTGATCATTGAAATCTATTGGAACATTTATGCTGTCTAAATTATCTTGTTCAACTGAATCACACTGGTCAACAGAATCATTCTGATCAGGTTCGTAGGCATCATCACCATCTGGTTCGTCATTCTGACCTGTTGCTACAGGATCACTCATTTCAAGCGAATCACTAAATTCAACTGGATCCTTTTGTTCAGAAAAATCATTTTGTGTTACTGAATCATTCTGTTCAACCAAATCACTTTGTTCATTGGTTTCACTGAAATCACTTTTATTTTCAACAGGACCATTTGTATTCTTTTCCGAAACTATAGAAACTTGATCACTAACTGATTTACCATTCACTGATACACTAGTCACAGCAGTTTCAACTTTATCTGATACTTCACCCCATCTTGATTTTCTAGTTCCACTTCGTTCACGCTCTTCTCGTGGTTCTCTTTCACGACCATGACCACGATCTTCATTTCTTCTAAATTCTCTGTTACGGTTCCAGTCTCGGTCACGATCTTCCCGATCTCTGTCTCGATCCCTATCACGTTCCCTATCTCTTTCGCGATCCCTATCTCTATCTCGATCACGTTCTCTGTCACGTTCCCTTCTGGAATCCCTACTAAATCTTTCTCTACCATATTCACGATCATAATCTCCTCTTTCTTCTCTTCTCCAGGGCTCATTTGGAGGAAACCTATCCCTATAATCATCATCCACTCTTCGTTTCCAATCCTCACCAAATCTTTCATCGAGAAACCTTTCTTCTCTGAAGTCAGGTCCTCCAAAGTTTGGACCTGCCCTTTCCATGCCAAATACAGGTCTATCCATATCAGGTCGTTTACGATCCATTCCAGGTCTAGGACCGCCCATGAAAGGTCCTCTGGGTTTTCCAGGAAACATTGGTCCCCTAGGAGGCATGCCTCTATGCTGAAATCCTTCTTGTGGTCCTGGACCAAGGGGAGGGCGATTCATACCACCAGGTCCTGGAAATCTGGAAAACTGTGGGCCAGGTCCCATTCCTGGACCCATGGAAGGTCCTCCAGGAATTCTTGGACCAGGAAAACGCTGCATACCTAAAAAGGGAGGATGAACAAAATTAAAAATTTTGCTAAAATTAAGATGTATCAAATATTGCAAAAGCAACCAATGAACATTTAAAAAAAATAATTAGTCTCTAAATAAAATATTCAGAAATCTATTCTATTCTATCTCTGAATTTCTTGGCTTTAAGCAGTTTAGAAAGAAAAAACGACGAAGACCTAAATTCAGTTGTAAAGTAATTTTTTTTTAAAACTTTTCACTATCTTATAAATGCCCTTTTCTTTAGAATCAGTGTCAAAAAATTTAATTCATTAAATCAATTTGCTGATAACTTGTGTTATCATTATGAACATATTATTTTAAGCTATTTAACTTAGTTAAAAAAAATATGAACTAAAGCAAAATAAATTACATAAATAAAAAGCAAGTAAAGTAGTTATTGCAACTGGTAACCATGTTTTCTAAATATATTATGCATGCCTTACATCTGAAATATATACTTTGTTTCATTTCCTGTGAATCCCCAGTTTAATTCCAAAATGGGACAAATTCATTATTCTGCAAAAGTTTGAGAGGAAAAGTGATGATTTAGGCTAAAAATCTGTTTAATGGATTTAGATAATATGTTCAATCCAAAGTATTCCACTATAGATTTGCTTAATGGCAAGGTGATGATACTTTTTGGGATGAAAACAAGAGAAAAAGTCATTGCATAAAAACGAGGCTTTAGCAGCTGTTGAACTGTTTGTTGAAGAAACCACTTAGAAGTAAAAAAGTAAACCCACTTAGAAGAGAAAATGACTATTTTGACTATTCAGATGCTATTATTGTGTTCTTATTTGCTTTATTTCTTATACTGCTTTGTAGAACGTGTAAAGGCATTTTGAGAGGAACTACGGAGGAATTGAATAAGGATCTGTGCTTTGAGACACTGCTTTTTCCGACTCCATAAAATATAGATGTCAATGTCTCACAGGTCTTGGCTTTAATCTGACAATCATCTTATTCTATTGTAATGCAAGTTATTAAGATCAATTGCTTCTTGTAAACTTTCTTTATGAAGCAGAGGAAAATCTTGGTAAATAAAAAACCTGAATTTTGAAAATCACAAATTCTTATGCACTAAATATATAGCTTTCTATATAATACAGTTTCTTTCTAAAAGATAATATGTAATACTACAGTAACAAGTTTTCTTGAAATTTATGAAGTAGATAAATAATTATAAATGTCATTGTCTGATAAGTTTAGACAAAGTTAAAAATAGTAAAATAGGGTTTTCTATATTTTTATTTTGAATATATAATGTTATCACAGTTACAGTAATTTAGAATGTCTTATGGCCGAGTGCACCAAACCTCAATTAACTTTGATGGCTGCATTGTGGACGTAGCTAAAATTAGTGGGGGGTGCTGTTCCAGAAAAATTTTAGCCTTTGTTTTAAAATTGTTTAAAAGGAAACATGTATAAAAAGAAATTTATCAAGTTTCTGAATAAATTTTCTTTTTATACATAATATTATGTATATTAAATAAATTAATAAGTTTTTATTTAAGTTAGTTACCTGGACCAGGAAACATATTTGGTCGTTGCTGACTATCTGGACCCAATGGTCCAGGTCCTGGGCCTTGTGGTCTCTGAAGCAGTCCAATATGGTCTGGTCCCCTAGGTCTTTCAACATCAATAGGCCCACCCGGCCTGTCTAATAAGCCAGGTCGGGATCGATCAAGTATGCCTAAATTGTTAGGGCCTTGTGATCTATCTAATGCCGACTGATCTACACTGTTATTATTGGGACTAATCATTCTATTCCCTATCATTTGAGGCCTTGGAAGTAGAGGTGGCCCAAGAGCAGATTGGTCGAATCCCTGCACTTGTGACTGATCCATACGGTCAGATCTTAATACAGGGCCCATTGCTTGTGCTGGATTTCCCAATAATGGTGCAGGAGGCCGAGGAGGTCTTGTCATATTCAAGTCTGTTGGTGGCTTCATGATGGGCATTGGAATCCCAGAGCCATCAAAAACACCGTTTTCATTAACGGTGCCTTCAGAGGCGTTTCTCATATCTACATCCTGAGAAAGTTCCATTTGAGCTTCATTGGCTTTTGCCCATGCTTGTATTAGAGCATTTAAAGTAGAGCCCACATCCTGATCTTTAGAGACAGCTTGCTCGGCATCTTTAATAGATGGAGGTGGTCTACTTGGATCAAACCCAGGAGGCCTAAATGAAGGTGGAGGTAAATTGGGATTAAAAGTTGCAGGCCCAGGAGGCTGAAAAGCCTGGGGTGGTGGGAATTCTGTTCTCACACCCATTGAGAGTGTTGACTGACTAAGGACAGAAACAAGAGATGTTGGATTTGCAGATGATGTAGATACAGTAGCTATATTTGTCGGCAGAGCAGTGGCCTCTGAACTAGACAGAGATACCAGTGCATCTTCAGAATTCTCCTGGGATTCCTGAGTAGGAGTAGCATCATCTGCAGGATTCTCTGTTGCTAGGGTAGAAAAGAAAAAACAGAAACCAATCAAAGTTTGGACAGGAGATGAATCAATATTAGAAAACACAATTCTTTCTTAATTAAAATAGTCTTTAATCTGTCTTTAATTTACTTAAATGAATAATCTGGAAAATTTTATTGGCCTTTCAGAATATTGTCGATAAAAATTGGAAATTACTAGACTGATTAATTTTTTTCCCTTTAACTTTCAGATTATAAAAAAAAAAAAAAAAAAAAAAAAAAATCAATAAAAAATACAATAACAAGTTAAACACTTCTTTAACTTTCTTTTTTAGGTTCTACTGAAATACGAAATTTATCAAATAAGAATAACTGCTTTCCTTGCATATAAATATCTCTCGCAATCTCAAGTAGTAGCATTCAAAGCTCCGATGGCAGCTTATCAGGATGTAAGCGACTTCAAGGATATACCTGAACTTCACAAAATCAGGGAAAAATCCAGCAGGCGAGACCGGTGTGGCTGAAAATCATCCCTTGACAAATGTGGGCAACTGCATCAGGCAGGCATCGTAACACTCAGCCCAAGTGCAACATTGCTGTAAAATAATACCGAAACTGAATGCTGGGGCCAGGATTAGCATCAGCATTTGAACAGTGCGTTTCCTGTGTTCTATGGGGTTCTGAAGCTGATGGTCCACTCAGGTGCTATTGCTGACCACACAACACAGGGCTCAGTTTCTCGCCTGAGCTCAGGAACACTGCCACTGGACTCTTAGATAACTGGAAACGTATAGCCTGGTCCGACGGAATGATGATTCCAACTGTTTCAGACCAATGAATGATTCCGGATAGGGTGGAAACCCCAAGCGGCATTGGTTCCTGCATGCCTACAAAAGACAATACAGTGGCTCTGTTACAGTATAGGGTGTATTCACTTGACACACATTAGAACTAATCTTAACTCTGCAGATCTTTGTGACCAATAGCTGCTGAGTCACCATCCTTGCACCAGTTCATGTCCTTCATTTACCCCAATGGGTGTGGCCTCTTTCAACAGGACAATGCACCATTGCACAAGGCCATTGTCACTCAATTATGCCTGGAGGAGCATTCCTCTGAGTTTGCAGTCATGTGTTGGTTCCCGAGTTCACAGGATTTAATGCAATCTAACATGTGGGATGCACTTCAACGTGGTGTCATTGCCAGGAATCCAGCACCAGCTAACATTATGGAATTGTGGGATGCTCTGCAGGACGTATTGTGTGCAGTCTGCATAATACTACAGAGCATTAGTGGAATCCATGGAATGCCGTGTTGCTGCTGTCATCCAAGCACGAGGAGGACCTATGCAGTTATATTTATAAATTTGATGAAATTTAAAATCTTCACAACCAGCTTCCAGGATAATTCAAAGACTTTTACAAAAGCCCTCAAATCAGGATGCTTCACTTTTTGCTTTGAAAAAGCACTTTCTGCAACTTTCAATTTTTTACAGCTCAGCTTAATGCACAATAGATGAAATAGCTAATGATTTGTTATTTTTCCAGAAGGGAATGAACAGAAATATATATTGTGTCTATAACCCAAGAGAATTTTATAAAGGTTTTACTAATGATATACTGTATATGCTCTTATTTTGAAAATAAAAACATTAAATTACATTTCCATGACTAAAAAGGGAAATTAAAAATTTTAAAATAACATGTAAATAAGTCCTATAACAATATATCATATAGGAGGGAAAAAAAAGAAGGGATGGAGAAATAAGTATGCAATTTTACTAAGCCTATCTAGAGACCTTTCTGTAAGCAGCTTAAGAATGATTTCCCCTAGAAGGCAAAAAGAAAATAACTCATTTCTTTTAGTATGTGCCACACCTAAAGTTCCAAGGAGCTTAGGACAGAAAACCAACACTACATAATACCCATTACAGCAAATCAAGAACCAATTATTCTAAGAAGCAGGAAGTTGAATGGGTGATCTAAATTCATTCTGGTTATTTGAAAAACATATTAAGTCTGAGCCTTTTCAATGCTAAATTAGTATATTAATCTTAATTTTACATTTTTTTTAATTATTATTATTAACCATTTTCGGTTCACTGCTAGACGAAGGCCTCCTCTATTTCTTGGGGTGTACTGGTATAATCTCCCACACTGACCAGGAAGATACATATAGCCAAAGCTAACATATAATAACAGAAGTGAGTGTGTTATGACTGATGTTAGACAGAAAAGGAACTTCTTAATGCTAATATTTTTTTAATGAAATTAAAAAACTCACCTGGTGTAGGAATTCTGAAAGGTTGTGGTGGTACCATCGTTGGCATAGCACCAACAAGTGACACAGCTTGGCCTAATATTGATTGTGAGACAGGAGGAACCATCATCATTGGTGCTGGTGGTGGAACACCCATGGGTAGTGGCATCATGGGCATTGGTTGGCCAGGTACTAAGCCAGCTAAAACATTAGAAAATTTTCTTAATTTAAATAATTCAGAAGCAGAGTATTTAAAGCATGGAAACACAATTTATGTAATATTTACTATTGGTGAAGGAGGACTCTTCTCTCATGTCATTAAAAGTTTTTAAGAAATGCTTTCAAAAATCCAGTGGCTATTTCTTCTTTGTGACATTTCATTCCTGGCTGTCAATGAAACATTCAATCAAAGGATCAGTATTTCGTTTGATTTCCTTTGAGAAATAGTATAATAACATCCAAGGTTTGTAAGGAAGGGTTAGTTTCCTAGAATCAAGCAAAGTTCATCCTGAAAAGTCTTCCTTACAATTCCTTGGATGTTATTATATTTTCTTTTCAGGATGACCTTTGCTTGATTCTAGGAAGCTAATTCTTCCTTACAAACCTTGGATGTTATTATGCTTTCTTTTCAAAGGAAATCAACGAAATACTGATCCTTGGAATGATGTCATAAAGAGAAGAAACAGACACTGAATTTTTGGAAACATTTCTTTAAAAACTTTTAATGACATGAGAGAAGAGTCCTCCTTCACCAATAGTAAATATTACATAAATTGTGTTTCCATGCTTTAATATTTACTATTATTATTAATGGTATCATTAGGAAGAACACTATAAGAACAAGGATGAAGATAAATTCAGTGAGTTTTTATTAAACGTACAGAATATATAATTTAAAATAATTCCAAATATTAATTCCATTAGTATTTACAAAAACGTCACACCTGGTATGACATAAAAAAAGAAGAATTATGATTCAAGTTTATTAAGAGTTTAAACCTTGAAATGCCCACTGATAAAAGTTTTAATTTGTGGGGGTAGGCTAAACAAAATTAGGAAAATAAGAAACTTGAAGCTGAAGCAACCAACCCAAAAATAAAGAAAAAGAGAAGAAAACCTTTATTAAAGCACTGACGTATCTGTATCTTACTATTCTGGAAAGTGATCATTGAAACAATTTATTTTTATAGGCCTTCATCGGAATGGACTTTTTACAATATCCTTAGCCCCCCCCCCCCAACAGTAATCCTGGGTGCGCCATTGTTACTGTCCTAACATTTTCAGCTATTTTCTTTCTAATATGTTTTAATCTAACCACAACTGTCGTTAGATCTGAACAGTAGCAAAATTTCTAAGGTCCAGATTTGCGTTTAGGCTACTCCTATTTTAATTATCTTCGATACACTTGTAGATTATCATGTTTTGAACTAGTTTGCATAATTTCACTCAAAAATATGCAACAGAACCAGAGATATAAGCTGCCAAAATTTTACAATTTAACATTTTTGGGAATATCTCGGAAACTAGTTGAGATATCAAAAAAAATGCACATGACTAAGGGCACTTCGCGACAACGAGACAAATCTAATGAGGTATCAACCATAATTCTAGGTGCTATAGTTTGGACTCTAGGTCCGGTCGACTATAAAAGGCAACAACAACCAGATGTGAACTGCGGCAAAATTTGTAAGATCAATTTTCATTTTGGATCTAGTCCGATTTTAATTATTTTTCATACACATGTAGATTATGATGCTTTGAACTAATTTGCAAAATTTAACATGGCAAAATGGTACTTGAATCAATGATAACCCGTTGTTATTATTGTAGAGAACTCTATGAAAGACACAGGAGGTGTAAAAGGGATTGTTTATAGACACATTACCTTAGATACTCAAGCAGAGGAGAAAAAAACTCATGAATTGCAAGAATTGGACAAAAGCGCTTTGAAAACTGAAAATGAAACATAATTACACTGCATCTTTTCATTATTGTGCTTTACAATTAACACGTATTATTGCTTATAACTTTTGAACCATTCAATTAATTTTGATGCAGTTTCTGAGTTTTGTGTAAGGTGAAACTGTAGTTTTGAAAGATATAATTCTTTATAAATCTCCAAGGAACATAAAAAAAAAAAAAAAAAAAGGAAAAAATAAAAAAAAAATTATCTCGCCAATGGGTATCTACGATGGACATTTTTTGGAATATTCATTGTTTGTTATGTTTTGCTTTATATAATTTCATACATTCTAAGTAACTAAACAGTTACATACAAATAATAA
>JAFIDM010009631.1:246288870-246339868 GCA_023159025.1 Thereuonema tuberculata | reverse complement strand
TAGATTATAAAATTTTGACTAAAATAAATTGTAACAAGTGGATGGTGTTTCGCATCACTTGACCAAGAGCCCAAAATATTTTTTTTTCAGATTATTGCACCATCTAACAGAGAAAGGTGTACACTCTTTATCGAAAAATGTTACTGCTTGCTATCTCAACATAATTCTGCAGAAAATTAATTTTGAATATATAGAAATCGACTAATCGTAAAGAATAAGATTTGCATCTTGTAACTAATGACCTTTGTCGCATGGTCATTTGATTTGAAATTCATAGGTCAACAATGTGCGATATATTTCATTTTGATATACAACACACTTCGTTCCATAAAAAATGTGAATACATAAGCTTATCCATTTATACGAATATTTCAAAATTGAATTTTGGAGCTTGGTCAAATGATGCATAACACCATCCAATTAAGTTACCAGCCATGGTACACTTTTTCATCCTGATGAATTATGCTTTTTATTATCATTAAGACTGTTCTTATCTAAAAAAATCTATTAGACTAAACACATTAAATAAGGATCAAAAAAAGATAGTAACTTAATTTAAAACTTTTATGTGACTTCAAGCCACCATGCTACTTAAGCTGAAGAGTCCAGCTTATAACAACTGTTCTCAAGATGCCTAAATAGTAAAATAAAACTAACTTAAATGCTGGAAAATTATTTATCAAGGAATACAGGCTTTATACAAGTCAAAGAATTTCTAAAAATCACATGAAGACTCCCATTCTTTATACTCCAAGATATATATTTCCCTACTGCCCATTAAGATTGATAAAAAAAAAATTTTAAAAAATTGTTGTTAAAATCTATTTAACTAACCAAATTGAAAAATTAAAATATGAAATTAACTCACCACTAAGTTGATCTTTCTTGAGAGGAGGAAGTCCACGTTTTTTTCTTTCCCTTTCTCGTTCTCTCTCTCGTTCTCTTTCCCTCTCTCTTTCCCTTTCACGCTCTCTTTCTCTTTCACGTTCCCTGGAACGAGATCTCCTGCTGTCTCTGTCACGTCGATGTCTGGATCGAGATCTTGAACCTGATCTTGATCTAGATCTACGACGTCGTGGAGATTTTGATCTGGATCTACTTTTACGAGTTCTTTTTCTTGATCTAAAGGAATATTTAAGAAATAGTTATGGGAATTTATTCAAGCATCAAATGACATTAAAATGACAGTAAAAAGTTGCAACATTTTGGGGTTTTCTTTTCTTCCCGTTTAGAAAAAATAGGACATTAAACTGCAATAGCTAAGTAGCAGTTATTAAAACATTCAGCAATTATAGCTTGTTTTCACTCAATTTTGTTACCTCAGATTTTGAAGTGCTAGCCAGTCATTGTTACTTTAATCAAAATTTGACAAGCAGTTTGCATTTGCAAGATAACATTCACTCAAAAGCCAGAAAACCATATGTTAAGTAGGAAGTGAAACACAGATTGCAATGCAATAATAGCAAGCTTAGCAATTAAATTTCATCCCCTGCAGGAAACAGTAAGCAGAATGGCAGACAAAGCAAATAGCGTGATAATGATAGGAGGGTTGTGTACACTGTATGGTATAGGTTGAGGTGCCAAAACTGTATAAGCTTCTTTAGTCCAGTTTTCTTAAATTTATTTTTGTTTTTCTTTTTAATCATGGAAGTTAGTGTTCAATTAATGACAACCTTTTATACTGCTATTCTTGGGATAATTCCGATATTGCATTTACATGCCCATTTATTGTTCTTAGGTGCCAGCACATGATTTAAAATCAGTCCTGCTTAAGGATACTGTTCAATCTTGAAAACACTAAATCTGATCACTGAAAAATTGTTTTCTATTAAACAATAAAGCATGTATTTATCTGAAAAACAACTTAATGAACAAAAGGAAGCTAATTAAAAAAAAAAAGGGGGGGGGGGGGCCAAGAAATGAAATACGAGCTATTCTGTAATCAACCAAGCAATCACACTTAATTTCAAGACTAAATTATATTTCCAGAAGGCTGGCATGGAATTATCCACAGGAAAAAATTAACAAGTAAGGATTTACATAAGATACACAATGACATCTAAAGGTTGAATTATCAAATCCTGAAAATTCTTCCTTCAAAACTGAGGAATTATGATTTAGCCAATGAAGATACATCTATCATTCTTTTCCTAAAACAACTTTAGAGTCAGAAAAAAAAAAAAAGGTTTCTATGTTTCTAAACAGTAAAACATTATCAAGTAATTACCAAATAAGGTTAGGATTTCCAGTACAAAATAAAAATCAGAACGTCCTATTCAAACAAAAACTACTCACAAATAAAAATAAATAACACTTAATTACCTTGTTTTAGAAGGCGACCTAGATCGTGATCTCGATCTTGATTTCTCTCTTCTCCGTGGAGAGCGGGATCTTTCCCGTTCATCTTCATCTCTAGGAAGAATCTGTCTTAAATCTTGGTCTTGTGGTGGAAATGTTTCCACTGGTATTGGTTGTGGCTGAACCGATGGAGAAATTGATGTATAGGCTGGAATATTGGAATGTGAAGTTACCGAATTGGGCGTCATAATTTGTGGCATCATCATCTGTTGGTCAAACTGCTGTTGTGGTGTTTGGTAGGTTACCTGAACAAAAAATATACATTTGGTAGTTGGCATTTCAACGAATATTAAAAAAAAAAAAAAAAAAAAATTCAAAACAAATTTACAAAATGGAAGCTTTGAAATTATAGTAAATGCTTTTCTTACTGATTTCACACTGTAAAGTAAGCATTAAATCTATACCTACATTTTTTTTTTTTTTTTTATCTCAAGATATTGATATTTGATCAAATTAATGTCAGACAATGTGTAAGGGTTATACAGAAATTAAGTTAATTGTAGGCAAATAACAGAGAAATTCCACATTTAAAACACTACTTCCAACCACTTTAATATTATTTAGTAGAAGTAAAATAAAATTACCAATAACTTAAGCAGCAGTGTAGAATACCAATGGAATTCTCATGTTTGTATTAATAAAAATTTAAATTAAATCAATGGTTATTTTTGAAACTTTTGGACAGCAATTTTGGTGCAAAATGCAAAAATTCAACTACATCTGACTTCAAATCACAAGTAATACGTCAAATAGTTACAACATCTAATTTACATGTAAAGCTAAATAAAGAAGCTGATATTAACCATAAAAAACTTGTACATGTCAAAAATCACAAAATTTAAAAATTTCTCAACAGACACCAATTAAAACTGCAAATTAAAGGTTAAAATAAAAAAAAAAAAAAAATTAAAATTACTAGTGCAATTACTTTCATTCGTTTTTCAAGCATCTTTTAGGGAGAACAGAAGGATCGACAATATAAAAGAGGGTAGTGGAAAATCTAGACCAAGAAACCTTTGGGCACATCAAAATTATTATATGGATAAAAGGGAAAGCAAAACCCCACAAAATCACCTTACTTATGCAAACCATATAAGCCAGCAAACTCATTCAAAAGTTTATCATTGTTTATCCCTACAATGATAAACTTTCGACTGAGGTTGCAGACTTATATGGTTTATTTAAGTAAGGTAATTATATGTATAGTGATTCAAAATTTCCTTAATGGACTTTAAAGGTAGGTTCTACTCAGTAAGATAAACTAAAAAAAGATCAAATAAACATGGGTCCAGAAATGAATAGTTTTCGCAAAAAAAAAACCAAAAAAAAAAAAAAAAAAAAAAACAGTTCTTATTATTCAATGTATGATTGTTGTCTTTTTTTATTATTTTTGTTGCCACAGTATGATGCGATTAAATGTATTTCAAAATACAGCTATACAAAAATAGGAATGATTTAATAAACAATGTTGAAAAAAAAAAAACAAAAAACAATTAACTGGGTCCAGAATGAATAGTTTTCGCTAAAAACGTAGTTTTCATTATTCAATGTATGGTTGGTCACTTCCGGACCAAAATATATATATTTTTTTTCCCAACACCATTTATTAAATCATTCTTTCCCTATTTTGTATATCTGTTTTATGAACATTTTGAAATATGTTTTATCGCATCAGACTGTGCTAAGGTTCAATTTATACAGTTTGGGAAGAGTTGGCCATTTCCAATGGGAGAATTTGGCAAGGACAATGGGGAGATCATCAGATGGCGCAAAATGCACTGTCTTTCTCACCTCTTGAAAGCACAATGTTATCCTATGCAGAAACATGCAAGTGTAAAGTCATCTCATCAATTTATTTTATATCCATTTGTAATTTTGGTTATGGAAAAAATTACAATAGGGACAATATTTATTTAAAATTATTCAATGCCCCTAAAATCCGAAATTTCTTCAATTTGGGAAAAGCAAATAAGATTTGAATAAATCAATTGAATTGCCATATGTAAAAAATAATTAAAAAAAAAAAAAAAGTAGAAAAACATTTTAATTATTTTTCCTTTATTATTTTGCCTGTTAACCACTTTTTTAAATATTTACTTAAAAAAAAAAACAAGTCAAAAACTGTACAAAATTATTAATCAGCATTTAATATAATTTCATCACAACATGTTTTTGCGAAAAAGTATATCAAGACATGTAAATCAAAACTGAAATGATAACGAGCTGAAAACTTACCATGTTTTAACGAGCTGAAAACTTACTATGTTTTAATAATACATCGCCAAAATAATGACCCCCCCTCCCCGAAATAATGAATATAAAGAAAAGAATAAGTACTGTAATCTGAATTATTTTAATGAATCATGCATTTATGCAATAATGAATTCAGCATTCAGCGTAAATTACCCTGAATTTGAGCAGCAAAACTGATATAAAGAATCATGGGGTGTCTACTTAAAATTACTTAACCTTACATTAATCTTGCCCTCCCCCCCAAAATATATTCTATATTCGCCACTGATCTGGATCAGCAGTTTCCGAAACAGTGGATCAAAAGAAGAAGTACTGGAACTTGACCTGCAAGATCGCCTGATCTAATCGCCCTTGACTTTTTTTCTTTGGGGATATCTGAAATCTTTAGTGTACAAGACAGGAAGATGTGCTCTTGGACAGGAAGATCTGCTGGAAAGAGTGATGGTTATTGAGCTTGTAAGTAGGCTATTCTGGGAATATTCCACAGAGTACATGAATCCATGAACTGATAATGCAATCTCTGTAAATGGCCAACAGTTTGAACTGCTGCTGTAAATCATGTCACATGCTAATATGATATGTTTTCTTGATTCCATCTTGTGCTGAAAGAGCTCATTTGCAGACATGGGTTAACTGACAAAAATTACTTGTTTTTGTGTCCTTGATAACCACCCAAAGTTTGTCGATGTAATTTTGGGACACCCTGTACATTAAATATTGCAGTTTGTTTCACGTGAACAAAAAAAAAAAATCAAACAGCATGCAGGTTTGGTTTGCATACAAAACCATCACTGCTCTGCTTCAATTCGCCAAAATTAAATGGTGGTACCAGTTTAATTTTTGGTTTTGGACGGTCAAAAATTTTTGAAAGTGGAACTTAAAAAAGTGCAGATAGGCAACATAGCCTTCAATTTTGTTTTTTTATTTTAATCCTTTTATATTTAAAACTTGAAGTCTTCATGACAGTTTTTAAATACAGATGAAGTTACTTTAAAAAAAAAATAAGGAATTTTTTTACTTTTAGGAACAATTGTTTTTCTATCATAGCATAGGAGCAAAAGTGATAAAAATTCAAAAACTTCCTTCAGTCTCATCTTTGCACAATTGGTGTAATGTAACTGAAGTAAATACAGAGGCCTAAACATCTGAAAAAACAAAACTACTAAATCCTACCTGATTTGCAGCTTGGATTTGATGGGAAAACTCCTCTTCCTGTTGTCGTAACTGTCTCTGTTTATGTAACTGTTCTGCAACATTCATTTCATTTTTTAATGCCTCAGTTTGTTGGATAGTTTGCTGCATTTGTTGTAATTGGCGCAATATCTCAGGATTGGACAAGAGATTTTGTGCCATACTAAGACATAAGAAAAAGGGGAATATTTAATATATGACAAGGTTGCAATCAAAAACAACAACTACAATAAAGCAGATATAAAAAAAGAGAATGGTATCTAATACAAAGAAAAAGATGGCAATGAATGTTTAGCTATTCAGAAGCACATAAATTAAAGCAACTAAAGGTTTTACTGAAGAATAAATCATACTTACTACAAAATGAAATATAAAAACTGTAATTAGTAAAAACAAATCTGACAATATTTTGGATCATTTAGCAAAGTGTGGTTTGGTTTTCTTTTAATTTAATTAATAAATAAAAAAATTGATTTCCCCCCTCTGTTTCTGTTCTTCTTTCAAATTCTGGAAGAATTCATTTGCTATGAATAATTAATATAAAAAATTACATAATTTTTAATAAGCACCCAAACTCAACTTATTTTATATATCATAGTATTTTTGACCTGTAAAATAATCTGACTCTAGGCAGCCTAATTTCAGCAGTGATTGAAGTAGACCAGTGGTGCCCAACCTTTCATAATATGGGGTCCAAACTTAACTTTGCTGTGAATTACAACAACGTATTAAATTTAAACGTTAAATCTGTTCAACCAAAAAAAAAAACAAAAAAAAAAAAACCATACAAACCTATCTGTTCAACCAAAATAATAAAAAGGAGGACATTTCTCAACGGAGGACAGAGCTTCAAAAAGGAAAAAGAGCGGGCCACATGTAACACCTTCACGGGCCGGATATGGCCCGCGGGCCGTAGGTTGGGCATCACTGAAGTAGACAATCAAGCCAGATTTATTCCATGATGCCAACTATTGGTTATAGAGAAGCTCTCACTGGTCAATTATGTCACATGACTATAAGATAATTACAAACCTACAAATCTGTATATTTATTTTTCCCCCAGTAAAAACATAACTAGCCAAAATTCTGATCTTCTTTATAAAAGCAATTGCTATAGATGTAACATTAATTATATTGAGATCTTCATGTCAATCACATAATTATAATAGTTAAGGATTTTGGAGAAGTTCACATCTTTTAACTATTAGAGAAGTTCACATCCTTTTTATTAGCAATTCAGTGGTGGTTCGCGTATACGCACTGTGGAACTGCAGCACCCACTATTTTCATTTGATATTATCGATAACATTTAATATAATGAGTCTTTTTTTCTTTAATTCTTTCTTTATACTTGTACAATATATAATCCTTAAGCTTAATATCAGTAACCATCTCCCAGTTTATGAAAAAAGATACAAAAATCTTTGTATGGAACTGTGAAGCTTCACAGTTGCAGCGGCGTGGGGTTTCACTGTTGTGTGCATGCGCACATAGGAAGCTACATGCGAGGCTGCAAGGGGGAGAGATCAATGTCTTTTCCACAGTGCTGATCCTGACGTGCTAGGAAGCTACATGCGAGGCTGCAAGGGGGAGAGAGCACTGTCTTTTCCACAGTGCCGATCCTGGCGTGCTGGTGGTTCTTTTTATACATGTTTGTTTCCTTTTACACAATTTTAAAACAAAGGCTAAAAATTTTCTGGGGCAGCACTCCCACTAATTTTTAGCTACAAGCCGCCACTGAAGCAATTTCTTATAATATCGAATCTTCCTTTGAGCAAAAGAGCACGAATTACTATTATCTTAAAATTTTTGGCAGAACAACTAATAAGATTTTGAAATGAAGTAATTTATTTCATTTTTTAGTAGAATTGACTGATAGAATTTAATTTTTAAAAAATTTGTAACTTTACAAATTGTTTAAATATAAATACCTAACAGCCAGAGAGGCTGGATCTGTTGTAGAAACTTCTTCCTTCTTAGTATCCTCCTCCTCCTCTTCTTCATCGCCATAATCAAAATCTAGTAACTTCTATACAAAAATACAAAAAAAAAAAAAAAAAAAAAAGTTTTTGTCAACATAGTGTTTTTAAAATATGGCTTTATAAAAGTAGTTAAAACTTGAAAATTTATAATGTCAAAAAATATGCATAAATATTTGTAATTTAAACTGGAAAAAAATATTTTAGGCAAATATTTAATAAGTTAATGTTAATTCTAATATAAAACAACACATATTAAAAAAAAATAATCGGGTATTAATTAAAGAAATAGCATCATCTCTATCATATGTAAAACAATATGATCAATTCATTAGTTAGAATTGGGCTTTGGGTCTTGTTTCGACAATAAATCTGGGTATTAACAATATATTTATTTTTGCCATTAACTCTTGATGTATTAATTTTTTAACATCAATAAAAGTTTTGATTTATTGAATTAACAACTACTATTTCTGATTCTTTTCCTGAGTAAAAAAAAAAAAAAAATTCTCATGTTGATTCCATATAAAAAAATTAATTGGCTATGCTATTTCTCTGAGATGGAGGAATAGTAAAGTTAAGAGGTTTAAATGCTCTGTTTTTCTTTTACCCAAATCTTAACATACTAATATGAAAAAAAGTAAGTTACTTTTATTTTTATTTATCCAAATATGATTATCTGGGTAAATTACAATTAAATTAACAAATAAAAACAGTATTGCTCACTCCACTTTAGACTAAAACATATGATGCTCAAAAGTAGGTGAAGTTCAAACATTTGTTAAACATTTGTAATTAGATCTTTCATCTTTAAAATATATCTGTACATTTTAAAAGGTCAAACCTTGAATCTATAAATGCTGTTAGATCAAAGGTTAGTCTAATCTGAAGTTAATTCAGTAACAGACATAAGTCAATTTTATAAAACACTGAACTTAGCCATAGGCATTTTATAAATAGTAATTTAAAATTTGTAAAAATTCCGTTTCCATACAAGTCATTTTCTTCCAAATACCCATTCAAATTTTCTTTCCCTAAAAAAAATTTAGTTACAGATGTTTGTAATCACTTGATCATATTCAATAGTCACAATTTTTAGCGTTGGGATTATGATTTCAGCTAGCATTAATCCAACAGCAATTACCCCACTGTTAAAAATGTTTATTACAGATAAAAACAAAACAACAAAAAAAAAACACTCTTTATCAGGGCTTGTACCACTTTCATCGAGTTTTAAGCAATGGATATATAAAATTCTTGGATTTTTTCTTTTTCTTCATTACTTTAAGTTTGTATCAAAACAACGTCCACTAAACTTAAGCTATCCTTTGTTAAGACAATAACTTATATTTTCAACTTGCACAACACTAGTATGAAATGTTACATAGGCGATTCATTATGTCATGCAATATCAGCAACAAAAAAAGTTAAACGAGTAATGTTAAAACTTCATAGTTTGTTTGATTCCCCTCCCAAGGACTTTGAAACCTCAATTTTTTTTGAAATTCATGCAATGTTGAAGCCTTGGAGACAAAAAAATCAAAATCCTTTCAAAGTACTGGTATCAACCCTACATATACATAAATGTTAAGTAAAATTTGGTTATCACCATTAAGTAATCCAAACTTAGTGCAAGTCTTACTAAGTATCCCAGAAGTATGCTTAGAATTCAATAACACCTACAATGTTAACAAAATTAAGTCTTCAATAAAACTGTTACAAAAAAAGATTTCGGTTGAAAATTTACAATATTTATTAAGTGCAAAAAAGTTAACAACATTACCTTGTTAAATTTAACTGAATTTTCCTGCTCTGGAGCTCGGCCTTGTGCTTGACTTAGCAAATTAGTAATCTGTTGTAATTGTGATAAAAAATTACTATCTAGTATTGGTTGCGAATTCTCCGTTTGATTAGGCTGTTGCTAATAAAACAAAATTGTTCATTAAATATTAAATTTCTACTACAAAAAATTTTAAAATAGTTTTGAATTTAAAAGAGGTATGATCATTAGCCCCTTCCCTCTTCTTAAGTAGATAAAGATTTTAAGGATGGAACGGGTTAAGACTGCAAATGGATAGTACACTAACTAAAAATAGCGAAAGAATTTTCTCTATACAATGCTAGTAGATCTATAAAATTAACACTTGCAGTTTTAGTCTATTCAGCACTGTAGTTCCTAATTCGCTAATTATCAGCAACAATCCCAAATATTTTATCCAGTATCAAAACATGAATTCTTGGATCATAACTTAATTTTTTTCTACTAACGTTACATAACTACCATTTGCAAATTTTGAATTATGGACTACAAATTTAAGAAGGAAACAACCTAAAGCAAACTTTGAAGAAAGTAATGTAATAAATAACAAATCTATGAAATTTCCTTTACGGTTCTGTTACTGAAAGATTTTAAATTTACGAAAGATTTTTATTTTTCTATACTAATATCACAGATGGTGTAACTTCATAGGTAAACCCTAAACAGTTAAACAGCCCAACAACCAAGAATTCCTATAGGATCTCCAAAGGCTGAACTTCAAACATTATCCAAAATTCAAAGCTATAATTCAGCATTCTTTAATAAATAAAAAGCATATACTTATATATATAAATATAAGGTATTCTCAATATTAAATAATAGGAGAACCAAAGGAAATAAAATTGCTGGTTTACAACTTCAAACTCACAAAAATAGTAATTACCTGTTGAGATTGCTGTAAGATTTCAGTTACAGTCTGTAATGCATTATTACTATCAATTTCACTGCCTTGTTCTCCTGTCCAACCAGTCCAGTTGGCATTTTCTGGTTTCTTTGATGTTGCTGTAGGTGTACCTCCAGATACAGGTGTAGTCTGTTGATGAACTGGGTGATTTGGATTGGCCATATCCAATAAAGGTTGAATAACGTCACTTGGGAATACGTTGTTTTTCTGCCAAAGATTTAAAACTCGAACGATTTTGCTCTAAAACAAAAATTAAATAAAAATAAAAGATCAAAATGTCAGTATATGATTGTGGGTAATTTTTCGTATTTATCCAAAATTAATATTAACTAATTAAAAAAAAAAAAAAACTGAAAAAAAAGAGCTGTTTTAAAACAAAAATTGGCAAAAAAAAAAAAAAAAAAAAAGAATTAAAAACACAGAGCTTACAACAAGTTACAAACTATCAAGGATCGTAATGACCTGTAATATTACATTCTTACATGATATTACACAGAGTGTGACCTGTATAATATCAGATAAGAACAGTCAAAAAGTAAAAATATGCTGCTGAACAAAATACAGTTTTTACAAATAAGTTGTAAGAAATAATGCATTTTCTCAGCTGCCAATTTGGAGATATATTTTTACTAAATATATTTTCCCTGTATTTTTTGGTGTCTTTTCTTTCAAAACCAGTTCCATCAACATCAAAACATATCAACAATTCTAAAATCTTCGAAGACTAGTTATCAGGCAACACTATCAATCCAAATAACTTTTATAAGAATTAACATTCAGGAAGAAGAATTTAAACTCAGGTATATGAAAAAAAGAATATATATATATAAAAAAACAATTATTAATAGATCGCAGTATCCCCATTTTGCATTAAATCTTAAAAATTTAAAAATATAAGATATGCTATCCTAACTCACGTCCTTCTCAAAAATCCTTTTTTCTTTTTTTAAATATACCACATGGAAGCTTAAGTTCTCAAAGATTAATATATGTGTTTCATTTATTTTTCATAATAATACCTACTATGGTCTGCAGGGAAAACAAACAAGCTAAATGCAATTTGAAATCAAAATAGGCATTTCTTATGTCTTTATCTTAACTCAAAACTTATTTTAAAGTAAACCACATTTTTCTGGTAGGTTTTCACCAGGGGTGCACAACCTTAGGAAGACTGAGGACCAATATTTTTTATAAAAGTTCTGATGGAGGCCCACCAACCTCCCATCCTTAAGTTTAACACTACCAGGCCGCAGTAAATATACCATAGGGCCACAAGTTGTGCACCCTTGGTTTAGACTATAAAATTTGAACATCTTATTTGATTCCAATGCAAGCTATTTATTTAAACTGAATCCTGGGCAAAAACACTATTTATATGATCACCATGAGAGTCTCTGAAAGCTGGGCAGTTAAATAAATCAATGTAATTAAAAAGTTTTGATTCCAGAAGTTCATGATATTCTTATATTGAACAAAACTTGGAATCCTTTTTAAGTTGGTACATACTTGCAGATAAGCAAAAATGATAGCAGAGTAGAAATAATAAATTAGTACTTCTCTCCCAAAGTATCTAACTTCATAATCACTTCATTAAACAATAAAAAGAATAGATGAAAAAGCAATTATAGATGAACGGTTTTAAGATTTTGAAGAAACCTTTGACCTTCAAAAAAGTTCATATCATTCATCTATAATAATTAATCACCCACTGTGTAACTGCACTTTCTTTTCCATTCTTTACAGTTATCTACCAAAGTTACTGGTTAATAAAAAAAAAACAAGGTAGGGAAAGTGATTAGTAAACCAATCACAATGCTTCGCAACATCTTCTGATCATTGAAATTGCTTTAATTTCCTTGTGTTTATTTCCAATAAACAATTGCGCCTTTTGACAATCACTATAAATGTGATTGTTGCGAATGCAAAAGACGCAATTGTTGCGATTGTTATGACTGTTGTGCAATCATAACAATTTAATCATTAAAATTTAATGAGATTTTAATGATACTTATTCACAGACGGACAGACAAAACGGAATATTAGTCTGCTGATCTAGATCAGAAGACTAAAACAACAAAAATTTCATCTACTGATGAAAGATTGCCAAAAATGATCTGATGAATCAAATACTACTAATTAAAAAACGAATTAACTCCTTATAAACTTTCAATTCTTCAGGCAATAAAAATGATCACCTTTCTACCACTCTCAATATAATAACATGATATTAGAAACTGTGGGAAATGGTACAGCAGCATTAGAAAATCTGGCAATTATTAATTTGGGGACATGTCAAAACCTTTGGCAAAATGGAAGAAAGTCAGATATGCAGAACAGTGGGATTTTAATTAAAAGCATCATAAATAGAAATGAATAAAAGAAGGATACAAGAAGCATACTTACTTTTTCTTCAGGTGGACACTTAAATAAATTCTGGAAAGTGGCATTTATGTTTTTAGCAAATCGTGGTGCAAAAACATCTTTTTCTGGACCAAACTGATGACGAGACTGCCTTACTATTGAGTCAACCACGTATAAACCAGGAACTTTATATTCAGGACGACACTGAAATACAAATGGATTTAATTAGAAAGTGCTTATTGTAAAAATAAAAAGAAACCCACACACAAAAGCCTTTTGATGAGACACAGCAACTCTTTAAAAAAAATTTGTAAATACTACTATTGGATGTCAATTATGTCATAACAACTCGTACCCTTAATATGTAATTTCCTAAATGACTTACAATTACTTTACACAGTAAAAACACTTGATTTTCTGTGTCTCTATTATCAAAGGTCTCTTAACAGAACAAGTTCACCCTTAACATACCCCTTTATTAAAGGCTGAAATTATTGCAAGCAGTCATTCCACGAGTCAGAAATTGCTGAAGAAGCTAAAACAATAAACAGAAAGAATAATAGTGACCTAATAAAAAAAAAATTAAAAAAAAAGCAAGAGGTTGGAATAGGGGAGATGGCTGTTAAGGGTTGGAAGTATTTTTCTGATTATGTGGTTTTTTTTTTTTTAGTATCTTTCTTTTCCTTTATGCAATTAAAACAAATTTTTAAATTAAGTTTTTTTTCTTCCTGAAACCTCTAGGAAGAGTTAAGACGACACGAGGTGGGAATATATGGTGAAAGTGAGGGAAGTGAATAAACTGTCAGTTTATTGCCATCGTTTTTAATTCTTTCTCCTACATGTTTGTAAGTAAGTGCGTTTTATTTATTTTTACTTTCTCTTTATTTTAATTATTCTCCTTCATAACAAGGAGGCACGTTAAGCCTTCTTGTTATATTAAAAAGCAAAGTATGGTAGTTTTAATGAAAGTCTCTATTATCCAAGTTTCACGGTATCTGAGATGGTTATACTAGTAATTAGCTCCTATAATAGTAGTATTACTAAGTATTTTCCTATCTTCTTCTAGAGACTGTTCCCAATGAGCCTATATTGTATTGCTCGATTTCCTGCTCTTTATGGGTTTGAATATTGCTGAAATCTTCTTTGCCCTATTTTCTTTTTTCTTAGCTTTTCTCCTTTATATAATTTTAGAATTTCCTACTTGTAACTGCAATGTGACATACTAATTTTATAATGTCAAATATATCTGATACAAATCTTAGAAATCAAATTTCATCTGCTTATTTATTTTTCATCCCTAAATAATCAATTACCATTTTCTTATCTATATATCAACTTATGCATAGCTATTTTGTAAAGCATTACTGCAGCTTGTTGCTCTTCCAATTTTCAGGAAGCAAGTTTCCTTTACTGCTCTACATAACTTTACTGAAATTTTCCAACTTTCTTCTAATCATTTCTATCATAATTAAAGAATATGTTATACTGGATGATTCCATGTTACCATAAAATTTTAAAATTTCAAAGGTAACCCTCTCTGATTGTAATCATATTGACATAAATGTATCCATATTCATTATAAGAAGATCTGCCTAAATTACTGCCCTAATCCTAACCAGTTCTGAGAAATGACATCTAGAATGAAGGTCTGCATATCATAGTTAGTTGCTGTTAAATTTTTCAATCATTTTTATGTTACTTAACTGAAGTAGTAATTGAGTCAAACAAATTTTTGTAGGTATTTAAACCTGATTTGAAATCATACCTCACAATTAGATATAGGTATCAGTTTTTCTGAGACAAGCTCATGAAGATGGGCATTTTATACTGCTTTTGGAAACAAAAGCCAATTTTTCAACCCTTCATATGTTTTAAGAATAAACCAGGTTTTATATATATATATATATATATATTTATATATATATATATTTTTATTTCTATATATAGATTTAAATAGGAAATCTGTAAATACTAACTGATAAATACAATAAATAACAGGTCAAACTAAAAATTTACAAAAGCTCTGAAACTAACCACAAAGTGGCATATCTGATTTATTTTCAATTGTGTATTTAATAAAGTAGGGAATTAATCTAAAGTTGAATTTTGTCCACAGTTTCATACTTATATAATGCAAATCAACATATTAATAGGGAAAAACTGTCCGGATGTAAGTTTGTTTGTCATCAAAGCGGAGAGAGTTGGAGAAATAACCAATCACAGTGCAGCGTTGGAACACGTCAGTCGTGACATCATGCTCATTTGTAGAAATGGCGTCTCTACTATTCGACCCACTAAAGCTCAACGGAGCGCGATTACACAATTATTATCAGCGTATTGAGATTTTCTTTCACACATAAATGAAGTTTATACTGAAATGCATGAAGTTCATGCGTCAGACTTTTATCAGAGAGTTTATAAAACCTCGGTTTTTACATAATTTCACAGCATCGACTGTGTTCCCATGGAATTCTGGGATAGCCGCTCGCTCGCTATTGAACGAAGTGAAGACGTAATAGGGGAACACGTGCCGTCATTATTGTCCGAGAAGGAGGATTGTTATTGGCTGTTGGACATTCCTTATTGTTATTGTTGAAACTGGTAAATCAATTTTGTGTTTTTTTTGTATTTTAACAAAATTTGGCTTAGTCATTCAAATTATATATGTGGGCTGTTATGGAAGTCATGGCTTCAGAATTTATTAGAGTTAGTAAAATCTCGCTTTTTACATAATTTCACAGCATCTGCTATATTCCCATGGAATTCTGGGATAGTCGCTCGCTCGCTACTGAAGGAAGTGAAGACATAATAGGGGAACACGTGCCGTCATTGTTGTCCGAGAAGGATGATTGTTACTGGCTGTTGGACATTCCTTATTGTATTGTTTAAACTGGTAAATCAATTTTTTTTTTTTTTTTTATTTTAACAAAATTTGGCTTAGTCGCGAAAATATTAAAGTCAATATCTCCGAAACAAGTCTCCAAGGAAAACTTTATGAACAATTAAAATTGCACAATAATAATGTTTATATACAAAACACCGTGTATAAAGAGTTTTTTATGAATTAAATAATTCATCAATCTACATGTTGACAAATAGTATCAAAAGTTTTCAGTTGTTTATGTTCATCAATCGACTATCAAGAAATGTTCAACAAGGAAAAGCATGAAATGTGATGGAGACATGAGAATGATAGCTTATTCTGAAGGTATCGGTAATAAATGACAAAAAGTAGAATTTGTATTGAATGTACAAATTTCGACTACAAATAGATCGAATGCAGCAGGGTTTATATATTTTATTCCACGATATTTATTATAAAAATTTCACAGTATTTCAAAAATGTGGAATTTGTTTTACTTCCGTGAATATTTCATGGGTTGCAACTAGTGTAATATGAATTTCAATACATGTCTCAATCATTTTCTTTTTAAAATATGAATATGAATCTTAATTGCTCACAAGTCACAAACTTGTTAGCTCTAGCAATTAAGATATTTTATTTAATTGCAAGGTTTTCCACTAGGTGGCAACAGCAGTAATAGTCATGTGATTAGCACATGAAAATGGGTTAGGTTTGCTGTATGGCTGATGATGAAAAGGAAGTATACTATTACTATATAGATTTAAAATTAAATGATGATTGTGATAAACTTACATTCTGCAAAAACACTGGGCTTATGAAAATTGGAGAAAAATAGGATTCTGAGGTTAAAATTCTCTGGCAACTTGCCAAAAGGAGTTAAGTCCAGACACAACAGTTGGGAGAAAATGAACGTATCTCAAAATGGCCAATTGTAGACTTCATTTTCTCCCAACTGTTGTGTCTGGACTTAACTCCTTTTCCCAAATCACCAGCGAATTTTAAAACTGAAAACTGACAATGATATTTTGGAATCATCTCACCAAATTCATTACCATCATGAAAGTTTTCAGTCTAAAAAAATATTATGCTGAAAAGAAACATCACAAGTTATAAAATCTTAATTAAATTGTGAATGCAGTTATAATTTATAAGCGATGTAGGATATCAATTTTATATATGAGGCGTTGATTTTGAAAGTGGGACAAGTCCATTTTGTTAAAAAAAAGAGTTACAGCTAATTTTCATTAGAAATTAACTTAAAATTTCTGTTTTTATAATTATTGCATATGAAATATTTATGGAAAAAGACCTTAAACCATATAAAATAAGTCTATCATTGCTTACTAATATTTTTAAATCAGTTCAAACCCTAACCATTAACCCTTTCATGCATGATTTATTTTAAAATGTATGAATTTTGGTAAATATTTTTTTTTATTTATAATTTGGCTTACTTAACTGTTTTCTTTTTAAAAAAAATTAAAAATATAAAAATGAGTTTAATACATTTCATATTTTATATATGTCCACTGTAGTTTAAGCTGTAGCTGCTTAAAAACAAAAAGCAGCCAAATATAGCCGTCCACTACAGTGGACATCATGCATGAAAGGGTTAATATTATCCAACAATAAGTTAATAAGGACTTGCTCCACTTTCAAAATCAACGGCTCATATGCTGATTTGACACGGTTTGACCATTAAGCTATGCGAACACCATCCGATTTTGCACCAACTTAGTTGGCCAACTCCGAGTTGGTCTGATTTTGTCAGGCTAGAACACCATCCAACTCGCAAATGAAGTCAGCCGCGATAGCAGCAATCCCATAATTCAATGCGTTTCCCCCAGCAGCTGTGGAAAATCTGAAATAATCGAGGTTTTGAAACCTCTGATAAATTCTGCCGCATACAATTACTGCATTTCAGTACAAACTTTATTTATGCATGAAAGAAACTCGCAATACTCTGATATTCATTGTGTATCGCTTGTCGTCGATTCGAAGTGGTGATAATCGTTTATGGACGCCATTTCTTTCCATGGGTGTGATGTCATGACTGACGTGTTCCAACGCTGCCCTATGATTAGTAATTCCGACCAACTTTCCCGAGTTGGCCGACTCGAGTTGGTAGTGCAGGACCAACTAAAATCGCTGCCAAGTCGCTGAAAAACGTGCTCAAGTCGGCTCTAGCGACTCGAAAACTGAAAGTTGGCCAAGTAAGTTGGTGCAAAATCGGATGGTGTTTGTGGGGCTTTAGAAGTCTGACTTTTTTCTACTCAGAAAACTACTTATAATTTTCCAAGATCTGATCTATATATTTTATTAAATATGTTGTTGGTTTTTTTTTTTTTTTTTAAATAATTAAAAGCTTTAAATTATCGCAATTCATAAAAATAGGAAACATCAATGATTATAACATTTATACAGGAATCAGTTTATTAAACTTAAGATATAAAATATATAGCAAAATAATAATAATAAAAAAAACTTTATCCTTTCTATGAAAATAAAATAGGAGAAGAACAGAATGGATTTCGGAAGGGCAGTTCCTGTGCTGATGGATATTTTGCATTCAAAAGTCTTTGTGAAAAAAAAAAACAAAAAACAAATTATATAGAAATCCATATAGCTTTTGTTGACTTTGTTAAAGCTTTTGATAGAATTAACAGTACTAAACTATTCAACATCTTAAAAAAATGATGGAACACTCAGATTACCTGTTAAAAGGTATTTATGATACTTATAGTAATAATAAAACAGCAATCAAAACTGACAAAGGATTATCAAATTAGAGAATGATAGAAGGCAATGCAGCCTCTTTTATCTATCTATCTATCTATATATATATATTAATTCAATGACAGCAAATTAGCACTTGACAGTCCATGGAAATATAATAATTAACCAAACATCTATTTTGATACTATTCTATTTGCAGATGACCTAGTGATTCTGGCAACATCTGAAGATGATCTATAATATTCATTATATCTAAAAACCAGAGGCATAGCGTGGGTTTAAGCCGCCGTAGGCCAAATTCGCCACCCCCTTATTTACGTACTTAAATCCAAAAGGCTCAAAAATTTACAGAAAGTCTAGAACTAGAATGATACTGTTACGATATATATTTTTATTGAAAAATTAATAGAATTAAAAATAAAACTTCTGTCTTTAACTAAAACTTTATTCCTCTACTTTTTCTAAGAGCAAAGTCTTTTATTGCACCATCAATGTCTATAGCATCACATACTTCTTGCTCAATAGACAAGATAGCCTGATTGGTTAGCCTTAAAGTACTTATTGTTGATCTTCAATAATTTTTGATCAACTTCAACTTTGAAAAGCTTCTCTCACAGCTGACGTTGCTTATGGCAATTGTGAGGAATATTCGGAGCATTATTATAATATTGGGCAGAGTATCTTCCAGCTTTGATTTCACAATAAATTGTAATAATCCAACTGGGTCCACATTAATTAATTTATTAATTTTCGTTGCCTATGGCAGCTATGAAAGCCCGTAGTCGAGCTTGAAGTCCTGATCGTCAATTTCGGCAGATGCGTAGCCTAAATTATATTCAGTGAGGTCCGAATCTAAGTAGTATAGCCGGCATTAGATAGGCAAACTTTTCCGCCAAAGTTCATAGCTGCTGAAGCTTCTAACGAATTTCTATAATTATTCTATCTAACAAAGAAAACAGTTTCCGTCTCAACTCATTTTCATGGGACAAGTTGGCATCTGTACTTCCGTCGCAAAAAAATGTGCCTTCCCATTTTGCACCTCTGAGGTTCCATGGAAATGCCAAGGTCATCACACATATATTTTTTGCATAACTTATAGCGCCGTATATAAATTCCTCTTGTTTCTTTATCAGTACCGTCTGCAAAGCACTTACTTTCTGAGCGCACAGTTTTATGTCGAGTCTCTTTTTTTGTAAATATTTTTGTGCATCGTTCACTTCATGTAGCACAGGCTGCCTGAGGTCCAAGAAACAAAGACTGCATCGTAACTAGCAAAGTTTTTGCGTCTGATCTTGTGTTAAAGCTTTCATCCGTCTCTGTCAGTTTTTCCAGAGTGACCTGAATGCCTCTGTAATGATGCCGTGTCACATTTATGGCTCCACCGCGTATCCTGAACCCTTTTTAAACTTTTACCTGCTATCAGAACTTCCCAACGATGTGTGGATATGGAAAAAAAAATGAATAGCAACATTCTAATGTACTGAAAAAAGTTACTGAACTCGCCTCAACTGAGGCAGCATGTAAACAAACCAGGTTTAACGAATGGTTTGAGCAAGGTACGAATTCAACTTTTGGTATTTATTTCTTTTATTATTTGCTGAACTCCTGAATGCCTTCCAGCCATAACAGCAGCATTATCATATATTTTGCCTCTACAGTTCATTACAGTTCATTTTTTGAGACCATCAGCTTCAAGCTTGCTCAAAATCTTGAATTTCAAAATTCAATCATTTGAAATTCCTTCAGCAGTTTTATTTTTTGTTTCAATGAAATCTATAAAAGAATCCACTACTTGTACTTCCTGATTTTCAATCACTACGTATCTTAATACCTGGCTTGTTTGGTCTTTGTGAGAAACATCTGGGGTGCTGTCGAATATAATCAAATAATATTTGGCCTTTTTTACTTGTCTTATGATATGTTGGCAAACTTTATCTCCCAAAATTGCAATAAATTCGTTTTGAATTTCTGGTGACATATAAGTGATTGAAATTTTGCTACCATTTTAGATCTTACAAGATGTTCACGAAGTACAGGATCGTACTTTGTGATTAAATGCACCAATTCTAAAAAGTTGCCTCTATTAGCGCTGGTATCATTTTCTCTGTGACCATGTAAGGCCAAATTTTGTTTCACAAGGAATCTTATAATATCAAACATTCTGATAAGAATTTCTTGCCATTTTTTGTTTCCTTTGCCACAAGGTTTTGCTCTTTCTTGTCAATAGTCTGTCCTTTTTGAAGTCTGGTCTCTAACTCCTTCCATTTGCAATAATTTTGGTTGTGTAGTACACTTAATTCGTGACTTGAAACCTTAGGATTCAATTTCCACCAAATATTAAATCCATCAGATGAGCCAAACTTTGATCCATTCGGTGTGTTTACGTTCTCAAAAAAACGACAACAAAAGCTAAATAATGATGCTTTGGAAGGAGAATTAGTACAGACGGTGTTGCCAGTCGCTAGAGCGAGCGAGATGACTACACTCACTTAAATAAAGGGGATTCCCCGGTTCCGTCACAGATTAAATAATAAAAAGTTCCGTGCTCATTTTAATCGATCCGAATTGTAAATGCGACAAAAATATGAAAAAAAATGGTTCAAATTTTTAGTTCAGATTACAAGATATAATTATTATTTATTGTGAAATTTTGCCGCCCCCAAAAAGTGCCTCCGGGGCTGGACAGCCCTCACTGCCCCCGCCACACTACGCCCCTGCTAAAAACTTTACCACACTGATCAACTCTAACACAATCCTTTGCAGTTAGTTGATCAGTGAGTAAAGTGTTTAGTAATAAATTATTAACTTGTGTCATGCATTGTGGATTCATTATATCATTTATATTTGGTAGATAAAAATTTCAATATGAAAATTTCACATCAAAAAAC
This sequence comes from Thereuonema tuberculata, assembly GCA_023159025.1. Lineage (NCBI taxonomy): Eukaryota > Metazoa > Arthropoda > Chilopoda > Scutigeromorpha > Scutigeridae > Thereuonema > Thereuonema tuberculata. The sequence continues at coordinate 246,318,513 of JAFIDM010009631.1, read as the reverse complement.
AAAGTTATGGCCTCAAAAGGCAAAAACTCAGTCAAAACTAACATAAGTTTAAATTATCAACCAATAGAGCAAGTTAACTGCTTCAAATATTTAGGATTTCATATAACATACAATGAAGAAATAGATATTTAAAATAAAATATCTAACTTTTATAGATCACTGGGTATAATAAATCAAGTTTTCAAACCATCTCTCATTCAAAAGCATACAAAATTCATTTATGGAAGTGAAGCGTGGACATTTCAGAAAAAAGATAAAAGCAGAATAACAGCAGCAGAAATGAGATAGATGAGACGTACCACAGGATATACAAAATTAAGTGTTAAAGAAATAGTGATATTTGAGAAGAACTGAATCAGAAACCAATAACTGAATAGATCCATAGTTGTAGATGTAAATGGAAGGAACATGTTGAGAAAATGAAAGACTCTTGGATTCCAAAACAGATACTGAAATACAGACCTAAAGGAAAGAGATCTGTTGGAAAACCAAATAAAAGACGGTATGAGGCCATCAGGTCTAATACAAGATAGGAAGAAGAAGAACTGATATTACTGTATTTTTGGACATATGAATTAGAGTTATCTCAAATATTATAATAGAAAAAATTAAAAACAAAAGATCTGAAAAAAATCCACAAAAAAAAAAAAAAAAAAAAAAATACTAGAAGACCTTAGGGACAGGACTCCTCCTCACATTGAAATATGCAAAGCAGCAAACATTTTTCTAAAATTTTCAGGAATGAATTTTATTATCTTTTCCTCAATTAGTTAAATAATTCACAAAGTTGAGATTTCTTTTCTATTGTGAAGAAGAGCAAGAGTAAAATCTTTTCAAGTGTTATCAAAATGAGTTTGCCATGTGCTTTACAGAAAAAAAAAGCATATATGTATTTTCTTCAACTAACAGAACAATTCTCAAATATGGTCTGAGTTGGAATATATGTTCTTATCAAGCTATCAATAAGACAATGCTTTAAAAGTTCACAGCTCTGAAATTTATCACAGACAGCCAACATACAACATAAAAATACAGACTACAGGCATTAAATATAAAATTCTTTAACACAGAAAATCTCTTACTAATCAAGCATTTATTCAGTAAAGTTACTGAAAAGTTAGATTGTACAAAACAGCAACATAAATCCATATGAAAAAATATCAAAGCTAACAAATGAAAATTATCTGGAACTGATAAAGTATCCTTTTAGGAAAGACTGGGATTTGAGGAAAGACTGGGATTTGGGAATAGATTGTTACATTTGGAACTGGAGATTCATTAGAGAAAAAATTCCACTGATTCAATAGCTTTAACTGTTTATTAATTAAAAGTATCTGCTTTCACAAATATCTGCACACTGGAACCAACAAATTAATAAAAAAATAATAAAAACAAAACAAAACATAAGACTTCGAAACAACTGATGTTTATCAAAACTGGTTGCTTTGATATGGTATCATAATTTTTCATTAGCATTTTGCCAGTAATAGTTTTACAATATGCTTATAAATACCATAATCACTGAAAATATCATTAATTAATTGCTTTTAAACAATGTGGGTAACACTTCAAACCAGTACTAGAAAACATTTTGCATAATGAAATATTTTTTTATTAAGATAATGAAAAACATTAACGAAAATGTTTCAAATACAGTAGAGTCCCGATTATCCGAGTTAATGTGGACCAAGACTAACTCGGATAACTGAAAAACTCGGTTAAAGCGAAAATTGTAAAAATAAATCGTTTAGGTTTAAATGTATATTTTAACAAATACAAAAGTTACACAGATACATTTAATTGCCGAATTCCATATCTCTTTTTCCAGCAGTCCAACCATCCACTACTAGCAGTGAAATCTTCTCCAGCAATAACATTTTATGAGAGTCCACTGCTTTTGCTTGTAGCATAGGCCCTGATATTGAACTTCCCTTCTCTCTCAATTGTGTGAACCATAGGAATAATGATTTTGATGTTTTTTCAAATTCACACTTTTTTGGTAGTTTTTTTTTTCTTTTTTTTTGTTAATTTTAAAAATGGAAAATGTAGAATCAAAAAAAAAATCCTAGAAATATTTGATAGCTTGGTTAAAGCGGAAACTCGGATAATCAGGGTTTTACTGTAGTAGCAACAAAAAACGTAATGAAAACAAACAAAAAAAAATGAATTTTGTTAAAAGATGATACATTATTTCTATTTAAATGGCAGCTTTTCAAAGAAAAAAATAGCATAACCTCTTCATCTCCTTTGTGTTTTTATCATCTTTTGCAAAAATTATACTATCAGTTTTTTTTCCATTTGTTAAAAATGGGGAGAGGGGGGAAGATAAAAATGACAATTTTCAATAAATTAGTTATGAATCAGAAACATTAATTGAATTAAAGTAATATTATTGCAATAATAACAAAAATATTTATTAAATATTAATTAATATAATTTATTATTATTTTAAAAATAATTATCCCTCTTCCCAATGATGAAAAAGTTTCTAAATAGCTGTGAAAATAAGTGTTTGGAATTTAAATAATTAGCTCTAAACATGAGTAGGAATATTTATTTATTAATAATAATGATAATTAGTATAAAAAAATTACTTCATATACTATATGTATGTTTCTATAGTATGTAAATTATTTACTTATTTATTAAATAAATAATATCCTTCTTGTACTTCATGCCTAATTATTTCGTTAAAACATTAAATACAAAAACAAAATTAAGGTTTTTAACATAACGAAAAACATTATAAATCATTTTTTTTTCATTTTCCAGCCTGTTTTAAACTATTACTTAAAAAAAAAACAACTAAAAAATCTATTAATTCCTACCTGTACAGTACAAACAATAAAACTAATGTCATAAAAAAAAATCCCCCACTCTTTTTATTGTTATTTACAACACCTGTCTTCGCAGAAATGTTTTACATTCTCACATATAGTTTTTAAGTCAACTTTGTCTGAAAAAAATTTTAATATGTAAATAAAAAACTTCAAAAAATAAAGGGAACCCTCATAATTTCAGAACCCCTACTCCCGCAATTAAAAAGAATTTCACTTCCTCACAGAATAATTCAATCGACCCAATGGGATAAATATTTCTAGCCAAGCGGAACAAAATAGTTTTCTCCAAATGGAGAGATATCAAAGGGCAACTGTTCTAATTAAGTTCAGATCTGAACTTAAACATGAATGTGTCAAAGCTGTTAAACTATTAATGTAACTTTATATTTGTGCTGAGGAAACAGAAATTAATTTATTCTAATTCTAAAAGATAGGAAAAAGCTAGCTGATAACAATTGTTTCAAGCAAATACAAGTCAACAGTAAGTTTGCCTTGACATGAATTAGCCTCCAATTTAATAAGTGTGCCAACGTAATGCCCAATCAGTTGTGATGTCATTGGTAATTCTCTTTGTTATACTAATCCCATTTCTCACTCCATGTGAAATAAATTTACTGTCATAAAAATGAGATCATCTTTCCAAAGGAAAGGATGTTCACACTGATTTACATTATGCATTAAGAATGTGTCAGAAGATATTTTGCAGAAAGACTAAACTCTGTAAATTAATCGGGAAAAAGTTTTTTTTTTTTTTTTTTTATAATTTTGATGGATTTAAAGTGATTTCAATAATTAATACAACCTGTACATAATAAATTTGAAATTTAATAGGAAATTGAAACAAATTTTAACCAACTTATAAGCAGATTGTAAAAATAGAAAAATATTTTTAAGTATGGATACATTCTCCTATAAGTTTTGTACTGATTATGTTCACTAGAAATTACAGCCAGGAGGCTATACTGAAGATATAAGAAAATCTCTGTATGAAACTTGAATATTGTATACAGCTCTCCCATCACAATGTATCGTATATCATGTTAAAACTGGGATATTTCCTATTTTATTCATTTAGATTAAGATTCACATAATAATCAGAGCAAGTAATAAATCTGACATCAATGTCTTATAATGTCAGCAACCCCATTTCTAATAATCAGGAATGAAAAGATATGAATTAAATTGTAATAATCTCCAACAAAGACAATGCAGTTACCAGATAATATAACATCTGAATAAATATGATTATGTGTTGATGTAATTTGTCTGTTCAGTTATGGAGTCTCGAAGTTTCAGGTACATAATATCTAATTTGTTATGGAGACCTTGAATTTTTAAAATTATATTTTAATTTTAATATTAATTTGTTAATTCTGTATTTTGTTTCAGAATTTTCACAAATGTGCTACATTTATTTAAGCACTTAATTTTCACTAATAAACTTCAGGTCAAACCATTCCTTTCACTTCAGCAAAATATATCCAAAGTCGATGCCACTGAAATTCCTATACTGACCAATTTATTTCACTTTGTTGTAGCAAAGCAACAAGTCAAAAAGTAGCCCAGTGAAAATTATGTAATTTTCAGGCAATAAAACTGATAAAGAATTAAGAATGTGTTTGTTTTTGATAAATTTAAAGTATTAACATCAGTTATTTCAATTTTAGAATTTAAATCACAGTTGAAGAATATTTACTGTAAAAATGACAATGACATCACTACTCAACAATCTCAGGGACAAGCAAAGATTTCACAATGGCTGCCAACACTGAGCACTACACCACTTTAAAAGCAAACTTTCAGAAAACAAATGTGGAGCCTTTTGACTAGTAGCATCAAACGAAATATTATGAATGTATATGGAAAACTTAAGGAATTTATTGTTAATAATGTCTTAAAAAAATGCAAACTCAAAATCAAAAGCAGGATGAAGTTAGAAAAAATGCTTCGAACTGCCAGTAAACACAGGTCAACTCCAGTTAAGAAAATGAAGGAAATTGTTGAGATATGATTATTTCCTTTAATGAGAAATTTGAATTAAAATCCATTTTTACAGATGCAATGAGATATCAGCTCCAGTTTTTTTTTTTTAACTAAATTCAATAATAAAAAAAAAAAAATTCATTTCAACATTACAGCATTTGATGAAAAAATAGAATTTACTTTTGAGAAAACAAATAAAAAAATAAAAATAAAATAAACTTTTTTGCAGCATATCTTAATGCTATATTGGGCATAATTTTCATTTTAACAATTTTAAATAGAAATAAAATCTATGTAATGTTGAATAAAAATCTCAGATGCTCAGATTAAGTATTAAAAATACATTTTTAATTCCTCACCAACAGGAAAGAAAAACATAGATTAATCCATCTTTAAGTCTCTGTTTCGATCCTAAGAAAATGATTTAATGCTCCTGCTCTAGTCTTGAAATCCTTTGACAATTCTTTCAGAAGATCTTAAGATAAGAAGATTTTGTGTTGCAACAATGCTATCATCCACATTAGATAGCAATAATTAATTTGTGGAAGAGTTCCATTCATGAATAAATGTCACTTTCTTTTAAACCATAATGCGTAGAATGTCAGTGAACTTTTTGTTCCAACAATGAGAGGATTGTTTAAAGTCCATAAATGCTCTTCTTCAGCATGCAAACTATTAGTAGCATTGTTGTAACCTGCCAGTTGCTGCATGTAAACTTCTTCATTAAGATCTTCATTTAAGAATGCTGTCTCCCTATCGAGCTAAGCTAACTGAAGACCTTCTTTGGCTGCTACACCAAAAAGTGCTCTGATGCTGTCATACCCTTGAAACAGGACTAAATGTTTCATTATAGTCAATGCCAGCAGTTTGTGTGTAGCCTTTCACAATCATTCTAGCTTTGTAATGTACTACTACCATTTCCATCAGGACTAGTCTTTATTTTGAAAAAACATTTATTATTGATGACATTCTTTCCATCATAAAGTTTAACCAAAATCCAAGTTTTATTTTTCTTTAGAATGCTACCTCCTCCTCTCTTATTTTGCCATTTCAATTTATCCATTGATTTGATAGTTTCATCATAAGTTGCAGGTTATACATTATTCACAGAAACAGTCACGCTAGCATATTCATTGTAGCATATAGGAGCTTTTATGGAATTTCTTGTGACGTAAATTTCATTGAAATTGGTTAACAGATATGTTATTAACTATCTCTTCTTGTTGACTTGCTGTCTCTTGTTCATTATCATCAATAATCTCTTGACTTAATGTATCGTCTCCTATAGAAATGTTGTCAGTTGAACCTTTATCATTGTCATCAATAAATTTCAGTATCGGAGTTGAAAGTCAATTTTGTATTTTTGTCACATTACTTTTCCTTCGTCTTTGTCTTCTGTCAACACACTGAAACTAACATTTGTTGATCTATGTCGTGTTTTGTAGGCAAGTAGGTTCTGTATATCTATCATAACATCAATACCTTTAATGGATTTAGGATCCATTTTATGTCTTTGTTGATCAGGAATATGCACGTAACTCATTGCCCCAAAAGAATGTAAATATTTGAAAGAAAGAATTTGATTATATCACACTTCATGTGGCGATTTGCCCATTGTTGTTCTACTAGTTCCAGTCAAGTTTAAGATACAGGCTGCCATCTATACAATTTCGGCCCAGAATGATTTTAACATTGTGCAACTAAAATTAGTTGATTTTAACACTGTGCAAGCCATTTCAGTAAGAATCCGATTTTCACATTCAGCAGTTCCATTCTGCTCATGTGAATATAGCTTAATATTGTGCAAATGAATTCCTTTTCTATTCAACATTTGCCTTGCTCCCTGATTATTAAATTCTCAACTGCTGCTTGTCAACAATTCTTTTATAACAATTTTTCTATTTCTGCCTCCTGTACAAAAGTTCGTATAGCTTCAATGGTTTCAGATTTCTTCTTTATTGAAACCATTAAAGAAAGAATATTCGTCGAAATCCTGAAAAATCATCTTTTAAAACAAGAAAGTAAACATTAACTTTAACTGATGTTTCTTCAGAGGTTCACATAAATCAGCATGAATTATCTCCCCAACACTAGTAGCTTTTACTTAACTTGATTTAAAGGTACATTTCCAAATAAGCATACCTCACAAAGAAATCTTCCTTTGTAAATGAATACCCTGCTGTCTAAGATTCTAATCAACATACTTTGTGTTTTGATGCCCAAATCGTTCATTCCATATTTTTAAACTTTCAGGCACTTTTGACATCATACAGTTTTCTCTTCCATTTTTTGTATTGTAGAAACAAAACATTGACTGAACCTGACAAATTTTAAGTTCTAAAAATCCACTATTGATTTTAGCTTCCATAACAGGATTATTTGCATTTCCTCGATAAAAAATCGCAGGCATCATCTTAGCATTCCCTGTATGACTTACGTCTATCTCCGTTGCTTTAATCGATAAGAAACAATTTCTTAAAATATCAGAAACATAAAGAGTACATCTGTAAACATCAAATCTTTTAACGTATCTTTAACTTGATCTTGAACATCTATATCACCACTGCCATAAGCATACAATGTCACACTTCCATTTCCTAAGATCACAGGAATGGGGATGTTTTTCGTGACGTCACTGTAATGTGATATAAGCTAACCCTCTAGTAGGCTAGGCCTTCTAGTAGAAACTTTGTGACATCATTCGCTTTATTTTCAAATTCCTCCAAAATAACTTTGCTGTTTAATTAAAAATAAGATGTAATGTAAGATTTCATGATTTATTAAGTAAAGATAAAAGTAACTGACTTAATGTAAAATCTGACTTCTAAAGCTAAAAGAAATGATTTGAACGCACAGTTTTCTCTAACATCAGCTGAACCCTTTCAAGCACCAGTTTACTTATTCGAGTTTATAATAAAAATGTATTACTCTATGAATTCATCACTTACTTATTTTTCATTTTGCTCACCCTGTATTTATGCTATTATTTTCTTCTATCAATTCTTTACTCCATACTAATGACAATATTTCGAATAATCTATTCGATTATTCTTCTTCAGGTCAAAATAAAGAAAGGAAGAAATAAAACTATTTCTCTCCTTGAACATAAAACAAACAATGAATAGACAAATTCCAAATTACAATTGATATATTACATCTTTATGATATAATTCAATTATTAACTAATAATTAAAAAACATGAGATTACAATATTAAACGCTCTTATAATACCGACAATGATACATTATAATAGTAGTATGTGAAATCTTTCTTAATGTTATTTTTTCAAATTTCTCTTGTTCAAATATTTTTTTAAAATTCTGAGTGACATATTAGATCAGGGTGTCTACAAAATCTGAATAAAAAAATTCCCTGATTTCATGAACAATTTCTTTTAAAATTCCCTGATGATAAGAGAAAAAAAACCCTCCAAACCAATGTGTTCAACCTAAAAAAAAAACCTCCAAATCGATCTGTTCAACCAAAAAATTTCCCTGATTTTAAGTAATAAATTGCAAAATTTCCTGATAATTCCCTGATTTTTTCCAGAATAACAAAATTCCCTGACAATTCCAGGTTTTCCCTGATTTCCCGGTTCTGTAGAACTCTGTAGATACTTTCAGAATTTTGTTTTTATTAAAACATTTATTCAAATTTATATAACATGATTCAATACGCATTATTGCATTTGTAGATCACTTTAGCAATGGGGTCAGGATTGTGATTAAATTTTATCGTATGATATGCCCAATCTGACAAATTTGGTTGTTTATTTTTAAAAGCTTTAATGCGTTCAGATAATTGTTCTTTCAGTGTTTTGGCGGAACTTCCATAATAAATTTCATACATTGTAATTGGTAAATGATACCCGTGCTGAAAGAACGATTATTGTTAGTAACCCATTGTTATGAAGTCACACACAGCCTATTGTTATCAAAGTTAACATTCAACATAATAAAATTGGATGTCTGCATGTATGAATGCTCTCTATAAATTCCTCATCCATTTGACCAATCTGGACCAAATTTTGCATAGTTATTCTATAGCAGGGGTGGGCAAGACGTCGATTGCGGTCCACCGATGGACTGCGACCACATTTTAGCGTGACCCCATGTGAGATTTCAAAAGTTTGGAGATGTCTTTTTTTTAGTTGTCGATTTGGAAATTTGGATTTTCTACTGCGAATATAATTAAATCAAACTATCATTCCCGTCTAACAGACGACCACTTAGAATCCTGTGCAAGAGTGCTCAGTAATTATATACTGAGATACTGACAATTAATGGAGAGTATGCAGTGCAAGTCTTCTTTGACAACTTAATGAACTTTCATGACTTCATTTTAAATTAATATACTAAATTGACTTTTTATTGAATTTGGATTTTTTTCCTGATAATAAATACATTATTTGTAATTATTGTAATTATTATTATCAAGGCTGGCGTTTCTTCTTTTAGACGTTAGGTGACCACGCCACTTGGAAAAAAATTGAGGTAGCCTGTACCTTACAAAAGTCTACCCACCCCTGCTCTATAGGATCCTATGGAGTACGTAGGTTACCTTTGGAACCCATACATCTCACCTTTCCCTGAATTTATCAAAATCTGTCTTTTTTGGCACCTGTCCAACTTTTTTCTCAAGTCGAATGAATTAGAGAAAAGTGCTTTTAAAATCCCAAACTGAAACAATTTCAATACATCTTTTAATTATCGTGCTCTACAGTAACACAAATTACTGCTTATAACTTTTGAACTATTCAATTAATTTTGAAGTGGTTTTTCTGAGTTTTGTAGAAGATTAAATAATGCTTCTTAAAAGGTATAAGAGTCATTCAATGTCAGTTCACTAGCAAAACTGACACCCACCATCTCAGATTTTCATGACACTTGGTATACTTTCTTCTTACACCATAGGAAGGATACCACTAGGGGTAGGAAGGTATGCAAAAAATTTTCTCCCTATCTCTAACCAATTTTGTGCTATAGAGGGTCAAAGTTAGTTAAAAATTAGTAAAATTCCTTTAACGATACTCCTTTTTTAGACTAAATTGCATATTGTAAAAACTTGAAACTCAAAGCCTAATAGAATTGTAGCTTTGAAAATTTACTCATATGTCCACAAAACTGTGCAGATTAAAAAAAAAAAAATGTTTATTTGGTCTTGCCCTATTCCATGATCCACAAAAAAATTGTTGAATTGCAAATTTTAGAAACATTTTGTGATGAACATTGCATCACAGAAATTACATTTACACCTTGTGGTAGAGGAGGTACCACATCATCTTTTTTTTATTATTATTATTTATTTAAACCTTAAGAAGTGCTCTAACAAGCTGTGAAAGAAAAAAGGTGGGTTTTTGATTGTTTTTAACAGTAAATACATCTTTAAATGAAGTTTTGCTCTCGCGAGTGTATTTCCAGTTGCAAAATCTTAAAAAGAATTTATTTTACAAAATTATTTATGTATTTTATAAATTTAATCCTTTATTTTATAATTTACTTATTAGAGGAGATGCAAAGGTTGATTGTAGAGCACTTTTGGGAAATTGAGTTTTGAAAGTTTCACTTCTGAACTGGTGGCTGCAAGCAATTAGTCATGGAATGAGTCATACCGTGGTCACCTCAAGCCAATGATACGAGTCATCATTTGCAGCAAGATATCTCCTGATAGTGATAGTGACCAGAGCATTTCAAAGTTGGAGACATATGTTTTAAAAGAGAAAACTAATGAAAGCCTCAACATATCACTTACAGAGATTGGTGAATCTCCTTTGAAACTACATGCCATTGCAACACATAACAGATCAAATATAGTAAGAGAAAAATAAAATCAACTTGCACTGCATTAAAAAGTAGTGTGCAAAGTTCTAGACCAAGAAGTTTCACCAGAAAAAGACTCCCGGAAAGTTCCTTTTCATTTACAACAGAAGATGAAAGATTTTGATTTATTGTTGAGTTTGCTGAAAAAAAAAAGTAAAAAATTTACTAAGTGCCAGACGTGAGAAGATACAAATTTTGACTCTAGTCCCTTTGTCTTGGAGCTGAAAAAAAAAAAATAGCAGAAGAATTCAATGTAAGTGAGTATTCTATTCGTCAATCAAGAGAATTGCTTAGAGATAGGCCAATACAAAAACTGTCAAAAAAAAATTTAAACTTGTGCTTCCACAAAGACGACTTTACTATTCAAGCATTGTGGAACATTCTTCAAATAACTTCAAAATGAAATTCTTCAAACATAGACACAAACACCAATATTTCGTTCTTTTATTCAAAGAACTTCCTCAAGGTGTACATAAGAAGAAAAGAAAACATCTTTCTTTTCTAGAATTAACAAATAAACTAAATACAAATCTGAATAACAATAAAATCAAATAAATCATCTACATATTAACAATAAAGCTAAATCAAATAAACAAAACAAAAACATCCATGATCCAAACGTGAATAACAACAAAATAAATAATTTATAACAACAGATCTACAACAAGTTCAGTATCTCTTTCAATACAATTACTCAAATTTATAAAACATGATTCAAGAAGTAATGTTTCAGATTCATATAAAATTTTAACTAAAGGGTCTGGATTGTGGTTAGACATCAGGCAATGGTCTGCCAATCAGAAATACCTTTTTTGTTACTTCTATAAGCTCTTAAGTGCTCTTGAACCCGTTCCTTCAATGACCTACCCGTACTTTCCAATATAAATCGCTTTACGATTCCTATATTTTAAAACATAAATAACTCCCATTTTATGTAAATCATCAAAATCCTTGTTTCTAATCATTTTCTTAAACCATCACCCATCCCTTGTAATAAATAATTTTAAACCCTATTCTCATTACACACATCTTTTATATTGTTATCTAAATATATTCCAATTGGTAATTTCAAGTACTTGTAACTATGATTAACATCTCAATATTCAATATTCTATTTTTATTCTTAAAAAAATTATTAAAAGTAGAATTAATAAATTTCTCTGGATACTCATTTATCACAGATTACATGGAGGATCATAATTTATGGAAGAATAAAATTAATGATTTGAAAGGAAAGTTAGTAATAAATGAGTATCCAGAGAAATTTATTAATTCTACTTTTAATAAATTTTTTACAAATAAAAATAGAATATTGATGGAAAACGTTCAAGATGTTAATCATAGTTACAAGTACTTGAAATTACCGATTGGAATAAATTTAGATAACAATATAAAAAATGTGTGTAATGAGAATAGGGTTAAAATTATTTATTACAAGGGTAATTGATGGTTTAAAAAAATGATTAGAAACAAGGATTTTGATGATTTACATAAAATGGGAGTTATTTATGTTTTAAAATATAGGAATCGTAAAGCGATTTATATTGGAAGTACGGGTAGGTCATTGAAGGAACGGGTTCAAGAGCACATAAGAGCGTATAGAAGTAACAAAAAAGGTATTTCTGATTGGCAGACCATTGCCTGATGTCTAACCACAATCCAGACCCTTTAGTCAAAATTTTATATGAATCTCAAGATTACTTCTTGAATCATGTTTTATAGATTGGAGTAATTGTATTAATAAGGAAAAATCTTTGAAAGTAAACGAAATCTCATTTGGCATTTTCACGAAATTTATGAGTAATAATACAAAACTGAAAGAGATACTGAACTTGTTGTAAGTCTATTGTTATAAATTATTTATTTTGTTATTTTTGTTTATCACGTTTTGGATTGTAGAAATTTATTGTTATTTTGTTGTTATTCATATTTGGATCATGGATGTTTTTGTTTTGTTTGTTTGATTTAGTTTTATTGTTATTATGTAGATGATTTATTTTATTGTTATTCACATTTATATTTAGTTAATTTGTTTATTCTAGAAAAGAAAGATGTTTTCTTTTCTTCTTATGCACACCTTGAGGAAGTTCTTTGAAAAAAAGAACGAAATATTGGTGATGATTGGTGTTTGTGTCGATGTTGAAGAATCGTGAAACATTTTTTGCAACTAGCTATGGGAAATCTCCATGTGATGGCATCGAAGGCATTGTTAGATGTTTAGTTTCAAAACAAAGCCTTCAAATCCATTTAGGTGACCTTATAGACTTAGCAGAAAAAGTATTCAATTTCTGCACCTCAAGAATTGAAAACATTACATTTTCTCTTTTAAAACAAGGTAGGGAAAGCGATTAGTAAACCAATCACAATGCTTCGCAACATCTTCTGATCATTGATATTGCTCTAATTTCCTTGTAAATTGCGCCTTTTGACAATCACAACAATCACTATAAATGTGATTGTTGCGAATGCAAAAGACGCAATTGTTATGATTGTTGTGCAATCATAACAATTTAATCATTAAAATTTAATGAAATTTTAATGATACTTGTTCACAGACGGATGGACAGACAAAACAGGAATATTAGTCTGCTGATCTAGATCAGAAGACTAAAAAGAAAAATTCTCAGAATCTCAACAGATTCTCTCAGAAAGATTTATGAATGCCAAAATAATACCTAGAACAAGAGGGTTTCAAGATTCACACCAGTTCCAGAGTACTCTATAGGGACCAAAAGAATAATTTCGGATCAAAGGTTTTCTTCTGTTTTCCAGTTAAATAATTATTCAAACAAACAACCCTCCCTCACAATGTCACAAATAACAACAAACACATACATTGCATGTGTCTATGATGACAATTAGTTTTTTGGACTAGTTTTACAGAAAAATGAAGATGAAGGTCAGCTTCCTGCATCCTTCTGGTCCAGCATTGTCTTTCTACTGGCCAGTAGGAAAAGAAGATCAGTGAAATGTTACATTGAATAACATCATTGCATATGTCAGTGTTCCTACAACAGTTACTGGAAGGGTGTACTACTTCCCACACAAGGAAGCTGAATACATCCTAAAGCAGTTTGAACTCCAGTGGCAATTATAAACACTGAAATTCTGACAGCGCCTGAAATCAGATGACAATTTTTTAAAACCATATATTAGCATGTGATTTGTGAGCATTTAGTTGATAAATATATATAGTAAACTCTAGTTCATATATACAGGATGATTCCAAAAGGTGAGTCAAAACTTTAGCCTAAGGTTCTAAGGCTAAGGCACTCATGAAAACAAACAAAAAAAAGTTCCTAGAAACATGGGTCCGGAAATGACTAATTTTAGAGAAAAACATATTCATAAAATGAACCACCAATAAGCAAAATAGGGATCGGACGATTTAATAAATGGTGTTCTAAACCAAAATCAAACAATTAATAGATCCAGAAATGAATAGTTTTCACACAAAACATAGTTTGCAGTAAACATTGTATTTTTATAAGAGTCAACACAAATAATGGAAACGAATTGGACTTTGTCATAATAAATGCTAACAAAACAAAACACTGAATATTTTGCAATATGTTTTGCTGCTTCATACTGTGTCAACGAAACAAAACAAGAAACAAACACACTACATTGAATAATGATACAATATGCTTTTCTCGAAAACTATTCATTTCTGTACCCATGTTTATAGGAACGTTTTGTTGTTTTCATGAGTAGAACCCCCATGGCTCAATTTTTGACCACCTTTTGGAATCATCCTATATATATGAACTAGAGTATATATAAATATATATACACATTTTCATTCATGCTTCACTATCATAACATTACCATACAATGATGTTGGAATAAGAAATTAACAGAAATACACTAGCAAGAGCAAAAATAGGAAATTTTTTATAATAAGAGATTGTTTTATTTTCAACTTGCCATATCTTACTGGGTTTATCGATTTTCATGAAACTTTCACAAGTATGCAGAAGGGTTTTTAAGCATGCTAACAAAGCATTGGTATAGGAGTAATAAATTTTCAGTAATTATGATTTATTAATAGTGAGAGAAGGCGTACACTGTTCCTCTGCTGTTGTGTGAAAGAAACAGCGAGCTCTCCTTTGTCACATTGTTTGGGAGCATGGGATGGCAGTAGTTGAAGGAAAGGAGGCTTAATGGTAAAGGCAGAATGGTAGATTCAGGCATTCTCTTGTGAAAGAGTGCCTACAATATTTGTTTTTTTGAAGTTGTAAGTTTTTCCTAACATGTCTTGCATTATTTTTACTATTCAAAGCTTATTATTTCATGCTTCATTTAATTTCATCATACATTCTAAGTAAATAAGCTTTAGTTAATATATCCATATATAAGCATGTGTGAAATATGTTAAATCATTCCTTTTGGAAATTGTTTATAAACATAAAAGTTTTGAATGCAACACTTCTTTTACATAAAACACAGTCTATATTTAAATAGCAACTTCTACTTAAGTTGCTATTTAAACATTTAAAAAATTAACACGGCAGTGGTCGCGATGGGTCTGTGAGACCCATGCGTTTTTGTTTTCATTTTTACTTATAGATGGGAGCTCCATACAGGATTGTCTTTTTCAGTACCTTTCTAAAATCACATGATGTTTCATGTGACAGTTTTGGAGGAATATAATTTGTCCCGATCTGAAAGAAAAAAAATACTTTGGGTCCTGTAGACCCAATGCGATTCGTGTAAAAAGTTTCGTGTAACTTTTTGTGCATACAGGGAAAAGTTGTTTTATATAAGTTAAATGTAACGTTTGCTGTACAAACTTGGATTTCTAAAGTTATTTTGAACTATTTATTTATTAAACTAGTTATTTATTTAGGCCTATTTTTTTATTTATTTTTTTCCATTTTTTAATTATTTCTTCTTTCATGAGTTTTTTCTACGAACAGTTTAGGCTGGTCCTGATTTTACTTCTTATTTTTATTATTTTGAAGAGATAAAATCCCTCAATGATAATGAAATAAGGAGAATAGTTTTAGAGCCCATTTTAGAGTGTGAGGAAGAGTCAACAGATAATGATAATAGTGAAGATGAAGACTTTGTGGAGAATGCATTACAAAATACGCACAAAAAAATATAACAATATTTACTCAAAGCAATCAGTTAGAAATAACTAATTTTTCATTAGTTTATCGTAATGTTAACCAAAAATATTTGTATACCTTATTTTTCTACTGGTGTTTCAAAAAAGGGCGCGACCACTGCCGGGTTAACTACAAATTAAATACTTACAATTCTTTGTTTTTCAACATGCACCCAGGCAAAGCTGGGTAATATTACCTAGCATTAAAGGAAGATACATTTTAATAAAACTAAAATAAAAACTAAACATTAAAAAAAAAAAATTCTTTCATGGTAGAATAATCATTGTTTTTCCCACAATTTTAAATTAAAATAAAATGAATTTCTTTTAAAAAATTATAGCTTAATGCTGTTCTTGACATGATATTTTCTAAAAATATTTTTCCTTTAAGCAACTGGTCAATTTGAATTTAAAAAAATAATTTCTCTTGAAATTCTCCTTCTTTCCTTTGAAAAAAAAAAGTACTTCCATTTTAAACAAAAGAAAATATTTAAGTGTTGATGCAACAGTCAGCTCTTGTGTGATAAAAATCTCGTTAAAGAAACCATGGCATCAAGTGACACACACATAGGTGTATATTCAAGTGAAAACATTTTCAATATATGATCTACACAGGATGACAATTTGCTAAGCCTGCCACAACATTAAATACCATTGTCCTGATTTTCAAGTCACATTTACACAACAAAACAATCATTAGTTAGTTGGCATCACAAAATGTTTTTATTACCAACTGCTTGGCCTTAATCTCCCACTTTAAGGATAAGAAGAGACATTTTCCAAAGTAACTATAACTGCCGAAATTGTTCATAATTTCAAGCACTTTTTCTTCTATAACAGTGATTTCATTGCAATTCATTAACTATTGAGTCTATAACTGTTTAGAAAAGGCCTTTTCTTATTTATATATGAGGGGCTCACAACCATAGTAGACCAAGTCCATATTTTTCTAAAATGGAGATAGTTTATGTTGAGTAACCTAAAAACATGTTCTTTCACTTCCATAGGGAATCAAGTGATTAATATGTTTTCTCTCCCTGATATTTATTTTTACAATATTACTTGCATAGACTTATGTAATAATTAAAAACTTCAAACCGTGATTTCTCCAATTTAGTGTTGATGGACTTGGTCTACTATGGTTGTGAGCCCCTCATATAAAAATGAATGTTTGTTTCTTTATTTATCCCATATACACTCCTAGGCCCTTTGACCTATCTGGACCAAACTTTGCTGAATTACTCTGTAGGACACTGTGCAAAAGATAGGCTACCTTAGAACCGGACCAGGCCCTTATATTTAGGGCCCCTTCTCAGACCCCCCCCCCCCCCCCAGTCGATTGCAAAAAGTGAAAAATCCAATTCCCTATGGGGGCCAGGGACACCACACTTGGGTGGGGGGAAGACGACACAAGGGCATCCAACCCCCGACTGACACCGGGCCCTTTCTTTCTTTGAGTGGCATTGCAACGCATACCGAGTACAGCTAGTAAATTAGCTGTAAATTTGGTGATTTGAATGGGCATATCAGTTTTAATTTCATTGAATCTTTTTCAAGAAATCAAAATCATGCTAAAAATGATTCTTTAATAATGTTTGATCCATCCTGAAAAGCACAATCTTTTTAAGGGTCATTTTTAACAAGTAATTGCAACATCTATGAAGATCAGTCTAATAGTTTAGTATGATTAAACAAGCATACCACAATGCAAAGGGATCTCATTATCCTAGACACAAATTTTCTGTTTATTAATATACAGTGAGCAAAAAAAGTATTTGCACACCATGTAAATTTGTTGTATCACACATGTAAATAAATGCAAAAGCAACTAAACATGAAAAATAAAAAACCTTTTACAAAACAAATAAACATATGTAATATCTGACTTAATAAGTAAATTGAAAATATGAAAGTATACAAAAGTAACATTTTATAGTGCCAAAAAAATATTTGCACACTGGCAATAAGAATAGAAATATAGGAATTATTTATCGGTTAAAAACAGTGCATACTAAATTACAGTTATAGTGATGCTTTCCTAGTGGCTTTATTTCTTTATAATTCTGTATGTTTTAATTTTAATTCGTATTTCCGGTTAAGGAGATTTAAATAAGTTTATTGGTTTTATTTGGCTATGCACAAAGGCGCCATCTATTATCAAATTGCTGTAACTGCCCTGTCTTGTGCTGCCACCTATCAATCGGTTTTTGAGTTAGGGTTGGATGAGCCTATTTTCCATTGAAAGTGCCATAAATTTAGGTTTTTGGGTCCACCATTTTTAAATTAGTTGACGGATTCAGTTCATATTGACATAAATGGTAGTCATGTATGCAAGTAACATAAATGCGTTGGAATTTTTATTCTATCTCAATTTGTTAAAAAATTATAACAAATTAAAATTTTTACGCCCCCATGCGAATATCTCGAAAACTATTAACCGGAGATGAAAATGAATATCAAATTCAGATTTGGCGTTGAAAATTCTATAAAGTGACCCATAAACCAATATCAAATTCAGAATAACACTTTGCGGACTTCCCTTGTAAGAGGGCTCCAGAGCGAGTTCTAAGGCTTGTAACGAAGAGAAATTTGGACAATAGCTACTTAAGGATAAACTTGGCATTTATTGGGGGAAAAAAAAAGAAAAAAAAGTTACAAATCTGTCACAAGATGGCACAATGCCAATAAGTTATGCCAGCGGTTCCCAACCTTTTTAGTTGTGCGGACCACCAATTTTGTAAAAAAAAACTTTGAGGCCCACTAACTAAATATATATAAGTATAAAATATAAACACACCAATACAAAAGGACACCTATATACTTATACTTATATGTCAGTAATTAGTACAACATTCTGTACAAGAAGGATTAAAAATAATTTTTATAAAGAAAAGAACTTTATTGTATTCACTTAATTGTCACATCTATAAGAAAACTCAAATACAAGTGGTCAAAGTTAAAAAACTCAATGGGATTTTTGGCATTGTTTGTCCCCCACGAGAAAGTCAATATCTGGATTAAAACTGGATAAAACTTTGAAAATGTGCGAAAATAGCACGACCCGTATGGTAAACCAGGGGAGCAAAGGGTACGGCCCGAAAGTGTTAAGGTTAAACCATCGAAGAACACAATCGAATAATTCGATTGTTGCTGACAATCGAGTGACTCGATTGTTTTCACTCGATTGTTTCCATGTCATGAAGCTCCGATAATATTTATCTTGGCTTAGACTCTCGACCAGCGTTTACGGCCCAGTACCACTCTTCCCGCGGCCCACTTGTGGGTTGGGAACCGCTGAGTTATGCTATTTGTATATTTACAACTCAGCTCTATGAAAGCAAAGCAGTTTCTTCAAAATCTTACAGTAGATGTTCGCCTACACCACAGTAGCAATGCTAACAAAGTTGCAGGAAAAGGCAGTGTTAGTGAAGCTCTACTATCAGAAATGCAACAATGCAGCTATCGGAGAATTCCGACATAAAAGCACATAAGGCACAAACCTACGATTTACTTCCGTCAGCAAACTGATTGCGAAATTTCAAGCGACAGAACACCTTGGAATTCAATTAGGTAGAGGTCAAAAATGAGTCCTCTTGTGGAATAGATATAGTGGTTTTATCAAGTCAATCTCACAAGGGAATGGTTAGGTTTGACAGGTCGAAACTTAACCTTGAAATTTTTATCATTTATTCAGAACTTCAAGTAGTTACTGTATACCAAAATTTAGCTGCTCTAAGGCAGTGGATGAAGTTTAAAAAAATGCTAAAGTTACAAGAAATAGTGATATGACGTCATCACTCTTTGCGAGCTGCGCAAGACGTCATTCTATCTTCTGCTGCCCACGACCACTCAAGGTCAGACATAATGGACGGAGCAGCAGAGCAAAATACTTAATTTATAAAATAATACTAATATAATTACTGTTTATAAAATACAAACAATAACTGAAAAGTGTGGCCACATTTGTATTTTAAAAGAAAGTAATTTTATATAAAGAAAAATATTACATTTAAAAAATTGAAAAAAAATTATATAATGCTAACAGCAAACAATTGGCATATTATAAATATAATTACAAATAAAAATCATGACAATAAAACAAATAATAACTTAAAAGAAATTAGCAAGAAATAAAGGAATAGGAAATGTTTTAAATAAAAATGGAAAATAATTTCATAAAAGGAAACATTTCAAAATCGTATTACTGTGGAACTAACATATATTTCTAAACATTGAAGTCACAGCAAATGTTTAATTTACTACTACTAATAATAATGTAATTATTATTTGAAAAATGAAAGCGACAAAGCAAAAGTGTGGCGTAATTTGTATAGAAAATAGAATAGAAAATGTTTTTAATAAAAATGGACAATACTTTCATAAAATTTAGAAAACATTACTACATGTAATTGTAATAAGAATGTTTTGGATATTAATCTTATGAACTGGTATAACTCGATAGTTTTATAACCCAAACTATATTTGAAATTACAACAATAATCAAAAATAATAGAAATAAAAATTCTATGAGTGTAGATAATGTATCAACAACAGATACAGAAATATCCAATAATTACTTTGCGTAAATCTTAAATATATCTATTCATGAATTTACTTTCTTCTAAAATTTGTTTGTACTTTCATTTTTAAGAAATTGTCTTTTTATATTTATTTTTCTGGCGTGATATATGGTGGACATCTGGGAAATTAGGAAAATTGAATTTGTGTAGAGTTTGCAAGGAAGATTAGTAAACTAAGTAACAATACCATTACAGTATGTTTTATTCTTCTTTAACTTTTCATATTCTATCCATGATTAACAGTTAATGGGGCATAGATTAACAATTGGACATACATTTTCAAAACGTATTTTACTTATATTTGTTTTTTTACAAATTTACAATTAATTTCATTGGAAGCACATTTAAAGAAATTAATTTCTTTTATAATACAAATGGTGCCACACTTTTCATTTGTTACTTTTATTTTTCTAATAAGAATGTAATTAGTAGTAAGTTAGATATTTGCAGTGACTTCAATGTTTAAAAACGTGTTAGTTCCACAGTCTTACGATTTTGAAATGTTTTCTAAATTTATGAAATTATTTTCCATTTTTATTTAAAACATTTTGTATTCCTTTATGTTTTGCTAATTTCTTTAAGTTATTATTCGATTTATTGTCATTATTTCTATTTGTAATTATATTTATAATATGCCAATAGTTTACAATTAGCAGTATTACATAAATTTTTATTCAATTTCTTAATATTATTGTAATATTTTTTTCTTTATATAAAATTACTTTCTTTTAAAATACAAATGTAGCCGCACTTTTCAGTTGTTGTTTGTATTTTATAAACAGTAATTATATTAGTATCATTTTATAAATTAAGTATTTTGCTCTGCCACTCCATTCATTTTGTCTGACCTTGAGTGATCGCGGGCAGCAGGAGATAGAATGATGTCATATCACTATTTCTTGTAACTTTAAAATTATTTTAACCCCCTTCCAGTGTGTAAGAGCAGCTAAAATTTGGTATGCAAGAACTACTTGAGGTCCTGAATAAACGATAAAAAGTTCAAGGGTGGTTTTGACATGTCAAACCTAACCATTTCATTGTCAGTGTGATAATACAAGTGCCAGTTATTGTCAGTGAAGTGGACATGCTGTATTCCACTGTAAGGCTACAAGTATTCTTACAAGATGCACATGCTCCAGGAGCTAAAACATGATGACATAGACATTCGTGTCATAATTGCACTTTTGGGATGAATGACAGTGGATATCACTTGACCATGGAACATTCTTTGGAGTGATGAGGCCAACTTCTGCTGAAATGGGCAAGTGAATATGCAACTGTCAATTTGGGCAACAGAAAACTTTTGAGTTATCCAAGACGCCCACTTTCACCATTGGGCCATATTTTTTTTTTTTTTTGAAGATTGTAACACTGACTGGCCCTGGACCTGCTCCGTCACTGGACAGCGATATTATAAAATGCTGGCAAATTTTGCAATACCAAAGCTGCAACAACATAGGTACCTTCAGGATACTATATTCATGCAAGATGGTGCACCACCCCGGGTCTACCACTGTGTCCAAACATTGCCAAGGCAGCACTTTGCAGATGAATGAATCATCAGTTATCGTTTCCAGACAGCTTGGCCACCCAGATCACCGGCCCCCACCTCATGCAACTTCTGGAAAGTTTTTTTTTTTTTTTTTTTTTTGAAGAACCAGGCATATCGGGTAGAAAGTCAAACTTAGTCAGATTTGAACAACAGCATTATATATCATGTGCTAGATATCCCAGTTGACATGTGACATTCTGCTGTAACAAATGCTGTTCTTCGAATGGAAACTGTTACTGACCATAGAAGAGGACACACTGTTGCAATTTGTATTGCCTGAGTGCCATCTAGTGACAAATTTTGTAACTTTTTAATTTATTTAAATATATGACGAGCTCATTCTTTCAAGTTCTTGTCTAAATTTCTCTTCATTACGAGCCTCAGAACTTGCTCCTGAGCCCTCTAAGTAGGGATACTTTAATTTTAACAACCCTACTTACTGGGTGATTAAAAAAAACAAACAAACAAACTTTACTTAATTCAAAGTCTAATAACTTCAACAATTCAAAGTGACTGAGATTTGGACATGAACATTTGGATATAATATATAATCACTGCATGTTTAAAATATGTAGATCTGATATAGTTTTGTTACAGCTAAAAATTTAAAAAACACACATCTACAAATAGTTTTTTTTCCCAAAGCCTGGGCTTTTTGTGCTTTTGCCATTGGCCTTAACAAGCAGCGAGAATTGTAAACGTTGGCCGAATAATCGTTGCCCAGGATATGCAATAGGAGGCAGCTCATGTTATACATGCATGGAGAGACGAAACACAGAAGGAGAAAGTTACATCCATGCCAATGCCGGAATTCAAACCTAGGTTCCGACACATCGGCCTCATGGCAGACTGCTATCGAGACCACGCGATATCCTTCCATACAGGCCAGAAAGACAAATTTGCCGAAAATGGATTTAAGAAGAAAATTAGTAGAGAAGATTTTCTCTTTAAAGTCCATTTTCAATGAATTTGTCTTTCTGGCTACCATAAACATTCTTTATGAGGGAATCCCATTCTGAATAGTTTATTGAAGTACAGTGGGAGGACGGAAGCAGCCATTCATCCTTTTTGATGAATTATGGGTCTCTTGCTCTAGATGATTCTCGGTCACTCAGCTTGTGTGGGAGGGTATCCCATCATGCTGGGAAATATAGTCCTCATCTGAGTACATAGCTCTCAGAGTTAATTTTAAAAATAAAAATATTACATAGTTTTGTTTATTTCTAAGATTACTTAGGTGTCATAAATTTATTACAATCATTGTTACATTATATGTCATGCAATCAGATTTAGTGTTATTTTAAAATATTCCACAGGATGACATATATATTTTAGACATATATTTTTAATTTTTTAGCAGCTACAAAACTATAGAACCTATGTATTTGAAACATGAAGTAATTATAGATCTTATCTGTTAGTGTGTCAACACTAAGGAAAATAGATCCTTTGAGATGTGGCGTTACCATAAAATGGAAAAAATCAACTGGACAGAAAGAAAGACAAATAATAAGGTGTTAGAAATAGTGGATGAAGAAAAGAAAATTATAAGTATAATTAAAAGAAGATGATTAAAATGGCTGGAACATATACTGAGACATGATAATCCTATATGGAGTCCTGGAGAAGATTCCAAGTGAAGGTAGAAGAAGAGGAAGACTTCGCAGTAATTTTATTACACAAACATGCAAGGATTTAGGAGTTACAGGCTTTGTGGAACTGAAGAGGATGGCAGAGAATAGAGACAGATGGAGGAACATGTCATGGACCTCATCTTAACCAGTCTCCGAACTGAGTCACTAATCATCATCATCAGTGTGTCAAATCTTAATCACCGAATGCATTATCCCCATAGGATTTAAAATGTAACATGTTGAACTGTAAAGTCTGTCTTACATTTTTTTTTTTTTTTTTTTTTGTGAATTCCAGATAGAATAAAATTCTCATCACTAACATTATTAAATTATTTCATCTGATTTCTTTCAAAACAATCTAATTTTAAAAGTTCACTCGAGTACAAAAAAGTTAATATTTCATATTACCTTGTAAAATTCTCCAATTACCAATTTGTGTGTTTTTAATATTAATTAAAAAAAAAATACCCAAAATAAATAGTTTTAATAATAATGGCAAATTTAACATGGGGAATATATATAATAAAAAGTTTTCTTCTCGAGAAGACCAAATAAATTCTAGAATTCGCGAGAAAAGAAATTTTCAGAAAATAAGAAATCTCAAATCTCATAAACTGAAAAATTCTTGAGAAGATCACAATCAATAGTCCATAATACAAAATATTTAATAAATTCTTTGCATTTTGCTCTTAATAAAGAATGCACTGTTAGGAAGTGATAATCTTTCTTTTGGGGGGGGGGGGGGGGAATGTGGCTGTAAAATGCTCCAACAATAATTGTAACAGAAAAAAGTTTTCATCATTAAGGCAGCCAAAAACTGATCAATTATAATGAAAAAAAAAGCTGATTAAAAAAAAAAAAAAAAAAAAAAAAAAAAAAAAAAAAAAATCTTTCTAAATATAATGAAATGGTGTTAATTCTCTTGAGGCACTACAATTGACTTCAACTTTAGTCCACTTCTTTTTTTTTAATCACACTTTACTTCCCTTTAGATAGATATAATTTTTGCAGCTCTAGAACCTAACATTCAACATATATTTGGACGCTTAGAACTTAAATTAGAATTTTGTATACATATCACTACTTTTACAGAAGAACATTACAACTAGAAAATGAGTTGTATGCATATTATTCATAAATGAAATGGAAAAAAAAATAAATAAAAATAATGACAAATTTTGCCATTTCAAAAGTTACAAAAATCAGTTGCCTTTATGAGGAAAACAGAAACACTACAAGGGTTGGAATATTCTAAGAAAGATTGTTTTTTCATATTAATTAAATATTTACATATTAAACTCATTGTAAAAGAAAAAAAAAAAACACTAAATTCGATTCTTATCTCTGGTGGAACAGAAGTTTATCTACTATTTTTTTTTTTTTTTAAACTTATAACTACCTTTTATTTTCAATATAATTTTCTTCTTAAAGGGAGCATTAAAAGATTTGTTTTCATTGTCAAATGTATGGATTACTTCAATAAAAACAAAACTTTTCTATATCATATAAAGATATTACATCACAACCTAAGGATATACGAATTAAAAAAATCAATTAAGGTCTGACTTAATACCTTTACATTATAAAGGAACTGAATTTCCTGATGTGAATGGTCAGAAAAAAAAATTAAATACTATATATTTTAAGACATTTATATGAACACAGAAAACTTTGGAACCAATATGACTAAATTTCTGAATTCCAGAACAAAAATATTCCCTCAGATATTCACAGATATTACTCAAAACAAAGAACAAAATGGAGCAAAAGAATTCAATAAAGAAAAAATATGACATATTTCAAACAAATGGAATTTCTAAAAACTTCTGTAAGCTCCAACTCCCTTTTGTATCAGAGCACAGATTTCTTGAACTCATTTTTGATAAAAAGCTCAATTTTTACAGTCCCTTCCCTTTCTCAATAAAATTGTATAATATACATATACATTTATCTATCATAAGGGAATGAAAATAATCCCACCTGATTTTCAGCAATCAGTCTCTTCAGTACTGCCTGGATGACTAAGCTTGACCAGGTAGCAACTGTTTTAAAATAACCTGACTTACCTAACAACCAAATAATGCCTTAAACTTACAAATGATGTGAATAATATATGGAATTATTCACTATTATTATGAATTCTTGAATCAATAATGTTAATTAAATAATCAAAGCTATAAAATTCATTAAATTTAAGTTTTATTTCAGAGAAGCTCGGTCTAAATAGATAATTGAAATCTACACGCAAATTACTAATTAAAACACAAACAAACTGAGAATTCTAATTAAATATTGATTTAATTTTTATCAGTTAGAACAATGAAAAATTTTCAAATATCTTCTTCAAAAGCATTAAAAAAAAAAAAAGAGTCTTAAACAGATAAAGTTAATCTCAATGACATCTTCAATATTATGAAAAAATTCTACAAAAATAATGTTTTCATGAAATAGTTAAAACCTTTAAATTATGTTTTTAAAATTGAAGTTATGTTGGCAATAAAATTAGAAACAAAATTAAAATCTAACTTAAAAGATAAAAAAATCTTCTTGTTTTTTTAATAAGGCAAATTAGTGATTATCAACATTGCAATAAAATGACTTGCGATGTCTATGCAGTGTAAAATTCTACAATCTTAGTTTTTTTTTCCCCACTCAGACAGTAAAAGTTCTTGTTTCTACATCAAACTGATTCACTATCCGTCTTGAAATTCAAGAGCATTATTAATAATAATAGCATTATTGCTATTACAAACAAATGTATACTTAAGACATAAAAATAATTAAAAACTAAAAAAAAGTTTAATTAAAAACTATCAGTCTCTTTTGACAGTGTACATCAAAGCAGGTGATATCCTAACATGATACTCAACAATACCTAAACGAGGCACAAAAAAAAGAAGAAATCTGTGGTTTTAACAATTACTAATTCCATGTATGCTTAGCAACCTCTATTGCAAAGCATCATACTATTTTTTTATTTTTTTTTATTCTTTGCATCTTTCATGTACGGTTTTTATTATTTTTATATTATTCAATTTTTTATAAATATAATCTATATCCAAAAGTGGCTTTGGACAAGAAAGAAAATGCAAAGGAGAGAAAAACAAACTGTGGTAGCATCGTTTTTTTTGCTTGTTGACAATTCTCTTCACTGTCAAATGGGACAAATTTGTAGCAATAGCCGATCTTCCTTGTAATTCAGAAATACTTATTCCATCACCCTGACTCTTTTAAACTATTCGAAAACGTTCCAAATTATACCTCTAGCTTGGCCGTGAGGGCCTTACAGTAACATTCTTATGACGCTGCCATACTGCCTTCTGCAGCAATGAATTCCAGAATCAACTAAGTGGCCTTTTTTTTTTTTTTCAAATATGGTGATTTTTCTTTCTTTGTCCTTACTGTAGATAGCCAACAGAATTCAATGCTAATGATAATGGCAACATTTATAGGGAGAAAAGAAGCACTTTCTCCCTTTCATTTCCCAAGAAATCTTTTGATTTTCTGGAATTCAATCTTCTCACTCATCCACTATGTTTGCCTCTCTCAAAAATAATGAGAAAGAACCACAGTATTCTTTTCACACAACAGAAAGACAATAAGAAGTATAATGGCAAGCAGAGCTACTATCAAATAAAGAAAATGACACTTAGGGGGAGTGGGATAATGAATCTATAGAGCACTGCCTTCTCGTTCACAGCTTCCAATTTAGACTACTTTAAAGACATTATTTTACGTCAAAAAAATAACTTAATGAAATTTTTGTGACTTTCAATATGAGAATCTGTACAGTATAGATCTTTATAAATCATATTCTATATTTTAATCAAAAATCTATTTAGATTAAAAAAAAAGAAAGAAATGGTTGTTTAGAGAAACAAATCATAAAATCAATAATTCTGAAATCAAACAAAACATGGAAGAAATTTTATCATAAAGTCTACAACAAATTAATTGTAATGCCTTTCAGTATTTATTTTAAATAGAAGGATGAAAAATCTATAAAGATTTTGCTCTACAACAACTTTGCAGTGCTTCAAAGAATTATTGGTTGTGTAAGAAAATGCTGTGGTGTTCTGAATCTGCCTAACCATTCTTAAGATTTGGTTAGTGTGGTAAATTATAGAAAATAAGTATTCTGTTTAGTGATAGACTTGAGCAATGTTGTGTTTGTCAGGTTGCAACGGGCAAAACTTGTAACACATCAGAGTTGACTTGTAGTTTTTAGTCATTGAATAGTCAGGCTGTTGTTTACAAAGATGTCTTTCCAATCATTACAATTAGAATCCTGAAATTGATCAAACCCTTTACTGACACATATAGGGTGAACCCAGTTTATAGTTTCAAGAGATAGAAGTAATACAGATCCTAAAATGAGTATTTTGAGTGCGGAAAGTAAAGGATGGCAATGCCTTCTTAAGTCTCCACAAGTGGTTCGGAAACTCACTGAGGGCAAATGCTTCAAAATAAATATGAAGAGGAAGGGTTCTGTAAGCAGCTGTAATATGTAAACAGAAAGCATAAAACATTTCTATGTAGGCTGTTAATACTCAAAAGTATTTAATGATAAGACTGCACCATTTTAAATTTTTATTATTAGTTAATAAAATATTTGTGATAGTGAAAACACCCAACTAACATGAAGCTTGGCTATTACAACATGTTACATAAAAACAGTAACAGTAAATAATCATACTTAAAATAACAGTATTAATAATACTACATGAAAAATTCATTATTTTTTTTTTTTTACATAATACAAATGCTTACAGAAACACTCATGTTAATTTAGAAATGCTACTGTTTGTAAATTGTTAAATGTTCCAGAAAAAGGGAAGCATTCATTGTGGCTGCCCTGTAATTTCAACAAAATCTTTGACAAGGTTTGTGAATATCTGCAAAAAGCCTACATAAATTAATAAGAAAATTATCCAAGGAAAGTGATATGTTACACATTATCTAAACTCATCATTTTTACTCTACGAAGTCCAGCTTATTCAAAAACTGCAGAATTTACATATTTAAATTGTTTGCACAAAATATGAAGCTTCAAAAAACAAAAACAAAAAAAAAAACTTTTGATTACCATTATGATTAAAATAAAGCTTTGAGTCAACAGGCAACTGTACACTATTAATCCACTGGATGGTGGAACAGGCAAACACAATATGATAAACAAATTGTGATATGAGGTGTTTTCTGTGATACATCAATTGGGAACTCAGTAACTTTTGAAAGCTCGGATGAATGTTTTTCATCTTTCTGCAACGGTTGATGCTAAGACGTAAAACTTTCTGCAGGTGCGGTCGTTTTACAAATAAATTAATCATAGAGGTTTTATAGGTGAATAAGTAAGCAATTTACACATGATCAATTCTTTGTTTTTATGTTTTATGTTAATGTTTATTTTAAATTTTCGTTTATGCACTGCAAAAAAACATTCATTCTATAGCAGGGGTGGGCAGACTTGTAAGGTAAGGGCTACCTCAAGTATACTCCAAGTGGCGCGGTCACCTTAAACCTAAAATAAAACGGAATCTCCAAATCAACGACAAAAAAAAAAACTTCAAACTTTTGAAATCCACATGCGGTTAACCGAAAATGACGGCGGACCGCGATCAATGTCTTGCCCACCTCTGTTCTATAGGATATCTTTCTGCAGCCCTCATTTTCATTCTGCGACAATGTCCTGCCGTCGCTTGATATTCTGCTTTGGGGGTTGAAAGCTCCAAATAGTTTTATTCCTAAATTTGATGGCATTCTAATGTCAGAATGAGTAGCTGAGTGGTTCATTGAGCAATCAACTTTCCCAAAGTGAATTAGTCTAAGGGTTGCTGATAAGCTACTGAGGTTGATTCCCCCCTCCCCCTTAATGGGTTCATCTCAAGTCAGTTGTTTATGCTCACTAACCCAGAACAATCAATAATCCACAGAAATCCATCACATTTGAATACGAGATCAAATGTACTAAAGAGAATTCAAACAATCAGTGTCAGAATGTGTTTATAGGCAAATGGCAAGGAATTCAAACATTTGTTATACTAAGAAATAATTAACTGCCAATGGATCCAAATTTTTGACACACCCTATGAATAGAAACTTTGTTTTGCTTTATAAAAAAT
>JAFIDM010009631.1:246230975-246281774 GCA_023159025.1 Thereuonema tuberculata | reverse complement strand
ATTTTTTAATTACCTGTATTAACTTTCATTTAATGTGATTCGCAAATAAATTAGAAATTATGTTTCGTATACGAAAATTAGCTTAATTTTAATGTTTTAGGAGTAATTCTGATAAAATTCTGTACATCGAAATTTCTATATATCGAATTTTTTTCCGGCAATTTGCTACTTCGATATATGGTGGTTCGACTGTATTTCAAGAAATTCATCAAGAAATAAAAGATCCATTCCCTGAACAGCATTCAGGTGTAAAATTATGAACATCAGTCAAAGGATATAATTTTTTTTCTTACACTCGATAATATATATCTGTGTGGGTCTTGACATGCCTCATAAATGTTTAGTACTTATTCTGGGATGGGTTTAAAGAAAACCAGAGGGATTATCTGAGATGATGAATCATTTGACTTAAGACTCAGCCGAAATGCACTGATATATGTAACAAAGAATTGTGGAATCTGAGGACTTTTGATATTATTCTTGAAATTGGTGCTTCTTTTGTACCAATAAACATTATGATAAGCACAGTTAACAAGTAAGGACAAGACTGCAGTAAATGTTAACTCAATAATATTCCAAATTAACAAAACTCCTGAGAAAAGTTAATATCAAAAGCAGTGATTACTCTACTTTCGATTGTCTGGAGAGAATGCAAACCATATATCAAGAAATTATAGACAAAGAAAATCAGATCTTAAATGATAGTGCAGTATCTAGTAAGTTAACACTGTTACAGGGTGTCTACTGAATCTCAAACAAAAAATTTACGGATAATTCCTGTTCATTTAAGGACATTTTCACAAAAAATTCTGTTCAACCAAAAAAAAAAAATAATCCTCTAAAGCGATCTGTTCAACCAAAAAAAAATGCTGAAAATTTAAGGACATAGTCTGATTTTCCCATACATTTCATGTCAACCCAAATTTCCCGTACAATTCCCGGTAGGTAGACACCCTGTGTTAGTTACATCTGGAGTAATCTATGAAAGTAGCAAGTCACAGATTGTCTACAGAAAGCAAGATGGAATAGAAGGTGACAAGTGACAAGGAACGAAGCAATTTCAAGTGACAAAAAGATGCTATATTTTACGTTATTGTAATGTCAAAGGTAGAGTACTGAAGGTTGAGGATTCTAGCAAGTAAGCATCCATCAGGTGTCAGGATAAATAAAATGGAAGAAGTGATAAAGAACTGAAATCTATCATAAATATCAGTAACAAATGGAGAAACAGATGCAATGGACAGAGTAGGAACAGATTTGGTATGAAGTGGAAAAAAATATTTATCACGAAAAATATAGAGCCGCAATATTCAACAAATAAGCAGTCTGATGCTATGGTGAAAGTTAGTACTTACTGGATCAGATATTAATTGTACGAACAGAACACTTAAAAATAGGGCAAATATGATCTAAGCAGTCAAGAAAATCATCAATTGCTGAATAAGCTGATACAAAATCTTGAATCATCTATCTTTTATTTGGTAGTCGATGGGGAATATTCTTCAATGACAGAAAAAAATGCATAACTACACAGCAGTAAATAAGAATTTAAGTTTGAAACATTTAAACAAGTAAGCAGTCTTTAAGTTGAAGAAAAAAAAAATTGGTAAAACATCAGGTATGATTAAATGAAAATGAAGCTAAATACACTAGAAACAAATGGTACAGAATCAAGCAGTGTAGTAGGCTTAGGGACAGACACATCCAGAGACTTAACTTTATTAATAATCTCCCATGACAAAAAAAAAAAAAAAAAAAAGGTAAAAAATGGTGTAAATAAAATATGGTGATATCTGAGACAACACCAATGTAGTTATATGATATTAGGGGTGAAGAACAAAGGTATACCATCTACGATCATTATGATAGCAACTAAGGAAAAAAAAGCATGAGTTGTTCAATCTAATAATTTCTTAGAAAATATTTTCTTAACTCACTGTTTACTTCAGAACTATGAAATATTATTCTTTTTATTTCCCAACAAATTTGACAAATGAAAATATTGCAGATATCTTCAGATTTCCATATTATGCATTCAATGAAGTAATTTAAGTGAACTAACCTCAATCTCCTTTAAATTTCAGTTTATTTATCAATGGCATTTTCAAAAAATGGACCAATACACATTACAAATACATATCATATTTTCACAAATTAGAAAAGCTACTACACCTAATTCATATATTAGTACAGTTTCCTAATTCATTTCAAAAGACCAATGGGATTACTTTAAAGACTATAGTGTTGATATCTTATGTAATTGTGCTAACACCATTCTGATTCAAGTTATATCAAGCTTTCTTTTCCTAAATATACAACTTAAACAGTCAAAACTAACAGAAACCAGCTTCAACCAAGAAAGATTCATTAAACTAACTATCAAGCCGTTATTACTTCCCACACATTTCAAATTTCTGATTTAGAGCCTTTCTGAATTATTGTTATAAATAAATCACACAAAGCATAAGATATGTACGTATATATTGCTACTTTGAAGTAACATGTTCTTAAAATTTTTAAAAGGCAGTTTGGTTTGCACTGCACTGATGAGAATAATGAACCAAAGAATATAACAGAAATGTTTTCATAAACATGAGAAAAAACATAAGATTTTAATCATTTGCTATTCTTCTAAGGGAATAGCAGTACCCCTCATAAAAAAAAAAAAAAAAAAAAAAAAAAAGGAATATGAAACAATTTTCAATAAAAATCATGGGCAGAGAACAGCATAGAGTGGACATAAAATTTTTGAATAGCAAACCACAGATGACAGAAAACTAATGCAGTAAGTAATGATTGCTAGAATTCCAAGTTCCAAGGAACCCACTGCTAATGGGAAAATTTTTTCTTCAACGTATTTTTGCAAAGCAACAACTAGAGGTTCAATCCTTTTCAATTAGCATTAATTTCTTTTCTTTTCCAATTAGCTTCACAAATCATTTTTAAAGCGTCCAACCTTATGGAATGGAACTGGATAAAACAGTAATGGCTGCTTTACACACTCTCAAATACTTGCCTGAAACTGGCAAGTGGTTCGAAAAACTCCCACTTGCTCGAAAAATCTGCCAGTTGCTTTAAATAGAAGCGGTTCTAAATTCAGGCAAATATTAGAAGAAAATCACAGCAGCGCCCTGGTGATGAGAAAATTTATTTAAAAACTATGACAGTGTTAACTTCACGCTGAAATATGGAAATCGTTTGCTCGTGGTTACAATCCACGGCTTTATTCATCACATTCTCTTCCTCTGGGATCTGTTTTTTCTTTATCTCTGCTATGAAATGAGTTGAGAATTAATAACTAAACAAAGCTGCAAAATCATCTCGTTTGTCGTTTCATTGAACGGCAGTTGTAATAGCAATCTCAACTAGAACAAAATGAGACTTGAACACAGGAAGTTCTCTTCCCGTGTAAAGCGATACAACAAACGACCAGCAGCAACTGGCAATTGGCAAGTATTTGAGCACATTTGAGGCAAGTTTTCAAGAGTGTGTAAAGCGGCCATTAAGGAGGTCTGATGCATCAGTATCAAATTAGGACATAGCTGCAAACCTTCAACAATAGCTTGATTGTTACCAAAATTTTAAGAGATAAAGGCACATCAAATCTGATATGGGCATTGTGGCAACATTGTAAGACATGATGTCGTAAACAAGCAACCAATTAATCTCTGCCAACTGAAAAGCTATTTACCCTGTTATCCTAAAATTGCATTACATACAAAATTATAAATACAAATGCAAAAATAAAAATGCTTACCTTCTGTACAAACTTCTCTACACTCTGGACAACATGTTTGTAAAACTTTATAGCTTTAATGGCTGCTTTAGTCACCAGTGTCATCTTGGCTTTTGAAATTGGAGGCTTACATTCATATAATGAGGAGAGCTGGAAAACAAAACGGCAAATTAATTCATTTATCATTAAACAAAATTGAATTTCTTTAATTCTGGCTAAATTTAAAAATCAAAGACATTATACATGATAAAAATGGAATGAATATGTTGATTTTAGCTCTATTAACAAATAAATTCAAGATGCACACATACGTAAAAGTTTAAAAATTTATAAATAGTAATTCTACATACAGTAATTAAAATTGAATGTCTGTAAATATGTATTTTCTTTATACAGTCCTAGTATTGGATGAATCAAATTGATGATTGGTAGGAACCATGAAGCAGCCTGTTTTTGATTCCTGGTATAAAATTCCAATATTAACTCAGTGGATCTTTTAATTATTGTGCGTTTTTATCATTGTTTTTATCTCACTAATTCTCTTGTGCACGTTAATTTTCTCTTTTCTTATTCCAGTCAAGTTTATTTTTGTAAAAAAATAATGTTGTTGTTTTTTATTATTATTTTTTACAAAATGCAGACTGTTAGAATTACAAATTAATATCCCATCAACAGATGCTAGGAATTAAGACACAATTTAAATACATACAAAATTAAGTCATATACATATAAAATTCACAAAGTCAAAAAATCTTACTCTAAGTGAAAATTAAATTCTAGAATTATAAATCTAATCAACAAGAGGATTTATATTATTACAGGATGGCCCAAAACCAACAGTACTGAAACATGAACGTCATGGTTTCAGTTCTGCCAGTGAAGTTACAGAGCTTGACATCTGCAAATGACATGCTCCAAGTGGGCCCTCTCCTTGACAACACGTAGTGGCTCACTAAATTCTGTAGCATATCCCGAAGAACCTCCTCTGTGAGTTCGGCAATGTTGGTGAGATATGCATGGAAGACATGTTTCTTAAGCATTCCCCAAATGGATTCATCGGGAGGAGTAAGGTCTGGTGAATGTGACGGATACGGAGAGTCTGAGAACCGAGAGATGACATTTCCATGAAAGGTGTTGATGAGAAAGTCTCTGCACATCCGTGTTTTGTGGCAGGTTGCGCCTTCCTGTTTGAACCATTGATCTGCAAAGCGAATATTCCTCCATCGGCAGAAGACACGAAGGTCACTGACGAGTGGGAGTAGGCATGTGTTCATGTAGCGATGTT
The DNA here is from genome assembly GCA_023159025.1 of Thereuonema tuberculata. Taxonomy (NCBI): domain Eukaryota; kingdom Metazoa; phylum Arthropoda; class Chilopoda; order Scutigeromorpha; family Scutigeridae; genus Thereuonema; species Thereuonema tuberculata. Next base: position 246,276,753 of record JAFIDM010009631.1, on the reverse strand, counting down.
GATTTTGTGTCACCAGAATCCCATCTTCCTCAACGAAGTAGGGACCAATGATGCAGTGCCCTGATACCGCACACCAAATGGTTATTTTCTCCAAATGCAGTGGACATTCCTGCACTATATTGGGACGGCAAAGCCTTTGAATCAGTTCGATCATTGATTAATGTAACATGAATATGCGCCTCACCGGAGAACCAAATGTTATTCATGAACTCCGGGATTTCATAGGTCCTGGCGAGAACACAGGTACAGTACAGTTTCCGGGCCTCCCTGAGCCAATGTGCAGTTTGGGTGGTGAAGAAGAACACTCTGAGACCCTTCAGGTTTCTTTGTAAGGATGTTCGTGACAAGCCAATCTTCAAGGCTGTTTTATGTTGACTATGCCATGGCGACTGCAATACTTGATTCAGTACATGCCCTTGGTTGTTATAGTTTTGGTTGTTATAGTTTTGGGACGCCCTGTAAATCCTCGGCGCTGCGTCAATACATTACCGTTCTTCTAAACATGTTAATGACTGCTAGGATGATGTTGTTCTTAGATGCAGGGTTATGGAACTGCTGCGCAAACAACACTTCACTCGCTGTAAACTAGGACCATTATTACGCCCTAATCCGTATGAGCGATTATATATCGCTTCACAATAAACACCTTTTTCTCTGCTGTCAGCACAATTATCAAATGTCCAGTAACAGCCATGGCAATGGAAAGGTACACAGCATATTGTGTTCGCGTGGAGTCATGGTTCTGACTCATTCCACTCGAGAAGTGTGTCACAGTGTTTCAGTACTGTTCGTTTTGGGTCATCTTGTATTAACCGATTTTTAATGATTTTTTGTTTTTTTTTAAATTTGATATTTTAGAAAATTTTGGTAAATTTTTTAGATTTTATTTATCACATCTTGTAGTAATTTAAATGGGTGGCATTCTCTATAATTATTAAAAAATTTTGGATATTCCAATTTAAAGTTATTTATATCTCTTAAGATTATAATTCGAATTTGTATTGTTCATGTAACTTAATAATAATTCTTTATTATTAAATTGTATAGAAAGTTTTTTGTTCCGAAGTATTTTTAGAATATATCACTAATGTTAAGATTTTTTTTCTAAAATATTTACACTTTCAAGTTTTCCGTTATTTACATTAGACCAGATAGAATTTGCATAATTATAATTTAAGCAGGAATAAAAAAAAAAAGGGAAAAGTAAAACATCTATATATATAAAAATGAATGTATCTTTCTTTCTTTCTTTGTCCTTTATAGACTCCTAGGCCCTTTGACCTATCTGGACCAAACTTTGCAGAATTACTCTTTAGGACACTGCGGAAAACATAGGCTACCTTAGAACCCCCCCCCCCCCAAGGGGTTGAAAAGGGGGTAAAACCCCTGAAAAACCCAATATCCACCTGGTGGTCAAAATAAGAACTACACAAATATTGTGTAAAGTGACAAATTCACTCTCCTAATTAGAAGATTAGAAGATTTCACCCAAGTCAATTGCAAATAAAAAAAAAATTCGCTCTCCTATGGGGGCAGGGACACCCCACTCGGGTGGGGGGATGGCAACACAAGGGCCTAAGTGTTCCACCCCCGACCGACACCGGGACCTTATATTTAGGGCCCCTTCTCGGGCCCCCCAAGTCAATTGCAAATAAGGAAAAATTCGCTCTCCTATGGGGGGCAGGGACACCACACTTGGGTGGGAGGAAGCCAACACAAAGGCTGAAGTGTCCCACCCCGACCGACACCGGGACCTTATATTTAGGGCCCCTCCTCGGGCCTCCCAAGTCAATTGCAAATAAGGAAAAATTTGCTCTCCTATGGGGAGCAGGGACACCACACTTGGGTGGGAGGAAGCCAACACAAAGGCTGAAGTGTCCCACCCTGACCGACACCGGGTCCTTATATTTAGGGCCCCTTCTCGGGCCCCCCAAGTCAATTGCAGAAAAGGGAAAAATTCGCTCTCCTATTTGGGGCAGGGACACCACACTTGGCTGGGAGGAAGCCAACACAAAGGCTTAAGTGTTCCACCCCTGACCGACACCGGGACCTTATATTTAGGGCCTCTTCTCGGGCCCCCCAAGTCAATTGCAAATAAGGAAAAATTCGCTCTCCTATGGGGGGCAGGGACACTCCAATCGGGTGGGGGGATGGCAACACAAGGGCCTAAGTGTCCCACCCCCGACCGACACCGGGACCTTATATTTAGGGCCCCTACTCGGGCCCCCCAAGTCAATTGCAAATAAGGAAAAATTTGCTTTCCTATGGGGGGCAGGGACACCACACTTGGGTGGGGGAGGGATGCGACACAAGGGCCTAAGTGTCCCACCCCCGATCGACACCGGGACCTTATATTTAGGGCCCCTTCTCGGGCTCCCCAAGTCAATTGCAAAAAAGGGAAAAATTCGCTCTCCTATTTGGGGCAGGGACACCACACTTGGCTGGGAGGAAGCCAACACAAAGGCTGAAGTGTCCCACCCTCGATCGACACCGGGATCTTATATTTAAGGTCAATTGTAAAAAGGGAAAAACTCTCTCTCCTGTGGGGGGCAGGGACACCACACACTGGTGGGGCGATGGCGACACAACGGCATAAGTGTCCCACACCCGATCAACACCGGGTGTGGGACACTTATATTTACGGCCCCTTCTCAACGAGCCCTTTCTTTCTATGAGTGGCATTGCAACGCATGCCGGGTACAGCTAGTTATTTTATATATATGATGAAAAATGTAAGAAATTGTATTTAATTTTTGTTGTAAAGTTTTAATTTGGATATCCCAAGTAAATATGTCATTTAATATGATACCCAAATATTTAATATTATTTACTCTTTGAATGATATTAAAACTTATACATTTTTAAAATTTGTTGGCAAACACGGTTAACCAGCACTAGAGCTCTGTGTCAAGTGAAAGGAAACTTTGAGGATTTCAGTAGAGTTGAAATTTCAAAAGCCATCCTCACTTGGAAGGTCATGTCTGCTAAGGGTTCAAGGGTTTCCTGTTTAACAGAGTTTTGATATATCCCAGAAATAATCCACTAACCCAAGGGATAAGACATTTCTAGTTAAGCTGTGATAAAAGATTTATTCCCGAAGGGGCAGGAGATGTGAAGGGAAGACAGCTATCCTTTTAGAAAACTAAGGTCTTCAATCCCTTCATATCAGACCTCTACGTGTGTGGTAGCTACTGATGCTGTTGAAGTGTAGGAATCACCTGGTTGGCTAACAGAGATGCATAATGCTGGCCTGTAACTGTGCAGGTGATGGGACCCTCAGGACTGAGCTCTTCGAACACGAAAGGTCCAATGTTGAACGTGGATGTGAAACCATTCCAAATGGTGATCTTTGGTGAATGAAGTGACAAATGTTGAAAGACTATGGGCATGGAGTAATATAAGGAGTGGAAGACTCCTATATCATCAATAGTATATGGTTTTTGCGGAAGTAGGTGCTGCCACCACTCAAGTCGGATTCAAAGTGGGCATGTTTGTCATTGCTGTTTCCAGTGTTTTCAAAATTGTCATGTGGGTGAAACAACGGCTGCTGAGTAAAGGAGCAATCATAATAAGTTGTCTTTTGGTAAAATCAAAACATTGTTTATGAAAAGGTTAGAATTTATAATTGTTATTCTTTGTTCTGACACTGTTAATGTTGATTTCACTGATCACTAATATTTGGAGTATTTAGAGTTATAAGATTATTTAATCGATTTAGTTTAAGACAAAGAAAAACTTAACGCAATTTTTTACCATGCAAGTAGAGTTAGGCTTCAAACTGTTTTGATCTATCACAAATGATTCTTTCCCTAACAATTAGTATAAAATACTAAGTTTCTTTTTAATAAATATATGATTGTTTTCAAAATAATGTTTTGTCTAATGATATAATTTAACATCCAAAAGAAAGTATACATTGAGTACAAGCATACTCATTCATTAGATATCAAAATTTATAATTAGTTTATTCATTTTAAATGATCGTTCTAATAATACCTTAATAATAGCGCTAATTTTAAAAACCTAAAAGACTTAAAATTTTAGTCTTTATACTGAATTTAAGCATATGTTGTATGTGTGTAGATATACGTGTGTGTTTTTGCTTCTAACAATCTTATTTATAAAATAAATGTTACTAAGATACTATTAGTAACAGTATCAGTTAATAACAGTAATTAATATCAGTATTATTATAAATTTAGATATCTAATGAATGCGATACAGTATTCTACATGTATCTCCTATGAGATATTCGATTATGTCATTATACAAAAACTTATCGGACATTTTTTTTGTAATTAGAATTCAAATATTTTGTAATAAGAAAGTCGTTACGAACTATCAATATTATTATTTATTTTAAAATAAGTAGATTTTTTAAAACAGCAACTTTTTTCTTTATTCAAGTTAACAATGATGTTTTGAAAAAAATAAATGAATTAAATATGAGTGAAATTGAAGTTTAAATTAAAGAGGAATATTTGAGACACCTTTAACTTTTCTGCATTGAAAAACTGTTTTGGAGATTAGGAATGCTAATCATGAATATATATTTTTATTCATTTACATCAACTAAGACTAATTTAAAATTGAAATTATATATTTTTAACCTTAATGGACTTTAAACTCTAAATATTTTAAGAAGAATAAACAAAAGCAATGTCTTTCTGATTTTACCAAGACGATGAAGTATCTAATAAACAATTTATACAAAAATCGCCAAATAAAGAAAAAATAAACTAATTTCTTATTTTCTAATAAAATTATCATCAAAATTCTTTAAAAAAAAGTAAGCAACAAAAACTAGATGATGAACATTAAAAAAATACTGAAACAGGAAGTAAATAAAACCAAGTGGCGGGAAGTTTGCCCCCTCCCCCAACCAAGTCCAACCGAAAGCTAGGATCACTGTAGTGCAACGATTGTAGCTCCACCTAAAGGTATTTGCTGGAACGTAGAAGCTTCCCCTCCTTATATTACTCCATGGTATGGGTAGCAGGTGCCCAAATTCTGCAGTTGTGCATATTCACATCACCATGCAGATGGAAGTGAACTTTGTCAATCCACAAAATGTTTCATGGCCAGTCGGCTTCCAGTTCGAGCAAGAAATAGCAGGGCTTTGCCAGGAGTCAGTAATTGTTGAACATTGCAGATCTTGTAGGGGTATCGGCACAAAATTTGTCGTAGAACTTTGTGAACAGCGTTTTCGGGTTTGTCTAATGACTGTGAACTGCTGCTTATCACGACATTTGCCATCCTTTCTTCCTCCACCAATATGGCTACATCCTCTACTGTCTGCTGGTCGACGGTTTTTCGTCCTCTGCCAGGTTTCACCTATAAGGAACCTGTCTCTTCAAATTTATACATCATTTTTCAAACAATATTTGCAGTCAAAGGGTCAGATTTTAGTCTCTTTACTATCTTAAACATTGCAATGCTGTTATTTGGATAAAATAGCATTACAAGTGTGCAATCTTTTGGTAACATTGTCATTATGCAATGAAGTGACGAATTCCTCACCTGACTGCATTATAGCAGTTTTCAATCACTTGTCATGGCATGTGCATTTGTCATTTGCATTTTCCACTACAATACTGCAGCGTCATTTATCCAGGGTGTCTACAAAATCTGAATAAAAAAATTCCCTGATTTCATGAACAATTTCTTTTAAAATTCCCTGATAATTCCCTGATCTGTTCAACCAAAAAAAAAAAAAACCAAAAACAAACGATCTGTTCAACCGAAAAAAAAAAAACAAAAACGATCTGTTCAACCAAAAAATTCCCTGATTTTAAGTAATAATTCCAAAATTCCCTGATATTTTCCGGTTTCCCTGATTCTGTAGACACCCTAATATCACACTTGCAGTGGAAGTTTTTTTTTTGTTTTTTTTTGCGCCAAACAAAATCCAATCATCATGAACGTCCTAATGTGAAATATGAAGTTTGATTGATCTGAAAGCTGATTGGTTCTCCAGTTAGAGCTACAGCCTTTTGAAATGTGAACTTTTATGAACATCTTGTTTAGATACACGTAAAATCCTAAGGATTTAGGAATGGGAGGGATTATGATTGTTCCAGTTGTTCAACCAAAAAAAAAAAGACCTTTCACAGATTGTTTGTACACCCCCTCCCCCCAAACTAATGAAGTTTCCAACCATAAAAAAAAGATAAAAAAAAAACTAATTTCTTCCATTTTTTGATGCAATGGGAGAGGGTTCCCCTTGTACCCATCCTTGGTATGCCAGTGTGAAATTTGTAAACTCATTCTTTTTGGAAATTACTTAAAAAAAACAAAAGTTCCAAACAAACACTTCTTATAAATAGATTTTTATAATCTATATTTTTCAGCAGCAACTTTAGCGGAACATTAACAATTCTTTGCTTTCCAACATGCAGCTGTGTAAAGCTGGGTAATTTACCTAGTAAGAATATTTAATAAATATTCTTAAATAAATATGAATATTTAACAAAAATAATAACTGTTTCTACATCAGAGAAAGTGGAAAATCCCTAAAAAAACGGCTATACAACCATAGGTATGCATGTAGAACACTCAATGTCGACTCCTCAATGATTTCAAATCACATGCATAGCCATAATCATATCCCCGACTTCAACAAAGCAACTATCATCACTTACGAAAAAGACGACAAAAAAAAAGAAAGAAAAGTTAAAGAATCCATCCTTATCTGTTTATCAAATTCATATAACAAAACTTTCCAACAACAACATTAAAAAATATTGTTCTAATATTGTTTTTCAAAAAGAACTTTGACAGCAAATCAAAAATCTGCTATTACAATAGAACCTAAAATAACTGACTTTTCAAAAACATATAATACCCCACTACAAAGGACAATCCCATACAAGATAAAAAAGGAAAAAAAAAAAACTGTCAACTCAACAAACACCATAAAAAAAAGACCTATTTACAACCCAACAACGAAAAGAAGGCCACCCCTCCCTCCAATGAAGCATAATAAACCAAACCCATCAGGACACCCCTCCAAGGAGCCTCAACCAAAACCCACCCACCCACGTCACCCGATTACATCAACCAAAGACTGCTACATCCTCAAAAAACGATTCATATGATTGGACCCCTTTTATATGAATAGATTTAACCCCACTATATAAACTTGTTATCCCCCTTTTTCTATTATCTTGCTGATGATGAAAGTCTCGACGCGTCCGAAACTGTTCATGGATCATTTTTAAACATGTATTGTATACTTTTTATGTTTTAATTGTTTTTAAATACATTTATTTTTTAAAACTACGGTGTGTTTGAAGTATTTCCTATGTTATTATCGTAACAAACCACACACGTTAAATATATACTGCTTAATTAATAAAAATATTTAAGTAATCAAATTTACAAGGAAATCCTTGTAAATGTTTTTCTTCAAATAAGCTATAGTAATTTTTAAGACCTATATTGTGAATTTAATATAAATGAAGCTTAATAATAATTATGCCTATAAATTACAAAATTAAATTAAGTAATAATTTAAACTGTTCAGTCAACTTAACTGGGATAAATACGATTATGGTAAACTAAAAAATATTAAAGAACAATTGATAGCTAACAAAATTGATGGTTATTTTAGCTTTAAATAATATTTGCAATTCGAGTGATGATGTATACTTTTCAAAAATTAATGTTGCAAATTTTAGGAAAAGAATTCGCTTTTCCTTCAAGCTTTTAAACATTGAAAAAAAAAAACCCAAACAGTTTCATAACAAAATGCGAAAACATGATATTGATATCAGATTCATATAACAGTTTACAATAACAACAACAACTAAAAAAACAGTTCATAATAATAACTAGATAACAAGAATTTAACAATTGAATTTTAACAAATAAGTAATGTTACATAACACACTCAATAATCAAGTTTTTTTTTTTTTTTAAATTCTACTATTTTATAAGCATTTATATGTTTATTTATTAACCCTGTCATCAATTTCAACACCATCATATCTATTTAAATTATTAGTCTCGAATTTCTTATTAATATACTTTCAATTAATTTCCTTGTGTAATTTTCTTTTTCTATTTCTCATATTTGTACTTTTGTGTTAGATCTGTGACCAAATTTATAGCAATGGTCTGATATTTCTGATATATCAAGTTTCTTTTTCTTAATATAGTGACAATGTTCCAATATACGTTCCTTAAGGGTCTGTTTACTCTCTCCTAGATAAAAATTATTAGAATTCATGCATTTAATATTATATACAACACCCCTATCATGTAACAAAACACACTTATTCACTTTCGAATGTAACAATTTTTTAATTAATTATTACATACAAATATCACATCATAGCCGAACCTTTTACATACATCTTTCAGTTTGTAACTGTATGTGTTCAAATATGGTATTACTAAATTCTGTTTTTTATTTTCTATTTCCTTGATGTTTAAAATGTTATATTTGTTTACTACTTGTTTTACAAATTTATTGTCAAAATCATTACAAAAAAAAAAAAAAGTGCATTATCATGAACTCTTGGTTAAATCCCTTTCTTTACTGGTACATATATCTATTCTCTTTAAATAGGAAAAAACATAAAAAGAAACATTATGAAAACTATGTCCAGAATGAAAATTTAATGCATGGTTACTCTGATACTCCTTTTTATAGTGGTTCAAAATTAAATTATTATTCTTTTTCAACATCACATCTAAAACTGCAAATTTAGTATCCATTTCTTTTTCCATTTTAAATTGTATACCCTTATGAATCATATTTATTTCTTTATTAAATTTTTTGAATTGTCTCTTGTTTTTTAACAATTTAGCTTTAAAATTATATATATGTATATTACATAAAGTTCCTGATAATGGTGATCCCCATTGAGAAACCTTTTACTTGTTTCAAAATTTTGTTATTGTGCTTAAAATATACATTATCAGTAACCTCTTTAATCAGTTCCATTTACTTATTATTTAATTAATTGTTGAAAGGATGTAATATTTTTGTAATATCAGTTGAGTAATTTTGTTAACAGAAATTTTATTTTATCAACAAAACAGTTACGAACATTTATCTAGAAGCAAAAAAAAAAAAGTTTAATGAATAGTTTCTCAAAACTTTTCCGTTTTGCGCAAAAGCATAAAAACATCATCTTATATTATAAAAATGTTATTCTGTCTGTCATAAGACTAAGTTTTTCCCATTTTTGTGACCAAACTATAAGAGATAGATTGGTCATGCAAATGGATAAAATGTAGATCTTTTTAAGACAAACAAAATGCTGCAAAAATCTTTCAAAAAACTTTTTTGGTTTCCAAGATGGCGCCTTTTAAAGGGTCAAATTTTGACTTTTTCTCAATTTAAATGAAAAGTATAAAAGTTAGAAGAGAACATTATATTGACAAAATGTTGGTATTTGAAAGTTCTATCGAACAATAAATCAGTCATTTACAAACCTTTTGTGCGTTTGCAAGATGCATGCAAAAATGTGATTTTTTTGCTTTAAATTTTTGGTGTGTGCCGCCAACCCGCAATACATCTGAGTTATCCGGAGAAGCCACAACGGGCTGAGAAGTTGTATATTCTCTGACGTTCTCAATATTAATTTGCTAAATAAATAAAGTTTGTTTTTTTAATGCTACATATGCAAGGAAAGATTCCGGAGCAAAGCGACGGTACCCAGCTATTATTATTATTATATATATATACAAAATCTCTGTGATTCTGTAATCAAAATGTTAAATTACAAATTACTAAAACGTCGGAGCAAGGAAATCTTTTGGAAAATGATTCAAGAATTTTCATAAAACATATTATTTATCATGAAGTTTTGTAATAAAACCTAATGTGTTTGTGTTATGAAACACAAAATATTAACATTTTAGCCATATATAAACCACCAAACACAAAGAAAGATAAATTTACTGAAGAATTAGAGAATCTATTCATAAAAAATGAAAATATATTAAACAACTGTCCAACTATACTAATTGGCGACATAAACATAGATCTTTTCAAAATGAATAAAAACAATGCAGTACAGAAATACCTAAAACTTATATGCAATAATGGTTTCAAAAATTGTCTTTACGGAACAACAAGAAACAACAGTACAATTCATGGAAATACGAAAACAAATATAGATCATATTTTCATAAATAAGCATGATATCGAATCACCAGTAATAATATGTAAAGAACGAATCACATTATAAATAAGAGTTGAAAATGAGAAAAGAACAGATCCAAATATAATCTATAAAGAACTAATCAATGAGGTTAACAAAACAAAATTCATGAAAATCTACATATATAAAAAGAAAAGTCCTGACTCACTCATCAACGCCCACCCCAAACCCTTGGACATAGAGAGCCGAAATTTTGCACAGAGGTTCCCTTTAAGATGTAGACAAGGAATAAGGCCGGATTTTTCGAAATTCCCACGGGATAGGGAATAATCTGGCAAACTGATCATGAAGTGTGTGGCGCCAACCCGCAATACATCCGAGTTAAGCGGAGAAGGCCAGAACGGGCTGAGACATTATATATTCTCCGACCTCAATATTAATTTGCTAAATAAATAAAGTTTTTTTTTTAAAGCTATATATTCAAGGGTTCTGGAGCGAAGCGGCGGTAACTGACTAGTTATTTATAACAAATCAAGGGATAAAGAATTTTAGTAATTTTATTATTATACTTTTTCAATGTTTATGAAGTTATTACCATTTCATAATAGTTTAATGTACACGACACTATGAATTGCAAAGTAAACATTGTTGATTTTCAAAGTAAGAAATACATCATATAGTACAACAGATATTACTTAATAAGTTACTAAATTTGTTTTTAAGAAAGTTTAAAAAATACATTATATTTTTTTATGAATCAACCTTTTCTAAAAAAAAAAAGGTACAGAAAGTGAATTGGTGTATTAGGTATTTTATTTTATATATGTAAGATATAAGTAAATGCAAAAAAAATGAACTGAAATAGGTTTGAAAAGAAATTGAAATGCAAATGATTCACATACAGAAAAAAAAAAGTTACGTAATGACAGAATATTATGATAAATTTTTTAATAACAATTTCAACATTATTGCTTTTCACTTTGCTTTTCATTATTTCATTATTGCTTTTCACAAAAAAAGAAATAAATAAAAAGTAAACCACAAATCTAAGTTATTTTAACAGGGTAATTCTCTGCAAATAGGCAAAAATGCTGAAAATGAAGGATATTTATTTCTTAAAAATGAAAAGGTGACAAATTATTTATTAAGCATATAGTTTAGACAGAGTTTTATTATATTAGCTCATAGAATTGAAGCATTGATAATTTTTTTTTTTTTTTTAATTTTTAAACCTATTCCCTCACACGCAACCATTACCACCTAAAAATGCAAAAAAAAAATCATTTCTTATTTAAATACTTATATTTTTCTTGTTTGGCTATTGATTCTTAAAATATTTTTATATTCTTAAAAATTTGCAACTCATATTTCAAATCATTCCTTCACCATTAATAATTCAAGATGTTTCAGCTAGGTGGCACTACTATACAGGTAGTGGAAGTGCACATGTTCTACCAAACTGTAAAACAAATTTCAGCCATCTTGGATAAGTTGCTTTATGTGCACAGAGGAATTGAAAGAACAGATTGGGTAAGTGTTAACATGATATTATCATTCTCAATTTATGAGATTGATTTATTTCTTAAAAATGTATTAATGGGTAGTTTAATTTCCCAAAAAGGGATAATTTAAGACTATGTATTGTTTTTTTTATTATTATTTTATTTATAAGGAAAAATTTCAGAAGCTAATAATGTTAATTTTGTCAGTCCCTCAAGTGCGGGAATGGTGCTTTTGTGAGGGATTGGTTTAATTACCTTTAAAGAACATTACAAAACAATATTTTGCTGCATGTTGTTATTTTTATAAAGCAAATAGTGTTTTACTTTACTAAAATAATTTAAATTAAATTCCAAAATGAATTACAGTATATTGACAAAAAATTATATAAATAAAATAACTTATGATAAAGGATTAATATTAGTAACAACTATGAATTTTAATTTATGGAAATTTTATTTAATTTCACAATTTAGTGCTTAAATTATTTAAATTCTAAGTAAGGAACATACTATAATAAAATTAAAAATAAAATTTACTAGTTTGGTCAAATTTATATTATGGTTTATTTTTTTGTAGTTAATATGGCCAAAAAGAAAGTTGATCGAAAGTTAAAAAAGAAAGAGTATGACAAAAGAAGAAGGGAAAAATTAAAGAGTGATCCTGTAACAAAAAAAGAAATGCAAATGAAAGAACATCTAAAATATTTAAAGAAAAAACAAAAAGGTCAGGTAAAAGCAGCTTCAGAAATGACAAGACTGGAATTAAAAGTAAAAAGACAAGAATGGAAGAAAAGTTCTGAAAAATATAGGAAAAAAAAAGAAAGAAGAAATATCAAATACTTTATAAATGCAAACTTTAAATAATGAATTAAGTATTCCCTCATCTTCTAAAGGTACATCAAGATTGGAAAGTGCGAAAAAACTAATAAGGAAAAATAGAGCAAGAATGATACAAGAAATAGAATCTTTAAAATTTCAGTTACATAAACAGCAAAAAATTGCAAGTAAATATAAATCAAAATTTTATCGAATGAAAGCAGGTCATAAGAAAGATATACAATTTACGCCTAGAAGCAAAGTACAGAAGTTATTAGGAAAAGAAAGTGTTTCTCCAGCTGTCAGGAAAAAATTAATTTGTGGGGAAGCTTTACATGCCCAACTTACAAAAATCTATAAAAGTTTAGGCTCACATAAAAAGAAGTAGATGTTTTCAAAAATGGTTGTAGGAAAAATTACCAGAAAGTACAAGCTAATTAAGCATTACTTATCATTTATGAAATATAAAAGTTCTAAAACATATCAAAATTGAATTAAAGATGGTTTGATGAAGTAAAAGAAAAAAAAAAAAATAATCTTACAATAATTAAAAAAGAAATTCTTGACTTTTTTTGACAGCGATGAAAACATTAGGCTATGTGCAGGAAAGAAAGAATGTATAACAAGAAATAAAGTCAAGTGTCAAAAAAGATTTATGAATGACATTAAGAAATTTGCACAAAAAATTTCAAACAGAAACAGGTTACATTATTGGATATTCTACATTTTGTTGGCTAAACCATTTTGCATTGTTAAACAAAATGCAAGAGAAATACAGTAAAATGTATCATACATGCAAATATGGAATTTCTAGTTAATAAACTTAAATTTGAGAAGTTAATTAATTGTTCAACAGTGACAGACTTTATGGAGGAAATTTGTTGTGATCGCTACAGATCAGACTGTTTGTTACGAAAATGTAATGCCTGCAAAAACTGCATAATACAATTTAATGACTTTGATGAAAATAAAAACGTATGTTTAAGCAAATGGATCTATAAAAATGTGATTTATTATGCAAAGGGGGAAAGAAAAACAGCAAGAAACCAGAAAAAGTTAGTTTAGAAATATCATTAAAAGAGCTTATGAATGAGTTTAACATTCAGTTAAACACATTTTTAATACACAGCAGAAATATCTCTCATCAACATGAAGCAATTAAAGCAATCAAATCATCTCTCACACAAAACTGTATATTATTGCATACTGACTTCAGTGAAAATTTTAATTGCAAATTTGCTGAAGAAATTCAGGCAGTGCATTTTGTTGGAAATCGACAACAGGTGACGCTTCATACAGGTGTCATGTATTCAAAAATTGCCAATTTTTTAATTCCACATTCATTTTGCACTCTTAAGTAAATCTCTAAGGCATGATGCAGCAGCAGTATGGGCTCATTTAAAATCAATTTTAAAATGGGCTGTCTCAATAAATGATCACGTTACAAATTTACATACAATGAGCAATGGTCCCTGTTCACAATATCGGAACAAGAAAATTTTTCATTTAATTTCTAACCATTTATCAATTCTTCTGCCAAATTGATCCACCTGTACATGGAATTTCAACGAGGCAGGACATGGGAAAGGAGCCCCAGATGGTGTGGGAGCAACTCTGAAGCAAACTGCCGTTAGAGTTGTAGAAGAAGGGTGCGTGCGATACTGAAAATCTAGAAAAATTAATGTCTGTACTGAAAATAAAATGTACTGGCATAAAAATAAAAGAGGTGACCGAAGAAGAAATATCAGCAATAGATGATATCTTACGTAATGAAGAAATAAGTACATTTGTTGGAACACAAAAAATTCACCAAGTTACATACTCAGCTGATGCAGAATATCTTTCTTTTAGGTCTTTGGCCTGGAAAAATTTGTTCACATTTTTATCTTGGTGTGAAGGCTTTAAAAAGCTTTCAACATTAAATCAGAGTCAAGAAGTTAAAAATGCAGAAGGTAAGTTATATTTCTTTATAAATTTTGTTAAGTGATATTATGCAATTTAATTTGCATGCCACAATAGTTAAAATCTTAATTATACATTTCTTTTAATACGGTCCTATAAATGCTTGGATTGGATAATTGTGACGTATGACAAGAAAATATATCCTGGAGAAATATTGGAAATCAGTGAAAAGTCAAAGTGAATGCCATGGAAAGTTCAAGTGGCCTATGAAAGAGGACATCCATGACTACCCATTATGTAATATTGTCAAGAAAATCGAACCTCCAGTGCCTTGTGATAGTCGAGGAAGCAGATTTGTTTTTCCTAAAGAAAACTTTTATTGAAATTTAATTTTAACATTTGTTTATACAAAAATCATCATTCCCTCACTTTTATAAAAATTTAAAAATCTAATAATTATAGTATTTTTTAATATTGAGCGTAACAACAATTTTTTTCCTATTGAGTACCTTTTCTAGTATTGTGTTACAAAAAATTGGAAACTTCTGACATGATTTTTTTTTTGTCACTTATATGAAAATGGCCTATTTGCAGAGAATTACCCAACAGCATTCTTACAACATTCGATTTGATTTTATTTTACTAGAAGGTTGCCGGTCGCTTCGCTAAGGAAGCCTCACATATGTAATGGGAAAAAAATATTATTTATTCAAAAAAAAAAAAAATACATCCAGTATACTAAAAATTAAAACTAAAAATAATTTGTATAATTTTTTTTTTAAATACATGCACAAAAATATTGAAATCCATTTGTAACAGTCTGAAATTTCGGCAGTTGAGTTAACCATGCAACAATACTCCTGTTGCCTGGTAACGTGCATGAGAAAATCAGTTTTTCCACACTGGAATTTTTGGGGACGTATGCTCGTGCACACACAATTTTTTTTTTTTTTTTTTAAATAATATAGATTTTGGTATATCTTTTTAAGATCAAAAAATATACAAATAGTTTTGTGTATGTTGAAGACCATTATAGCTGGTAGGGGGTGTGTTTAAGACAGGAAATATTATTTGGGATTATGAGACCACCCTCCACTGAATGGAATGTGTTTTATGTACCGGCTGGTAACACAAAGGCTTGGGACGACTTGATTGTAAATTTAAAATTAATTTATTTAGTTTAAATTTTATTACAATATCAATCGCTATTAAATGTAGACAGTTACTAAAAATTCATGTTTATGATGTGATCGTCTTTCAACTGAGCAAACCTTCTCAGCTATTCAAATCGTAACCTTTAATTTGAAATATCTCAAGTTATTTCTTTTCAAAGTTAAAAGCTGTTAATAAAGTCTATACTTCCTTATAAGTTGCGATGGGACATAATCTAATAAATATTCATCCTATCCATAACTTCAATAAAATCACAAATAAAAGGAAGTCACGTTAAAAATAAATATATTTAACTATCAAAGCAAATTAAATGAAATAAGTTTAAAAAATATAAATAAATAAGTATTTTAATCAAACTTTAAATGAAAGAGAGAATCTTATTGTGTCTTTTTGATCTGTCAACCTTGTTTGTATTATAAGTAAGTTACTTATCCAAATGTTTTTATAAAGGAAAAAGAAAATGCGTTATTTCTCTTAATTTTAAATTCCTGTTTTGCAATTTATCACATTATATTATTTTTTGGAAATAGAATACTAATCTTGCATTAATTAAAAAAAACTGTTGCTACTTAATGATAAAAAAAAAATCCAAAAAAACTTAATTTCTGTACTAATTAGTTATATTTTTATAATTAACCCCATTCCGGAAAATATGAAACATTTTTTTAATACTGTAGTGGTTTATTTGTTTATTGGATTTTATTTCTTTTTTTAGAAAGTATAATTTTGCAACACGGTGTAGATCTTCTCTTTCTCCTCTTTTGAAAAGTTGGAGTGGGTGGAGCGGGTTGAGGATTTCTTCTTAATCCCTCAGGAGAATATAAATTAGTGTTGATTGACAGCTAGAATTTTGAAGCCCCGTACAATTCGAATTTGGAACTAAATTTCCTGTTATTCACTAAAATCTCAATAAATAATGAATATTAAAAGTAAAGAAAAACGTCAAATGATTCGGCAATTGATTTCAATTACTGTGATCTAAACAGTCGAATAATTTTTTTGGATTCTGTCTCGCAAAAAAATCATTTGTCAGACTGCATTGTTAAAAAAATACATTTTTTTTTTTAATTAAACAAAGGAATTAATAACAAAAGTGTTTAGATTAAATTTTCCTAATTAGGTTTCTGTATCATTGTAATATTGGATCCAGACTTTTAGAGTTTAAACAACATCACAACAGTTATTTAAATATACGATATATTGGGGGTGTTTGAATGCAAATAAAATGAATAAATAATAACATGAAAATATAGCTCTTATATGTTTGACGATTTTACAAAAAAAGTTTCAGATTTTTATCAGCAATAGTTTAAAAGATATGCGATGAAAACCACCTATTCTCACTCCAGCCTGCCCTTAAATCCCTTCTAATCTCAAGTCAATAGAAAAATCCACCCCCACAGTGCTTAATCATTTCTCCCTACTCCCACTTAAGATACCCTTTCACCCCTATTTTTTTCAAGTTCTCCATCCCAACGCCTGAAGGAACTGCCTTCCTGAGATAGACAAATTGTACTAATTTAAATAATTATAGGCCAATATCAGTTTTACCTAATTCCTCTAAAATTGCTGAAACTTATTTAACAATTCCATTAACAAATTACCTTTATAAATACAATATTATAAATAAACACCAATATGCATATCAGAAAAACAAGAGCACTGTTCAATTATGAGATGTATTAAATGAATATATATAAATACAAATTTAAATGAATATATAAATACAAATTTAAACATAGAAAATGCTATATTAATTATATATATATATATATAAACATAGAAAATGCTATATTAATTATATATATATATATATATATATATATTGATTTTAAAAAAAGCCTTTGACTGTTTAAACCTTGGAATACTATTACAGGAATTGTATAACATAGGCATATGAGGACCTGCTTTTCAATTATTGAAAAGTTATTTGAAAAAACAAAAGTTTAAAATTGTAATAAATAAACAAACAAGTAAAATATATAATATTAAAAAAGAAATACCACAAGGATCAAATTTAGGCCCTATTTTATTTCTAATATATATTAATACAATACTCAATACCCCACAATACGCAAGTGCTTTTGCTGATGATATCATTCTAATACATTCACACAATAACTTTACTTTAGCAAGACAACAATTACACAATGACTTTACAAATTTCATGAAATGGACTCATGATTATAAAATGAATATTAATAGTAAGAAGTCAAAATTAACGATCATTAAAACCAAAAATAAAAAACTAGATTCAACTATAATTAAATTTTATAATAATCAATGTATTCATAATCATTTAACAACTAATACTGATTGTGATAATATAGAACTTATAAACTATTATAAATATTTAGGAATATATATACATACATATACCGTATATGCTCCAATAGAGGCCCCCCGGTGTTTATTTGCAAAACTAGCCTCGGCTCCCGGCGCTTAATAGAGATCGGCTGCTATTAGGGACCGGCCATTACTAACAAAAACCTTCAGAACGCAATATTTTTACACATAAATACTGGCTAATATTACAAATAGCTACTTTTATTTTAAGTTCACTTGCTACATAAGACTGTTAAAGATAAATGGCAATGTCTTTCTGTACCTTTCGCTGCTATTAGTTGTCCAAATCCGCAATGACGGGCGGCCGCCTCACGGAAGTTTCTTTGGCGTATTCCACCGCGCGAATCTTAAAGGCATTGTCAAATGACCGTTTCGGTGGCATTTTGTAAGGCAATGTACCGTAAAGTATTACGCATGACTAGGGATCCTATTTTGTGGTAATAACGATATCCGCGAAATTTTTATTAAAGGTCGTATTTTTGCTTTTCATGGAGCAAATCGCATAAATCAGTAATTTTAAAGGCTTTTTTTAATCGCGAAATGAGATTATAAGTACGAAATAACAGTGGAACAATTAAAAACACTCGAAATAAAAGCTAAATGAATGTGAAATCGTCAAAAAACGCTAAAAGAATAAATAAAATAAAATAACTTTCGTTCGTTCGTTTGCCATGAACACAGATTCAGAGTTGTATTCCTCGTAGCTACAGTAGTGGCGCTACGAAGTTTTATGTAGCGGGAATATAGTACAGGATATGACATCACTGTAGTGGCATGGTCTGTAGCTACGAGGAACAGTTTATATGCGCTTCGAAGTTCACCGACAAATGTGTGTTTCGGTTTAAATATTGAATTTTCTTCTCAGCAATTACAAAATAAGCAGAATTAATAAATTTGCATTATTGTCTCAAAAAATGGAATTAATTACAATTAAAAAACAAAAGAACACCTTTATAAAAAATAATTAAAGTTAGTTATTTTCCGTTTTAATGACGGATTTTTTTTGGTATGTTGTAAGGAGTAGGCTACATGCTACCTGTATTCAATACATCGTTAAATATGTTAATTTCTTGCTTGAAATTGTGTGAGAGAGATTATTTTGTGGTGTTCTAAATTTAATATCTCAAGTTTTGTGTTTTTTAATATTTAATTTAAAGAAAATTATAGCTTATTTGTGGAAATGTAGAAATCTAATATAAAATAAACGCGATATAGTCACCGCTATTGAGTCTTTTATTTTACCGCTATGAACAGTTTTATTTCACCATAAAATAGGGTCCCTACGCATGACTATAAAGATGCGGATGCTTACACTAGTACCGGTAGGCAAATATCAAAGACCCAGCTACTATTTGGCCATGTTTCTCTGCAGCCCGGCGCTTATTAGAGACCGGCAACAATAAAAGGAGCATATACGATATATATATATATATGAAAAATTTACTTTGCACAATTATTACCTTTATATTTTGAAAAGATTGAATACATTTATTTATATATTTAATCATGTACAAAATATTTTTCCTATAAAAACCAAAATATTATTTATAAAAGTTACATTGATTCCTTACTAAACAATGGAATTTTAAATTGGATCCATTTAAATAACGATGAACTGAGAAATATTGATAAAATTGTATTTAAATTATTAAATTGTATTTTCATAAATTTTAAGTATTTATCTCTACATCAACAAAGAAAAATTTTAAAAACAAACAAAATTCTATTTCCGAGACAAAGAATTATATATTTAATTATAATTCAAAATTATTATAAAAATGAAAATCATTTTTTTTTAAGAAATAAACAATATTATCAAAGGCAATTTTATGAGAATCCAAAAAATAGTTTTGGTCTTCGGATTAAAAATAGAATTATAAATAAAATATCTACTTTTAAATGCTTATTATATGATAAAATTACTGATGGCAAATTAAAATGGATAAACTAAAAGGAGGGAAGTTTGTTATTTATATTTAAATATTGTATAGATATTTATACTTATAGTATCTATAGCTTGTTATATACCAGGCATGGGCATACATGAGGTCAACGAGAGCCATATTCTGGATTTTCATATATGTAAAGAGCCACACCATAGTCACGTTCCATAGTATTAAACACACAAATTCAAATTTAATTACATTTCTATACAAATCTTAATTGATATATAAAGTATAAAAAAATACATATATAAGAAAATAAAAGAAAGAAAACACAAAATAATTATTTCAAAATTTATTTAATAAAAATAAAATGTAATAAAAAGTTTATTTGTTATTTTTAGCTAAATCTCAAAAATTTGGTGTAAAATTTGTTTCAGCCATTCGGCAAATCTGTCAAATGCTCGTTTGTTAGCTGTGAACGCTGTTTTGATTTTACAAAGTTCATAGAGGATTCACAACTATACGTTGTACTGAAAATGGAAAATAATGGGCAAGCAGCTTTCTTTAAATTAGGATATTTGAATTCTAGCACAAGTTTCCAAAATTCAATTATGGTATTTGACATGTGCTGCATTAGTAATGCCTGATCTTCTTTCAATTCTAATGACTCTAATTCCGCAGCTCCTCTTTCAGCAAGTATTAATAATTCAGACAATGAAAAGTCATTTTCACAAATATCAAAAATAAATGGGTTTACAAAATATGCAAATATAGGTTTCAAACTTTTAAAATATTCAAACCTATGTTTGAAGTCTATTTGTAATTCCTTTAATTTTTGTTTATATTCTTCCAACTTTTCTTCTTTAATATTAATCCTATTTTCTTTCACTCGCAGTTTAAGAGTTCCACAAAACGGCTCAAAACATTGTAGGTTGAAAGCCTTCTCACAACACACCTAAGCGATAAGTTATTGGGCATTTCGTGTGTATCTTCATTAATTTGTAACTCTTTTATGAGATATGTATAATGGGAAAAGAAAATACCTATATTTTTATCAAGAGATATTGGGAGCCGCACTTAACCCAATGAAGAGCTGCATGCGGCTCTCGGAGCCGCATTTGCCCACGTATGTTATATACTATAGATTTAATCATTTTAAAAGTCTTTAATATTATAATTTGTTAATTTGAATGTTATATATAATGTTATTTATATTTATATATATTCTATAACTATATTAATTCTCAGCATCTACAGACAAACCTAATAGGACTGTAATAAAATAAAATAAAAAAATAAATAAATAAACAAACATTCATCAAAGCAGATACTAGAACCAATTCTTTACTCTAACAATATGAGTCCAAAAATCATAATTATGTTCAGTTGTTGTTAGTTGAATTATGGGAAAATGAAAAACAAACAAATTAATGATAGATAGTTTACTAGAAAATCCTCATTAAAACACAGACTTAAAAAGACGTAGATCATCCCAGGATAGAAGAACACTATGAACAAGAGCTTGGGGTTAATAAAGTCTGCCTGATCAGTGAAAAAGAATTTGTTCATGAATCAGTAAGAAGTTAAGGAGATTTGTAAAAGCTATGTACTTGCATATTGTCAGTCCCTCTTCTGACCCACAAATATTAAGATTATATTTGTTGTTATTAATAGATAAAAATATATCATGAAGTTTTAACAAATAAAGATTAATTGCAAAACAATAAGGGTTTTTCATCTGCTTTTCCTTTTGTAATCTTCAAGCAAAAAAAAAAAAAAATCAATCCATCTAATTGTATGAACTTGAATCTCTGAGTTATACTGTCTCTTAAAAATTGTAGTTGTGTAACAGATGAATGAAATGGTATAGATACTGAGACAGGAATAATAACAATCTGCTATTCCAAAGGCTCTCAGTTCAAAAGCAAACAAAATACAGAGCAAAATTCAATCTTCACACAATTTTTTTCAGAACTAGGAAAAAACAAGTGTGCAGACAAAGAACAATACCAGAATGATCTAGAACAGCATATGGCAACTTAACAAATAATAAAAACATGCACTTTTCAAAAGCTACTAATAGGAGCAGAAGAAATTTTAAAGATTTTTTTTTTCTCCTATTTTCAAACTAATTTATTTAAATATTTTTTATAATAATACAACTTTTTCTAAGCAAACAGAAACAGAGAATTTACTTAATTATTGGAAAGCAATCTACACAGAAACTGATGAAATTAAAGGCAAGCATTGTTATCATTTTCAAAATTTCTAATTTGGAGCAAATTTTATTTGATTTTACTAAGAAAAATGTTATATCTTTGTAAAATCATTATGTTTGAACTTAGTGGAATTTTATTCTATCCACTCTCAAGACAAGTAATCAATGTCAATAGTGTTATATGCTATGTTAACACTGATTACTGAACTTACATACAATGTCATCATGGGTTATCACAAGAGATAGATCTGACCACAGAAGCAGAAGAACCAGTAGCAACTGTTGTGCATCAAATCAACTTAAAGCATATGACTGAATAAAACCACGAAATCTTAAATAGAAATTAGTCTTTCAAAAAAAGAACATTTTTTTTTTTTTTTTTAATTCAGAACTCTACTACTTAAGTTTAAAAATATACAACTAATTCTCAGATTAATCTGATTCAAATAATACTGTTTTTATGCAAATTTTGACTTTTTTTGAGCATGTTTTGGTAATTTTTTTTAAGTACATATAAGTTACACTTTTTTGGTCATAAAAACCAGGTCCCTAGTGATGAACATGTAGGATCTTGAAAAGGATTGCCTGTTTAGTGAGAGATGTCGGATTTTATTCATTTATTGTTTTATCATGACACACTAATCTTAAAGATACAATGATGATTATTTGATCATTATTTATCAATCAAGGAAGTTTCTAAAACAAAATTGGATGACTGCATTTGAGTTTTATATAGAAACCATCTAAAGGTATTTTTATTTATTTACTAGTGGAAGGACTGGTATTGCCTGGTGCATAAACAAATAACATCAAACATCGCTTTATGCATATGAAGATAGATATTATTATTTACACATAACAAATTAACAATTACTGACATTCTAATTAACAATTATTTACATATAATGTATGAAATTACATAAAGCAAGAAAATAACTTTGAATAAAACGATATTCCAAGAAATATCGTTAAAACATATAACTTCAAAACACGTGTGCTTTAGGTACCTGTTCGGGAAGGGAAAAAAATGTCGGCTAAAACGGAGAATACGGCACAAGCCAATCACAGTCTTCCTAAGGATACATCCGCGCAGGGATAGATGATGGCGTCAACGGGGGCGTTTTACCAAGTTATTTTATAGTTGATTGCCCCTTTTAGCAAGAGAAGGCTTCAAAAGATACCGTAACGTGCAGTCTTACCTTAATCTCTTTCTACCTTTCACTAGTTAATTGAAAAACTAAAATTCATGTCTTAAAAGTAGTGCCAAGGCAACCATTGTGTCGAAAGCTGTATGCCATATTCTCCGTTTTAACCAAAATGTCTTATCCCCATTCCTTAGAGTATGTACAGATGATTTATAGAATCACAATTTAACATTCTACAAAACTCAGAAAACTGCATCAAAATTCATTGAATGGTTCATAAGTTTCAAGCGATAATTTGTTTTAATTGTAATGCAAAATAATGAAAAGATGTACTGAAATTATATTTTGTTTTCGGTTTTCAAAAGTGCTTTTATCTAATCTGTGGAATTCCTGAGAGGTTTTTTGAATTTTTTTTCTTTATTGCTAAAGTGATGTTGTGTCCATAAGCAATCTCTGCTACATCTCCTACCGAATGATGAAAACCACATTCAAATCAGTTTCTAAGTTTCAAGGGAATAGTTTTGCATTTTGTGCTTTATATAGCCTATTATACATGGAGGGGGATAGATAAATTTAAAAAGAATCTATGTAAACTCTTACAAATACTTTTAAAAACGGTGATTATTAACAAAAAATAATAAAAATTACAGATTTGGGTACATGAATTTAATGCAATTTAGTTTTAATTTTTAATCTCAGTGACTGGGGTTATTTGACATAGTTAATCTCTTATCCCAATTTATATACATAATTTTATTATTACATGAAATACAAATGAATATGATACAGCTATAGTATTTTTCAATTCAAGATATAATATTTTACACATATACATACACATACACAAAAAAAAAAAAAAAAAATGCATGAAAAATTAGAAAACCGAAATTTTTCACCAATATTATTTATTGATAAACTAACTAATGTTTTTTTTTAATTGTAATGAAGCACTATTAGGAAAACTTTTTTTTTTAGCACCCAAGAATTTAATCAAAATTATTTTAATCACAGTGTTGTGATTTTAATTTTATAAATGCATAATTTGACAACTTTATCTATTTGGCATTTTTGTTTTATCAAATTATTAGTTAAGTTATTTTATTAACAATTTACTATAAAACAATTCCTTTTCACGGAATTCAATGAACTGATTTATGCACAGACATATTCTACATTTGTGCAGTTAGATTAGTTATGCTCGATATTCATTTTCGTTTTTCTGTGTTTGTCTCATTTTCAGAGTAGAATGCTCATTATATATACTCCAGATAATGATTTACCTGACAATTATTTACTATCTATTGATTAGATCAAAATCTTAAAAGCAAAAATAAACAAAACGGATGACAACAAAAGAAAAATCAGATGCAGACAGAAGAGGCTCAAGCTTTCAACAGAAATCTTGGCTTATCTAAACCACTTGACTACACTGAAGTTTTAAACAATATTATTTTTTGAATTTTTCTTAAAATTGAGATCTATTTACTAATGTTTTTCTTGTTTCTAATTTAAACGAATTTAAAATTTGATTTGCTTTTTTTTTTGGAAATAATCGTAAGATTTCCTTATCCTTCTTCACGAATGTAATCAATGCATCTTGAAAAAATTAACAAACAGTACACTGAATTTGCCGTTTCCACCAAAATTGAACATCACATTGCTCAACAACATTAATAGAAAATAAAGATAGGAACTGCTCAGACACACTTTATTTTGCTATTTTTTTTAAGAAATGTTACCTTTTATTTAATGCATTTAAAGAAAAACTTAACACATAACTTAAATTGTAATGCAAATGATACCTCTTTTGAGTTTTTTTCAATCATTCTTGAAGACTATATCTGATTGCTGTCGTAACTTGTGTCATGTTTTAATAATATAACTGCTTTTAAATCAAAATCAAATCCTACAATTACAATTTATTTTTTTTTAACGCTTAAAAATAAAATCAACCCTTCTTGGTAAGAATTATTCAGAGATCTTCTTACTTTAAAGGATATTAATGTCATATAAGCATGTGTTACTATTTCGAAATGTTCAGTGTTATATAAAATGTCGATCTAAACTTTTGAATCTATATAATGATTCCTTATTTTAAGGAAAATCGATTAATTTCCATAAAAGACGAATCATCAAACAATGACTTCCAAGATTGTCCACAAATAAATCAGAATTGTGCAACTAATTATGAGAATCCGAGGCATCTAGATTTAACCGTTTAATGATCAGTGATTTTACAAACGCTTTAGAAAAGCGAAAGTTTGTAGAAGCATTGGAAGCCAACGTTCTATCAACCCGGTAGCTCATGATAAATACAATTAACAAGTGTAAATCAACATATCATCACAAATATACATAGATCATTTCACAATAATTAAAAGGCCAAACAATCAGGTACAAGATAGAATGATTAATTACATTAATAAAAAGAAAACCAAAAGAATCGGTAGATTAGGCTTATAATTTGTTTTAAGAATAATAAGGAGAGAGAGATCGTGTAATTTGATGAACGATCGCGTCTCATTTCTCGACTTACCTCATTATTAAAAGCTCTAACAGCCTCCATGATTACTTTTTTAGTAAGTAATCACAAGGAAATTTGTGTTGATGTGTCTCAGTAACACAATAATTATTATAAAAATGAGTAAATTTCCTCTAGCGTGCACCTAAGATGGCGTGCTACTATCCGCTATCCCACAATTCATATAAGCGAACGATGTTTCATTCCTTTTGATTGGTTGAATCACAATAGAACGACCAATGGTCATCCAGCTTATACAAGTGCACGTGGATCTATCATTCTCATGGCGGGACTGAACACAAAGATGTTAACACGTGCTTTTAACTTTCACTCTTAAGTAGTAGTTAGTTTTGTTTAATTACTACTTAACAATGTATTCTTCTTTTTAAAAAATTAAATGTAAGTTGTTTTGAAGACAGCAAACATAGTAGAAGGTTATAATACAGACAGGAAATGTCATTTAAAATTATTTTTATCTAAGTAAATTTGAAACTTTCGATTACTTAAATCGATATTCCTAAAACTTGAATTAAATGAAAATAAATACGTCATTTCCATTTTAACATTAAAAAATCAAGCCTTGCGGTTTGGTAATATTTGGTTAAATTATAGGAATTCAGTGTTGAATAAAACAGTAATATAAGACATAAGGTAAATTTGCAGTTCAACGTCTTGAAGGAGTACGGATGGATTTTCACACTTAATAGAAGATATTTAAAGAGAAATAAAGATTTCAGTTTAGAAACGCATTTATCTGGGGTAAAAAAATGTATATCGAAGCGTTTTAATTTATTCTCTCTCAATTTTTTTTAATTATGTATGTTAAATGTGAACGTATAGGTTACTGCCAAACAAAGGGATGACTGTTTCCTATTACTTCCGGACACTTTTCTTCATTTACATATATTTATGATAAATTTCATTTATTTTTAAAGTACGTATTAAAACTCTCCATAATTTAATAAATACATCCCGCCCCCGGAATTAAAATGTTGCATCCTGAGTTGTTGAATTGATATTTCATATTTTTAGTTTAACATGAAGTTATCCTTAAGATTATAAAAATTCTCGTTCGATTATAAGTGAGAAATATGTTTCTTAACTGAAAAACAGTAATTCTTCCTAAATGTCTTCAATTCAAAGGGCAAATCCTTAGTTTTGATGTATATATTCTTCAAGAAGTTGTAGTGCTTTGAAATAAATAAAAACCATTAAGAAAATTCGATTTTGCTTTAACTAGCCTACCCTATTTAATAAAAAGCTTAGTTTGCTTGATATTGTATCATTACAAATCAATTTGTCATTCTTATAATTTACTTGGTTACCAGCTTTTCAATATGCAAGTTTGAGATAAATCTTACTTTAGTTTTCAGTAATTGGTAATAGGAGTAAGTTTTAAACATGCAGTTGCAAAATTTTTTTAACATTGGAAATAGGCGATATAATACTTTTCTTAATATTAATTATTTAATAATTTTAGTGAGTTTTAGTAATTTTTAAGTTAAAGCAGTTCATTGGAATGTAGTAACATCTTAAAAAGATATATTAGTTTCACACAATACAATAAGAAAACAGTTATTTTAATTCCTAGAGAATTCATGTTTCTATCCAAAAAGTTCAAATTCACTAAAAGGAGAAATGTTATATAGGAAAAATAATATAGGTATTAATTATTGATAAAATTTTTCTGTAAAAATATTTCCTCTCTCAATAATTAAAAATCATTTTGTACCCAATAGTGTTGCTCAGCAAGCAGAGATTACTTTTTAGACAAAGAAAACTTGAAGTTTTCAATTACTATAAAACAAATTGCATAAAAAAAAAAAAAAAAAAAAAACTAAACAGTCATAACTTGTACAAAAAAGGAACTAGGTTGTTTCCTTTTACACATTATGTTCCTGAACATACTAAGAATTTACGGTGTGAAAGAAAACAACATTGCTTTAATAAAACAGAATTGTTATACATCAGCATTCACTTTCTTTTTCTTATTCAGTCTGTTCTTTCCTTTCTTGTGATTTCTTTACATATTTATATGGGTAAAAATTAGATAAGTGGCTAAAATGAAACACAGAAAAATATTGGAAAAAAATTAACAAATATGCATTTATTAGTTTTTAATTCACTTACTGTTAACTTATTATTGACAACAAAATCACTTTTCATACACTTAAGTAGATATTATAGCTTTAATATACAGAGTGCGGCATAAGTAACACCCTTTTTGTAAGTGGAACAAAATTACAAAAAGGGCGTTACTTATGCCGTACCCAGTAGAATTTTTAAAAGTGGTGTGCCAAGAAAATGAACAGCCTTACAGGAAAATGACTTCCACTGACAACCGAATGACAAGGTACAGGGTAATGATCACTCCCATTCTTATTAATTGGAAAATGAAATTCAGTCAACTACTAACATAATTAAACTGTAATGTCTTACTATAAAGGAACAATATGAAGGAAAATCAACATAACAAAGCCTCTGATAAATCATAATTCTTAAAGAAATGGACCAATGAATGTGATTTTAATTTGGGGCAGGAAAATGACTAGTAGTATAGTCGCCACTACAAAAACCTCTGAAATATTATGAAATAACATATTAGCTTACATTTCAGTCTTCATGTTATGTTCTATAACCTACAATAATTATTTTAAACCCAGATTTCATGTTTGGAAATAACAATATTTTAAATTATAGTGAACTGAAGGTGCGAACATGGAATTTTCGCCAGGCAGGAAATATGACTTTTCATAATCTGCCTTGAAATTTTAATGCCTAATTTTTATTTTTTTTATCTTAAACATATTTGGTATTGAGTAATAAGGAGATATTATAAATGTTTTAAACATTTAATTTCAAAAATAAACAAGTTTTCCGGGTTATAAATGTCGGGAATTAGATTTAGCCACTTATCTAATTTTTACCCATATTTCAGTTTAAGTGTATTAAAAATTCAGTTTAAAAAAATGAAGATATACAACTTCACGTACATCTACATTTGAAAGATTCAGAATTTGCTTGTTAAACCAGATTCCCAAATACTTAATTACTTTAACATAAACATTTCAAATCATTACAAGATTATAGAATTGCAGTATGTACTCTTAACACATTTTAATTCAAGAGATGTCACTTCCAACATGTATTTTTTTAATAAGATTTTTTTTTTTTTTTCAAATGTTTGCCTGTCCTATTAGGTATGCTTATAGGAAGAATACCTGTGATATAGGCGCTGAATTGATTAATATAATAGAAAAAATAAATAAATATAAATTAAAAATGTAAAATTATTTTCTCATCAATTACGTCAGATATTAATTGATTTTTAATATTTTTCATATTTTTAATTTTTTCCAAATTATAATTTTTCCAATTTTTGTCAATTAAGACAAAAATAAATTGTAATTTGTTTTGTTTTCTAATCGTTGACCAAAATTGTTATTTAATTTTTCAATTTGAAAAATTCTTAACCAATTTTGTCTAGTTGTTTTTCCCTCATTATAATTATTTTTGATCTGGTTGACATAAAAAATATTTTTCAAAATTGTTTTGTAAATAAATTTTTTTTTGACAGTGAGTATCTTAAATTTTTTTCTAATACGGACATTTTGTTAAAGTTAATATAAACATTATCAAATATTTTTAAAATTAATTTATTTATAATTTTAACTTGTTGTTTATTCATAAAAATCCAACATTCCAAACCATCTAAACCTGAATCGACTAAAGATTTGAAAATGATTAATTTCTGTTTAAAAGGAATTAAGTGTTTAATGTGAAAAAAGAGATATGTGTAGGTGTGTACTTTTTTAATAACAGATTTGTATTGTATACCCCATGTAAATTTTTCATCCAAATATAGTCCTAACTATTTTTGTTGAGTTACAAATTCAAGATTGTTACAAGTGCAGTTGTTTGTAAATGTAATTTCAGTGGTAAATCTTTCACAGTTTAGATTGTATGGAGTAATAAAATAATTTTCATTTATAATTTTATTTTTATTTTTGATAATCATAACTTTAGTTTTATTATGGTTAATATTCATTTTATTATTAATTGCCCACTTAATAACTTTATTCAAATCTTGTTGAAGAAAATTAATTGCATTAATTTGATTCTTATCACAATTAATGAGTATAACGTCATCAGCATAAATGAAAATCTTTGAAAATTTGATACAGTTATTTATAGAGTTTATATATAAATTATATAATAACAGTCCTAAATTGGATCCTTGTGTATTAATATTATAGAGTTTACTTATGGAATTATTTATTTTTATTCTAAATTTCCTATTTTTTAAATAGCTTTTTACAACGTTGTATATATTGCCTCTCAGGCCCGTTAAGGTAAGCTTTTGTAGAAGTAATTTATGATTAATGTTAACAAGGCTTTTTTAAAGTCAATAAAAGCAATATATATGATATTACCTTTATTTAAATTTTCATTAATAAAATGATTTAAATTTATTAATAATTTAATTGTAACATTGTTAGGTTGATAGGGATATTGATTTTCACTTAAAATGTTCATATTTTTAATAAAGTTATAAATTGAATTAGATAAATAGCTCTCGAAAATTTTAGAAATATTGGAGTGTAAAGAAATTGGTTTGTAATTTTCAAAATAGTTTATATTACCACCTTTAAAGATGGGAATGATGTATGCAATTTTCCAAAGATTTGGATAATACCTGTACCAATAATATTTTCAAATAATTCAACAATTAAAAGAAAAATGTTGTCCTTGAATTTTTTAATTTCGTTTATAGAGATGGTATCAATTCCAGTTGAAAACTGTAATCTTTGTTTTTTAATCGTATTTGTAATATCATTTGAATTCGGTAGAAGAAAAGCCATTGAGGGGTTGTTTTCGTAATTTAATTTATGATGTGTGTGTGAGTTATTTACACAATTGTTTCTTTGTGTGAAAGTTTTACTAAAGTTCTTAAAAATAACTTCAGCATCATCACTTTCGAAAACTTTATTTATATCTTTTTTATCTGACTTATTTTGCTTATAACATATTTCTTTATTTACAATTTTCCATGAATTAGTGTTTGAATTGTGATCTTTTTTTATTAAATTTCTAAAAAATCTATTTTTTTTGTTTAATTATAATTTTTTTTTTTTTTTTTTACAATAATTTATAGTTTTTGTTTGTTTTGTTTCCTTTATGTTTTTTAAATAATTTATTTTTTCCTTGATACGATTCATAATGTCTTTGTTCATCCAAGGTTGTATGTAAGTTGAATTGTTATAATTTATTATATTATTAGTAGGTTTGTCTATATTATATTTATTTCTATTATTACGCGCATTCTTTATTATTTTATACAGCTTGTTAACATGTTTATTTGGGTCTTGCATAAGATTATTTTTAATTTCAAAAGTTAAATCAGTAATATTATTGTTAAAATATTCTTCATCTAATGATATATATATATAATTGATTCACTGATGGCCAAACTTGAAGCTCATCCTTCGAGTTTAGCAATGCAAAGATTTCAATTAATCATTTGCAATTTAAATTTAGAACGTAAAGAATATAAGAATAAAAATTAACTTATATTACTAAACAATTATAGCCGGACAGTGATATGAAATTTGAAAACCCAATTACAAAAAACAAATCACTGCAAAAAAAATCAAAAATCAGATCACTGTTTCTATGGTGATAAACAAATCTCAATAAACAATGTAATTAGCAAATATATTCAAGGTATTTATCTTATTTATCTAAATTTATTTACTATATTTGCTAATTACATTGTTTATTGAGATTTGTTTATCACCAAAGAAACAGTGATCTGATTTTTGATTTTTTTGGGCAGTGATTTGTTTTTTGTAATTGGATTTTCAAATTTCATATCACTGTCCGGCTATATATATTTATATACATATTTTTTTTTTTAAGATTTTGCTATTGTTTGATGTGTGCTAATCAATATTTTTAATCTCGAGTAAGATACTATAGTGATCAGAGATGTCCCATTCTATAATATTGGCAACTGTGTCTGTGTTTTTGATATTTGAGAAACAATGATCAAAGCAAGACGTTGTGGTAGAAGATTTAATATTAGCTTTTCTAGTGGTTTTGTAAATATGGTTTATAAAGCCAAAGTTGTAGAAAATTTATAAATATTTACAAGCTATTTTATTTAAAATATTTTTGCCAATATCAATGTTCAAATCGCCTAAAAAGATTACATTTGACTTTGTGTTGTTTTTAATAGTAGATAATGTTTGTTTTAGTTCTTTAATAAATAAAATTTTATTTGTATGAGATGGTCTGTATGTGATGTAAATAATTAAATCCTTCAAAGCAGTGAGTTATTATTAATTTTACAAATTATACTTTTGTAAGTATTAGTAGTTGAATTATCAGTTGTGATAGAGTAAAGATCTTTATAAAACATTATGATACCTCCACCTCTTGAATTAGTTCTTAATTTATATATTTTTTTTTTAAAGCTAGGAAAATTAAATAATGAAACTTCATTATTTTTTATGTTAACTTCGACTAAAATTATTAGATCTAAATATTTGATTTTGGAATCAATATTTGCAGTAAAATTTGTTCTTATGCTTCTTATATTTAAGAATAGAATGTTATTTGTGTTAGTATTAGGAATACATGATTTTAAATTGTCAATTATGTTTAATTGGTGTTTTTCAATTTGATTGTGGTCTTCGCTACTAAGTGTATTAGTCATAATTATTTTTGTTTTAAATTTTTGAAGATTACATTTTCATTATATCTTCTTCACATTTTAAATTTAGTATTTTGGAATTTTCATTTTTTCTTGTTAGAATATTGTTATTTTTAATCCATATAAATTTGTAGGCCTTGGATTTGGCTTCCATTTTAGTTTTCCAAAATAAGTTTTTTAAGGTTGGGGTTAAGTTTTCATTAATGTATATTTTGCTATTATTTTTATTCTTAAATATATCTTCATTGGTTAGGTTTTTATGTAGTTTATAGTTTAAGAGCCAATTGTCCCTGTCTTTTCTATTTATGAATTTTACTATGATGGGTCTGCTTTTGTATCGATTAATTTTTCTATACCTATGGCAGACATCAATTTTCTCGAGGGGGTTGTCAAGATTAAGCGATACAGCAATTTTATCTAGTAAGTCGAGTAAATTTTCATTATCTTTTTCTTCCACATCTGCTACTTCACTATTGTTTTTTTATTTATTGTAATTCTAATTTTTGTAGATTAGTTTCCAATCGCTGAATTCTTTCCTTATGAATATTGTTTTCGTTCTCCATGGTTTTCAATCTTTCTGTGATATCCATATGACTGTCCTGATTCTTTTGTATTTTTGCAAGGATATCTTCATATTGTTTGTTAACAAATGTAATAGACTTTATTATTTCTATTAGTTCTTTTAAAATAGTTTGACCCAAATCATTTTCGATGTTGACATTGGTTAGGTCCATTACTTCTTTGTGGGGAGAAAGATTTTGTTGAATTGTGTATTGATTTAATAATTCTATATTTGCCTCTACATGTATCATTAATAGTTTTTTTGCTTCTAATAGTTATCTTCTTAAATTTATCACATTTCCATTGTTTCTTCTTTGCTGGAGTTGATATATCATCTGCTTCAGTTTCGTTAACGCAAATCATGTGTTGCCCAGCTCCACATGATTTGCATCTCAATTCCTCAGATTTTAGTGGCTTGTTGCATATTAAACATTTTACCGTAAACTTTAAATACTCGCTCATTTTTCTGTGGTGGAGTTATCAATAGTTTCAATAAGGAAGTTGCGGAAAATAAAGATGTAATTGATGAATTATGTTGGAGCGAGGTTCAGCACGTCCACATTGGCGCATGTGCTCATCTGTTTAATATTACAATTTCTGTAATCATTTAATATCATTCAATATTACAATTTTTGGCTATCACATATTTGCTTTTGTAAATTCATTGTCACAATTAGTTTTAATAACCACTAATCTTCATTCTATGGATATACAAGAAATTTAGCCTGTCCTCCTTGGTTGTGAATGATTCCTAGCAGTTTTGTCCATAATCTAATATGTATTATATGTCATTGTGTTTTGATACCTTTAGTTCTTTAGGGATCTGAACTAATTAAATAGGCAAACACATTTTCTTTTCTAAAAATAAAATACTAATAGAGTTAATCACAACTAAATCATAACAGAGGCAAACATTCATGTTCTTGACAAATTTATGTATGTAGGAATGTACAAAAGCAATTTTAACTTACATAGATAGGTAAAATATATGAATTTAACATGCTTCATTTTAATCACCTACATTCTGTTTATTTAACTTAGTTTGATGGATCATTAGACATTAGCAAGCTGATTCTTGAAATCACTATTTCCTTTTCAAAGAAAAGATTTTTAAACAATAGCAGTAAAAAAAAAAAGTTTTTAAAATGATATTTCATAAATTGCACACACACACACATATATTTTCCTGATAATTTACATCATTTGCTTGATAGCGAATTTTAACTACAAGTTTGAAGTTTTTTTTTATAAGTTACTTGAAAAATAAGTTTCTAGTGTTGGGATGTTATTTAACATAACAAAATATATACATGTTACTGTAAATGGGCAACTATTTTTTTACAAAAGCCATCTTAAAAATGAAACAACAGAATGTGTGTAAGATCACAAAACACAAGCAAAATTATTATAGTTAATATTGTAACAGGCCTATAGTTGATTTTTTTTGTGGGCTTAATAGAAAAACTACCAAAATTAAAATGCACTGGCATACCCCTAATATATTTTTTGCCTTTGCTTAAAAGGTAGAAGTATATCTAGAACTTCATATTTGATGAAATTTTCAATGCAAAACAATTGTTGCCTCTGTCCTCAAAGTAGAAAACTTGCAAGCACTTCTGTTGTTGAAAGAACTGGAAAAAAAAAAAAAAAAAAAAAAAAACTTTTTCCTTAATCTTGTAGTGGTTTGTGAATGATGATGATTACAACTATTGATTAAAACTAAATTTTTGGTTGGTTAGGGGCTGTGAGGAGGATGGAAGATATATTATGCTTGACATTACTGTTCTGCTTTTTCACTTCTTAGTAAGCTTAGTTGTACTTCCTAGTACAGTTTAATTTCAGAAACAATATAGAAGTATATTCCACAAAGATTATATAAAAATATTCATATTAAATTAAAAACATTTATTAAACAAAATAAACAATCCTTTTTATTTTTTTTTTAAAAAAAGAAGTGGGTTTTATTTTAATCCAATAAAGAAAATATAATGTTCCTATTATACATAGAGCAGTGATACATGAGCACTAGTGAAATAGCAAGCAGTTTTATTATTGTTTGCTATAGTTTGATATTTCCATTACTATGTGTATGTAATATATGTTAGTTTTCAGGATTCTTCAGTGCATTAATAGCCAAAATGCTTTATAGGTTCAGTAAGTAAAAGCTACCATGATTCAGTTAACATTCTATCTACAGATTCACCATACCAAAAAAAAAAAATCCTTTTTAAAATCATACATGTCATTTCATCATCAAAGGAATGATTTTTCTTTTCACTGAGTCACTTTGAAATCAAAAGGAGCATTTTGAAAGTTTTATATAAGTTGTTTTGAGATTATTAATTTTTTAATGATATTCTTATAACCACTCTCAAATTGCATGCTGCCATCTATTCTGAATTTTGACCAATTTTAATTTGGAGAGGTTGCTTATTCTTTTTTAGGCTTGTGATACCGTGAAACCTTATATCCCCAGTTTGTCTGTAGACAAGTATCAACTCAGTAACCACGAGGGCTAGGGACTTGATTCGGGTGTCATTGAAAAGGTATTGCCAAGAGTAGTTCAGAGCCATAGAGTTTGTGTCTCTAGCTGGTCGGGCTCCGATCGCAATGGCTTCTGATACATGAATGAAGAAAATTATTCAGAAGTTATTGAATTCAGTCTTAAAAAGGTTTGAGCTTAGAATGACGATTATTCCATATAAATAGTGATTTTTCTGTATTTTACATAATATAGGTAGGAGCTACTTGCAATTTTTTTTTTCTTCTTTTAAATCATTATTAGGAATTCAGTGATTTAACAAGGTTTGAGTTAAGAATAACGATTATTCCATATAAATAGGGGAGTGTAAGATAGCATGGGGTCACAAACAGACTCGCGCATGCATTTTCTAGACCACCCTGGCGCAGTCTATTCTAACGTAAAGGTGACTGAATCTGTACTCTACTCATCCGTCTTCAGCGTTCATGAGCCTGTTGTGATGAATTTTGAATTGTAAAGTTTTCAATAAAAACAGCTTGTTAGCTTATTTTAACTTTTGAATAATTTTCTTCATTCACATATCAGAAGCCGTAGCGAAGCATTATGATTGGTTTACTAATCGCTATTGCTACCTTGTTTTTCATGAATTGGTGGCTATTTAATATGGAATATATACACAAACTTTTCTAAAACTTCTGAATATTTAATGCAAAAGAAAGGGATAAAATAGATATAATCCAAAGAATTGGTGAAGATCTCTATAAAATATGTAAAAACTAAAATTACTTATGTAATTTGCGTCTTAAAAAACATTACAAGATATCAGGATGTTTCAGCCTGCCAGCAGGCTTTTCTCAACTGTGATATTGGTAGGGAATGAGGTTTAAATAGTTTTTGATGATATTATTAGATAGTTCGCTATTAATTGTGGGAGAATTGGTGATGTGTCAAGACTCCCGCAAGGTGAGGGAGAAAATAGAATTGGCATGGTCTATTATTTGTATTTGATCAAAGTTAGGAGTGTGGGAAGTTGTAATATTGTGCTGATATATTATGGATTTGTATTGATCCTTATTCCTATAATTTGTTTTGTGCTGTTTCAGTCTTTTTTGTAAAGATTGAGTCATGTAACCAATATGACATATTTGCCGTAGCCAATAAACATAATCTGCAGAATATAATAGAAAATATCAATAGCCTAAATGACTCAATCCAATTTGAAATGGAAAAAGAAGTTAACTACACACTCCCTTTTTAGATTGCCAAATGACTAATACAATAATGAGCTACAAATTTCTGTTTACAGAAAACCCACTCTTGCCAATAATGTAGTGGACTACTGTTCCAATATCCCAAAACACACTAAAGCTAATATTCTATTTAATTACTTTCACAGAGCTTTTAAACTATCCACATCCAAGGAACTGCTCAGTAGAGAAATAAATTACCTATATCAAATTTTCACTCGGTCTAATTATCCTTTTAAATTCATTGATAAAAGTTACAACAAAGCTAAACAGTTTAAACCTAAACCCACAGCCTAAATACAAAAAAAAACTCCATAATTATGCAGTCATTCCGTACATACAAGGAATTAATTACAATATCGCACAACTTTTAAAAAAACACAACATCCGGGTCATCAACAACGCTAACAATAAAATGAATTATCCCAAATCCAACAACAAAGTGGATATCCAAACCAAAAATAAAATAGTTTACACCATCCCCTGTTCAGGTTGTAATAAAAAATATTATTGATTACATGACTCAATCTTTACAAAAAAGATTGAAACAGCACAAAACAAATTAAAGGAATAAGGATCAATACAAATCCATAATATATCAGCACAATATTACAACTTCCCACACTCCTAACTTTGATCAAATACAAATAATAGACCATGCCAATTCTATTTTCTCCCTCACCTTGCGGGAGTCTTGACACATCACCAATTCTCCCACAATTAATAGCGAACTATCTAATAATATCATCAAAAACTATTTAAACCTCATTCCCTACCAATATCACAGTTGAGAAAAGCCTGTTGGCTGGCTGAAACGTCCTGTTTTCCTTTTTATGTTTTTATTCGACACAAATTACATAAGTAATTTTAGTTTTTACATATTTTATAGGGATCTTCACCAATTCTTCTGAATATTTAAATTAATAACTTAATTATCATTATCTTACAGAAGACAATAAGCATATGCAAATAAAATATGATGTAAGTGTATCTTTGACTTTTTTTTTTTTTAATATTAGTAACTATAAACCTCTTTGCAATTAGAGATTAATTCATGCCAGAGTTAAATAAGCACTTGTTACGGTCAACATCTTTAGGCATCAGTTGGTTGTCAAATAGGAGGATACATGTATTAATTAGTCAGAAGAGATCATTTCAATGAATTCTAGTCATTTTAGTTCCTGCACTATTTTCAGCGATGACACTTAAATTGCAATTTGAATTATTTGTTTTATTTTATTAAATAATAATAAATCAGAAACAATTATTTTAATATATTTGAATTTTTATAAGATGAGCCCCAATTTTTTTGTGAGAAATCTAATGAAAAATAATCTTTTTTTTTTTTTTTGAAAAGCGTAATTAATTAAATTGATCACGAACGAATTTTGCTTTTAAAGTTTTGGGGAAGATAAATATGGTTTGGAATTATTAATGAAGTAAAATTTTACACACAAAACCTTAAAGTAATTATTTTGAAATACTATTACATTTATAACAATTTTTATAATAAACTATTATTAGGGTTTTTGCCTTTTATAGGTGGACTGAATATAATAGATAGGGCTATTTTAAGGGCGTTGTTGGTTTTGAAAATAGAAATGGATGTTATTGGTAGTTGTTGCATTATTCATCCATCCATTTTTTTTTTTTTTTTTTGATTTTAAAGGTTTCTTTAAGTCTGTGGTTGCTGAAAGATACTGTAATATATATATTTATATATATATATATATATATACATATATAATATTATTTTATCTTCCACACTGCAATTCTATATTAATTTATCATTTGTACAAATTTTAAATTATCTTCCAATCTAGAAAATTGATCTTTTGTTTTGATCATGCTTTTTATTAGTAAAGTGGTTGAGTTTGATTTACTTTTAAAACAATTTTCAATCTCATTATCAGGAAATAAATAAATCATAAAGAGCATCTATATATAGGGTGGCACGCATAAAACTGGTCTCAAAAGATTTCCAGGTATATTTTGGTTCTGAAAATAGACACTAAGGCTATTTCTCCTGTTCTTGTTATCTGTACATTATTGTTGGTATATTTTTATTGTCATGTTCTGCTTAGATGTTGGAAATGGCTGCCATCAGCCTTAATGCATGTCTCCGTGCAACTTGTGAAATTGAATGCTCCATTCTCACATGCAGGCCAACGAACACTAAACAACACTCTTCAGCATGTGTGAGTGTGGCAAACAATATCCCGAGCGGATATCAATACATGCCCATGATCATTAGCGTTGAATACTGTCTATAGTGACCATACAACATATGCCTTGAAACCTATTGGGGCCAGTTTTTTATATGCCAGCCTGTATTTCACAAAAACTTTTATCAAATGAAATACTTATTTCCTTTTATTTTGTAACAATATTTATAATTAATTCTTTAATTATTACATATCAGTTCTACAAGATTTTTAAATAAAATCTGTCTATAGGTGCTGTGGGTATAATACAGTTACAATGAATACAGTAGATGTATTATTTATAGTTAAATAATAGTCACAAAATATAATTGGTTAAATAACTGTAGTAATTAAATGTAAATAAATTAATAATTACAATTTCATATATGTTTATAAAGTGATTTTTCTATAATATATTAAAGAAAATAACAGTAAAAAAAATAGAGGTCATTAGATAATTATGAAAATTAAATATAAATAAAATAATAATTACTGTTCAGTTTCATATGCAAGAGCTACTACTGGTGGACGATTCTACTCCTCAAAGGGATGATACGCTGAGATGAGCACTTTCCTAAGAAATTCTTTTGGACATTTTCGCTTTTAAGAAAAAAATAACGGAGGAGCATTTTTGCAATAGTATTTATTCTTTCCATAATTCTTTCCCGAAAAGCGCAAATAGAACCCAGCTACTAGTAAACTAACACTATAAAAAGTAAACATCCCATCTTTGTATCTCCTCGCCCCTATTTGGAAGAAATTGAAGGAGACCTGACGCATGCGCAAAAGCGCTGAAGGCTCTCGTAAACAAAAACGAACAGTACACTTTTATATATGTAACCAAACAATTTGTTTATAATATAATATCCACTGTAAAATACCGGGTGGCCATAATTAAGCACGAGGTGTTTGGAGCGCGATCAGCAAAAAAAAACTGTTGGGCCGAAAATGGTGAAATTTGGGAGGAATCATGAGATTACGATTTCTCTGGAAAAACATTTTAATTCTGAATGTCTCCACCAGGGAGGAAATTGGTGCTGTATGGTGAGCTAATTAGACTTAAAGAAAACAAAAGCATACAGTTGACAATAGGTTTTATTGTTAGTCAGTTATACATACCGTTTAATATATTGTCTAAAATCTGCATTCTATGGATTGTAAATGCTACTGAAGACTGCAGCAAATCTCCATAGATTTGTCTCATGTGAAGCAGTATTCGGTCCTTCAATGTTGCCAATCTACTAACGTGTCCTTGGTAAACCAATGATTTCAAGTAATCCCACAACCAAAAGTCAAATAGCATGAGATCAGGCGAATGTGCGGGCCACATCTTCCGGAATGCTTTACTAATTATGTGGTCGTCGGTGAAGTGCTGATGTAGGACTTGCTGCACTGTCAATCCTATGTGAGGGGGCGCTCCATCTTGCTTGAACACAGTCATGTCAAGACATCCACACTGTTGAAGTTCTGGAATAACGAAATTTCGTAGCATCTGTTGATATCGCAGTGCAGCGACAGAACATGTCACTGTTCCTGTTCGTTGCAGTGCTTCAAAAAAGAACTGACCAAAAGCCACACTATACTGTGACCTTCAGTGGATGCAACGGCATCTGCTCAATAGCATGAGGGTTCTCAGTAGTCCAAATCCGACAGTTGTGTGTATTGACAGTGCCACTGAGATAAAAATGTGCCTCATCACTCCATAGAATGTTCTAAGGCCATACATTGTCCAATTCCATCTGACCTAGGAATAGGTGAGAGAAATGCAAGTGCATTTCCGCATCCCCTTGAACCAGTTGTTGAACTTGGCTAATCCTGTAAGGGTAAAACTTCAGCATTTTGCACATGCATTTCCATACAGTTG
Organism: Thereuonema tuberculata; assembly: GCA_023159025.1. Lineage (NCBI taxonomy): Eukaryota > Metazoa > Arthropoda > Chilopoda > Scutigeromorpha > Scutigeridae > Thereuonema > Thereuonema tuberculata. The sequence goes on along the minus strand of JAFIDM010009631.1, from coordinate 246,236,056 downwards.
AATATGGCATATCCAATTGCCTGGATACTGCCTGAGCACTGCTAGGTCCGTAGGCAGCATTCGCTTCCACTACGGACGTTGCAACAGTTTCAACTAACTCATTTGATTCTGGTTTGCATCCTGGTTGCACTTGTATAGATCCGGTATTTTCGAAATTTGAGATCATGTTTCGCAAATTGGTAATAGTCTTGGGACCTTTACATTGGTCCTTTGTTGTTCGGAATAACCGTAGTGCAATGGATGCATTACTGTTATTTTGGTAATAAAACTAAGAGCAACACACGATCGTGTAAACACAGCATTGCATACAGTAATGTTCACTCCACTGACAAGCAGGTCGAACTGACCGATGCTACTCATGTTGAGGCTTATATCTGCATACCTGATGACGTCTGTCACTGGGTGGCTGTCAGTGTACAGCAACAGTTTCCCCCCTAGTGGCGACATTCAGAACTAAAAAAATTTTTCTGCGAAATCGTAATCCCATGGTCTGAATAGTATATAGATCAATTTTGGCCATTTTTGGCCCAACAGTTTTTTGACTATTTCTTTCCAAACACCACCTGTTTTTATTCATGGTCACCCGGTATATATAGAAGTAACTTTGATTTGTCTATAGTATATTAAAAGTAAATAGCAGTAACAAAAATATAATTTATTGGATAATTATAAAAATCAAATATAAATAAAATAATAATTACACTTTTATATACATATTAAAACAATTTGTTAACCCTCCGTCGGTCGTAACTCCTGGACTCCCCGAGTTCGGGCACAATGCGCCTGAAGGCACCTGTTAGAAAACCACCTTTAGCAATTAATTGATGCAATTCTAACGCTCTTAAAGTGATTAGTGACCTTCATTAGGCTATACAAAGAAAGACTATTTCAAATTTCAATGAAAAAACCTTGTTTATTACACTCAAAATAAGTATTACAAAAAAGACTGAAATTTCAGACCAAGCACCAAATTGCCTTCAGTTTTCATTGCTAAAACAATAATAAATCCTTACAATTATTGACAAAACTCAAAATACAGGTAAAATAAAGTCAGCTCTACTCAGATTCACTGTTGGAATATTGAGCAGTGGAGATGCATTGACCCACTGAAGTGCAGCCTTGGCAGATCATATTTGCTGGGACAGGCAGATCGCTTGGTGACATCTATAGCATTCGTAGTTCAACATCCGTCTGTGGCCCGTTTCTGCAGTGCAGGTGATGCATCTATGTATTTTTGGAGGGGGGGCGGATTTCTCCCGTCCCATCGATGATAACTTTTCAAGCGGACTTGCAGGATGCTTGGAATTCCAGTCATCTTCAACTTCTTCAAATGAAAAGACACGAAAACGAATTCAAACCAACATATTTCCACAAAATATTCTCAACTTTTGTATTTTTCATTGATGAAATGATCAAAATAAACAACTGTCATGATAAATAATGCAAAATACGAACCTTCAAAAAACGAACGAGTTCGGGCGCAATTGGCCTCAGAGGCCACAAAGGTTAGATTTCTGCTCCGAGCGAATGGCATTGAAACTGACTAAGTGCATCACAAACATCGTTGAAAAAGACGCGAGTATCTGGAGGGATGGAGCCCTTCGCTCTTTAGCGGCAGAGAGGAGAACAAAAATAATTGTCCTGTGCCTGTCAGGCCTATTGCGACCGGCGGAGGGTTAATAATATCCACTGTAAAATATATATAGAAGAACATTGATTTGTCTTTAGTATATTAAAAGTAAATAACAGTAACAAAAATATAATTTATTAAATAATTATGAAAATTAAATATAAATAGAATAAAAATTACACTTCATATACGTAATAAAAAAATTATTTATAATATCTGTATAATATAACATCAACAAAATATATATAGAAGTAAGTTTTTCTTTTTCTTTTTTTTTTTAATTTATACATTTTAGTTTACCATTGATAATTTTATCATATGAAATAGATTTTAAAGTGGGGTATATTTTTTTATTTTATGCATGTCAGTTTGATCAAATATTTTATTTATCATTCTATTTTTAATTTGAAGACCAAAATTGTTTTTTGGATTCTTGTTAAGTAACATTTGATAAATTTGCTTGTTTCTTAAACAAGAATTATTTTTATTTGTGTAATTATAGCAAATTTTATAATAATTTTGAAATATAAGTAAATATATAATTTTTTGTCTTGGAAATAGAAGTTTATTTGTTCTTAAAATTTTTCTTTGTTGGTCTTGAGATAAATATTTAAAATTTGTGAAAATATAATTTAAAGTGAAGAAATACAATATTTTAAATAAAATTTTATCAATATTTCTCAGTTCATCTTTATTCAAATGAATCCAAGTTAATATTCCGTAGTTTAATAATGAATCAAATATAACTTTTGTACAATAAAATTTTGGTTTCGTAGGAAAAATATTTTGTGTGTGATTAAATATATAAATACAGTCGGACCTCTATTTAACGAAGTCGCTAAATCCCGGAAAAAAGTTCGTTATATGGAAAATTCGTTAAAAAGACATTTCCTTTTTGAATTACTTTAAACTAGATAAAACAGATTTAAAATACACAAACAATAAATATTATTAAAAAATTAATAATTTTAATGACATAAAGCGTACATTACCACAGGGATACTTAAATTTTACTAATAAAGTCTTTTAATTTTGTCTGAGTTTTCTTTTTGAAAATAAGTTTTCGTTGAAAGTTTGTCTCGCATCTTTGCAATGCACCAAAAAACCCTTCAGTATTTTCTTTAAATTGTAATCCGCGTCGAATTGTTTCAAATGATTTTAGCATCTCATCATATGAAGGTTTTTTGATTTCTGCTTCATCATTTCCATTTTCATCATCTTCATCGCAATTCATAGCTGTATTGTTTTTATTTTTCACACTGTCCTAAATATCCGATCAGTTAGTGTTTCCGAGATCTGAACTTCGAAATCAAATGAAAGATAATCATCAATCAGCACATCATCGTTAATTTCTTCTGTTTCCCTCAGCTGTATCCACATTTCTTTCATTTTCTCTAAGGGAATATTAATAATAAAAACATTTCAAGGAGAAAAAAAAATAGATACCATGAAAAAGTTCGTTAAATAGAAAATGCACTTCGCTATTTGGAGGTTATTTTACGAAGAAATTAGCAAAATGTTCTTGGTTCCAAAGAAAAGTTCGCTAAATAGAGAAATTCGCAAAATAGAGGTTCGTTAAATAGAGGTCCGACTGTAAATGTATTTAATCGTTTTAAAATATAGGGGTAGTGATTGTGCCATGTGTATTTATCATTTATATATATTCCTAGGTATTTATAATAGTTTAGATAAATTCTATATTATCACAAGTACAGTCTTTATTATTTATTAAATGATTATGGATACAGTGATTATTATGAAATTATAGGATATGAATCTAGTTTTTTGTTTTTGCTTTTAATGATCATTAATTTTAAAGCATTTTAAAATGACTATAAAAGTCATTTTATAATCATGAGTCCACTAGTTGCAACCTGTGAAATATTCACAGAAGTAAAACAAATTCCACATTTTTGAAATACCTTGAAATTTTTCACAGAATAAAATGTATAAACCCTGCTGCATTCAATCTATTTGTATTCGAAATTTGTACATTCAGAACAAATTCTACTTACAGATTTTGTCATTTATTACCAAGACCTTCAAAATAAGTTATCACTCAAATGTCTCAGTCACATTTTCAGCACGATGGTTATAATTTCGTGCTTTTCCTCGTTGAACATTTCTTGATAGTTGATTGATAAATGTAAAGAACTGAAAACTTTTAATATGTCAACATGTAGAGATGGGCAAAGTCGTTCTATTTACTGAGATAGTTCTTTTTATTGAACTAGTTCAATGAACTAAGTCGTTCTTTTTACCTTAACAACCAAAAAAAAAGGTTCTCAAATACTTTTACAACCAAAAAAAAGTTCTCAAATACTTCTACAACCAAAAAAAAAAGGTTTTCAAATACTTAATACAAAACGAAATAAACCAATTCCAATAGCCAATAGTGGAGTGGTAAAAGAACGAACTAGTTCATTTGAACTAGGTTGCTCGCGAACTATATAGTTCTTTTCATGAACTAGTTCGTTCACGAACTACCCATCCCTAATGTGGAGTGAAGAGACAAAAATCTCTTACACGATGTTTTGTGTATAAACATTATTATTGTTCAATTTTAATCGTTCATAAAGTTTTCCTTGGAGACTTGTTTAGGAGATATTGACTTTAATGCCCTGTTTCCCAACGTGGGGCGCAATTTGATTGTTGAGGAGGCAATTCGAAAATGGAGCAATGTTTTTTTTTGGTTGTGAAAGTTAAAAAAGTTTCTTTTTTAATTTTTTCTTTTTGAAGTTATACCTAATTTGGTGGGGCACAGCACAAAAAAGGTTGGGAAACACTGCTTAAATGTTTTTGCGACTAAACCAAATTTTGTTAAAATAAAATAAAAATAAAAAATTGAAACTATTGTTCCATTAAACTTCAAAGTAAACAAGAACACCAAACCATAACTTCAACATGATAGTTTCTTTTCTTTCTATTTATACACCTTGATAAATATTCTTGATAAAAGAAATGAAATATTGGTGAAGTTATGGTTTGTTGTCCTTGTTTACTTTGAAATAAAAAATTGATTTACCAGTTTCAACAGTAACAATAAGGAATGTCCAGCAGCCAATAACAATACTCCTCCTCGGGCTATAATGACTGCACGTGTTACCCTATTATGTCTTCACTTTGTTCAGTTAGCGAGCAAGCAGCTATCCTAGAATTCCATGGGAACACAGCCGATGCTGTGAAATTATGTAAAAACTGAGGTTTTACAAACTCTGATAAATTCTGACGCATGAACTTCATGCATTTCAGTATAAACTTCATTTATGTGTGGTAGAAAATCTCAATACGCTGATAATAATTGTATAATTGCACTCCGTCGAGCATTAGTGGGGGCAAATAGTAGAGACGCCATTTCAACAAATGGGCATGACATCACAACTGACGTGTTCCAACACTGCACTGTGATTGGTTATTTCTCCGACTCTCTCCGCTTTGATGACAAACAAAC
>JAFIDM010009631.1:246194401-246215975 GCA_023159025.1 Thereuonema tuberculata | reverse complement strand
TTTTGATATATTTGACCTTGAAATTCATACTTTTTAAAAATTGTCCAAGTTTGGAGCAAAAAATTGCCATTAAACACTTCTAATCCAGGCTTTCTTTTACTATTTCTGGAAACACTTTCAGTCATAGTTCTTGTATAAAAATTACCATCCTGTGGCTTCAAGTGCTTTTCATTTTTACAGACCTTTAAAAACAGCAAAATTCCTCATTCGTATAGCAAACTTTAAGGCCTTTAAAGTCCAACTTGTCAAAGACATATATTCCATTTAGAAACAGTTTCTGAAAGGCCAGGATCACTGCTTTAAGACAGTGCAAACCAGAACTTTCTATCTTATATAGAAACCATACAGCAGCCTTTCTTCTATACCAGTGCAAATCCTTATTTTTGCTTGTCACACTGACGAAAAATGAGCCTAAATCAAAGGTAGTTTTGAGCAAGTTACTAGTAAACTGTGCAACTGGGCAACTGTGTTGAAAATATAAATATAAAATTACAATATAATTATATATTATAATTATAATGAAAATATAAATTAACAAGATGGTCAAGCAACCATTTAATTAAAATTGGCTGATTTCATATGGGTCATTCCATGTTAATTCAACAAATTTTTAAATAATTTTCCGCATCACCTTTTTTGATTTTGAAGAAAATTTGTGTGTGCATTCTACCTACCTGCTAGACCTTAAAAATGTCTTTGGTACATTTTAAAAAATTTACCCCTCCACATATAGGTAATTTTATGCTACAGCCCAAAGCAAAAAATGGTATTTCAGAACTTTTTATTTTGAGCTGTAACTTTCTTCCAATCAAAGCTACAAGGCTCAGTCATACCTCATTTGAAACATAAAAAAAATATCTTGTTTTTGTGTTATTACCAAATTTGAAATTTTCTTAAGACAAAACCCTATTTTTTCAGGGCAAAGTTCACCTAACAAACTACTTTTTAACCAGTTTTGGAAATTTTAAAAATTATGAAGGGCTTGGAATATCAAGTCAATTTTTTTTTTCTTAAATGCATGTCAATGTCTATTTGTATAAAAAAAAAACAAAAAAAACTGGCTTGTTATTCTGACCCCTTTGTAAGATGTGATCCCAGAAGTAGTGATATTTTCTGAAAACTCAGTTTTTAAAGCAAAAAAAGTCCATGTGGGGGAGGAGGGGTAAAAATATATTTACTTATGTGAGCTAAAGTACTTTTTACCTGCTTCACAAAAAAACTAAAATTGATTTGTTATTCAAAGTTGTTTGGAAGTTACAAGGGCCTAAAGTTCTAAAAAAATTACCCTGAAAAAACATGTTTTGTACTACTATTTAAGCGTCATGTTCAGAATGGGGAATAATAATAACAATAATATAATACACCGACTTATACAATCTCCAGAAGCTGTGGAGGCAGGACTGAGTACATGTTGTACCCATCATCCTGGCAGCCACTGATCTGTTCTCTCTCACATTGCACCACAGCCACAGTACACTAGAACTTCACAAATAATAATAATAAACTTTGGGCGAGTTAGTTAGATTGCCTGTGGTTTATAGGTTCATAGTTTTTGAGCAATGGGAAAATCCTTAAATCTCATGAAAAGGAAGTCTGTCTGGCCTGTATGATATGTCTGCTTAGTGGAATGAAGCTGTAGAAAAACCGGGTTTGAGGTACTCGTAGTGCTATTTTATATCTGTTCTCAAGGCTCTTTTCTGCTGCCTTGACATCATCAGACGATACATAGAAAAAGGTAATTCCATGAATATGTTCAGTTCAATATTTAAAGACGTCGGATGGTTTCAAAATTTGATCACTGACAGACTGCTGCAAACTAGCCTTTTGAACTAGCCTCTTGACAGTTCCTCCAATCCCAGACCAAGGGCCTTTTCCATGTGACATGGTGAAAAAATTCCACTCTGCTTTATCTCCAAAGTCCTCTTCATGGTGACTTAAGTTACTGAAGTTTTTTTCTTTTTCCAGTAGATGACGAAAGGATGAATTGTAGATTGTAAGTCTGACCAGTGTTATGACTGGACCTCGTCCTGGACAACACATGAAAAATTCTCAGAAAAGTTCCCAAGAGCCAAAAATTCTACCTCACCCAGAGCTTCTTTTCATGAATTTTGATACTCTGCCTGTTTGCTAGCGATGAAATGGTGGGTCTTTAGATGTTGAAGCTTTTCACCCAACTTTGTCAAGAATATCTGCAGATACAACATGCATATTGTCAAATCACATTTGTCTGTGGACACTCACTGCATATATGAGACTTCCATTTCCTCATCTAAGTCACTAAAATCTTTCAAATCAATAAATTGAATAATAATTTTGGTCTAAGATTGGAAAACTATATAAAATATAAGTTTTTCAGTCAAATTAATTGGAAAAAATATAATTTTGAAACACTTAGAAGTATTAATAATGTTAAAACTTTATTAATTGCTGACGTATTATTTTAGTTTTGTTTTCATTTCCATTACATCAAAGCTTGCAGTTGTAATTCATGCAGTTATTCTTCTTCTTATTATTATTATTTGTGAAGTTCTAGTGTGATGAGGCTGTGGTACAATGTGTGAGACACCAGACCAGTCGCGGACAGGACGATGGTTACAACACGTACTCAGTCCTGCCTCCACTGTTTGTGGAGATTGTATAAGTCGGTGTATTGTATTATTGTTATTCTTATTCCCCATTCTGAACATGACGCTTAATTACGAGTAATAGTACAAAACATGTTTTTTCAGGGTAATTTTTTTAGGACTGTAGGCCCTTGTAACTCCCAAACAACTTTGAATAACAAATCAATTTTTGTTTTTTTGTGAAGTGGGTAAAAAGTACTTTAGGTCACTTGAGTAAAAATATTTTTAACCCTCCCCCACATCGACTTTTTTTGCCTTAAAAACTGCATTTTCAGAAAATTTCACTACTTCTGGGATCATATCTTACGAAGGGGTCAGAATAACAAGCCAGTTTTTTTTACACAAATAGTACCCATCGACATGTAGTTAAGAAAAGAAAATTGACTTGATATTCCAAGCCCTTCATAATTTTTCAAATTTCCAAAGCTGGTAAAAAAGTAGTTTGTTAGATGAACTTTGCCCTGAAAAAAATAGGACTTGAGAAAATTTCAAATTTGGTAACAACACAAAAACAAGATTTTTTTTTATCTTTCAAATGAGGTATGACTGAGCCTTGTAGCTTTGACTGGAAGAAAGTTACAGCTCAAAAGAAAAAGTTCTGAAATACCATTTTTTGCTTTGGGCTGTAGCATAAAATTACCTATATGTGGAGGGGTAAATTTTTTTAAAATGTACCAAAGACATTTCTAAGATCTAGGAGGTAGGTAGAATGCACACACAAATTTTCATCAAAATCAAAAATAGTGATGCGGAAAATTATTTAAAAATTTGTTGAATTAACATGGAATGACCCCAATACTAACATTATTCGCATTACATCATTAGTATCTAAAAACTTTTTTTTTGTTTTTTTTGTTTCAGAAATTCTTTAACATATCCAAATGATGCACTACTCATTTTAAGAAACTTATCCTTATTAATACAATAATTAATACAGTAAAACCTCGTTAAGTCGACACTCAAGGGACCGAACATTTTTGACGACTTAAGCGGAGTGGGCATTTTTGAATAAAAAAAAACACTGAAATACATTATTTTTATTACTGAAAAACAAGATTTTCAGAAATCAATACATGCAAATGAATGAGTGGAAAATAAAAAAAAAAAACCAAATTTTATACTTACCACATTTTATTTTCTTTTACTGGCACTAAAATAATCCAACAGTGTTGATTGATGAAGGTGCTGATTACTGGTAACAATTCGAAACACTTTGTAATGAAATGGAACTCCAACTTTTCTGCACATAGTTAATCGTATCTAAAACCGAAACTTCTAGCTTTTCGTTCCTATCCAAGGCTTTTTATCATGTCCTTTACAAGCATTTTTTTGTACTTTCGTTTAAAGTCAAGAATTATCCCTTGATCTAAAGGCTGAAGAAGTGCAGTTACATTTGGAGGAAGAAAAACAATTTCGATCGCTTTTAAATTTTCGGGGCTTAATCGCTATGAAATAAAATCACACTCAGTAGCGGTCAAGAAAAACGTCTACTCTTGACAAAGAGTCGCAGCATGAAGTGTGTAATTTCCCAAGTGAAAATTCCCCGTAAAGGCTAGGCTTTCTTAAGAGTGAAGGGGCGGGGCTGAAAAGATGCAGGCAAAATTGAGAATAAAGATGCTTTTCGCCATTTTTGAGGGTGACGAGTTATCCGGAGTAGAATTAAATTTGGTGACGAGTAAAAGAGGGTTATTTTACATTATTGTCTACGAGACCTTGTCGGGACCAAAGGAAAATGACGACTTAAGCGGAGTGACGACTTATTCGGGTGACGACTTAACGAGGTTTTACTGTATAATGAAATTTCGTGGGAATTAAAGGAGTGTTATTATATTAATGATTTCTAGGAGTAAATTATTTACAGGATATATTAAAAAAGCTGATATAAAAATGTGTGTATACTTGCATTCAGACTTATGAATATATATATATATATACACAAATTAGAAACTTGGAGTAGTTCAGAGACTTTTTTTTTTAACCTATTCATCCTTTTATTCAGAAACTAAATTAAAAAGTAATTTCTTTTTACTATCGAGTAATGGAAAATTGTAAATATATTACTTTTTTAATTCATTTATTTAGGAAAATAAATTGATTAACCTTAATGCAACTCAGAACCATCATCATGCTCAACCTTCTGCTGTTTCATTATTTAAGCGACGAATGCCCAAGAAAACTTCACAATTTTCAATGCAAAATTCATCTTTAGGAATTAGCTACAATACACATATATTTTATTATGCTTGGTATGGTAAGTTTTAAAATTTAAAGTTTTATTAAGTAATTCATAGTATCAGCATGTACACTATGTGATCAAAAAAAAACAGGCACCTAATTGAAAATGTATTCACTTTCCTTGTGACACTTCCCAGTGGTGGGCATTAGTATGGAGTGGGTCTGCCTTTCACCTTTGTTACAACCCTAACTCTGCTAGGGAACTTCCACTGGGTACCTGAATGTCTCTGGAGGAATGGCAGCCCATTCTTCTGAAGAGCTGTAGCGAGAGCAGGTCTTGATGTGGACGTTGGGATCTTGAGTAAAGTCTATATTCTAATTCCTCCCTTAGGTATTTGATGGGACTCATCACACCTCATCACACGTATCCACTATTCCAATATCCAATGGCATCGCTCTTGACACCACTTAGCGTAGCACTTAGCATTCACAGGGAAGTCTTTGGATTTGTGAATAGCTGCTTGACCATGAAGCCCCATTCTTCTGACCTCTTGAAGGACAGTCATTGTGCTGACTAGAGTGTTTGTATTACTGTGAAACTCACGGATGATTGTTTCAACCAATATCTGGCCATTTACATGAACCACCTTCTACAACACTCAACGGTCCCAGCCTGTCAGTATACATGGCCTTTCTGGTCACAGTTTTGTTGTACTTGTGCCTTCCTAATTGATGAGTGAGGTGATTTCCACATCACAGTGACATCACCAATAGTTGATTTCAACAACTTTAGAAGGATTGAAATGTGTCTGGTAGATTCATTAATCAAGAGGCAGCCAATGACCAGTCCACATTCAAAGTCACCGAGCTCTGCTGATTGATCCATTCTGCTGTTATTTCATTTCAATTAACAACACACAACTCCCTGTCTCCTTTTATACCAGTATGTGATGTTTTCATGCCATCTAAGCTTCAGTTCACTATTGCAGAGGGGTGTCCGAATATTTTCGTCACATAGTGTAAGGCTAATGAAGATTATAGAGATGCTTTGTTATTAGTTGAATTTCATAGTTAGATGGAATGTTTAATCCTGTCTATAAGTATTTCCCAACATGTCTTTTACAAATAATTTGTATATGTGTTATTCCCTTGAAGGTTTTATGCATCTACAAATTCTGTGAATTAATACCCTGAAACACTTTGGTTATAAAATGAATCAATTTACCAGCCTTTCTTGTTATCAGAATATTTTTTCATTGTCTAACGCTAAATTAAGTAGCTTAATCATCAAAACTAATAACAGAATAGGGGAAGCATAGCAAAGGTGACCTTGATATGGTCAATAATGTTGAAATGAAAATAAAATATGCCCTTTTCATATTTATGAGAAAATGTTTGCATGTTTGTTAGCATTCTGGCTCAGATTAAAAAATCTGAGCTGTCCAGCAGTCTCTTGACTTCCACGACTGACTAAATAATATGATTTCAAATGTTGTTATCTAGCTAGACTGTTATAGCTTACAGCTGCAGGTGTGTTCCCAGTTTGGTCAAAAAATTGCAATTTGCAGATGATAATATGTTCAGTTCAGTTTTTTAATATGTTATACACTTTCATATTTTGAAAAGTAATGAAAACTTGCTTGATGGAATTATATTATTAACATACAAAAAGCTTTATAGCTTTTTCACTCCGTAATTTAAATAATAGTTGAAGAATCCCACAATCGGCCTAAGTGACCATTGGGGTCGCAAGAGATAAGGCATCTCTCATATTCCTAGACCAGCGGAACTAAAATGAGGTTGGGTAGTCATCCAAACACCTGCTCAGCTTTACCTTCTGTGATTAGAAACCAGATTCATATTTTACACAGAGAATCTTGCCGTAGGATTTCAAACCAATGAGAACAATTATACTGGTTTTTGGTAAGTCAAATGGATACTATACATTATCCCGTTTCTATTTTACAGACGGCTTACAAGATGATGTAATGTATCCTTCCGCCAAAAGGAGCACAAGATGTCAGTATCAATATTTTGCCTTTATAATGGAAGTTAGCTGAATTCAAGAAAATAACTACTGTTAAAAAATATTGGAGGGAAAAATATCTAAAATTTAGTCTTAATTTTTTTTTAAATCTCTAGATAATTTTTTTAACAATTTTTTGAAGCTTTTCTTTAAAATATCAAACTTATAAACACAAACAGAAGTAAAATTATAATTTTCCATCAAGGCAGGATATTTTTTGTTTGTCATCCATTGTTTGTACAGATAAGATATATATATATATATATATATATATATAAACATTTGTAGGATCCGTCTAAACATATCTTGTTGATAATTATATATGTAAGGTCTACTACAATATACTAGAAATGAAATGAAATTAATTTTTTCTTGAATAATAGATATTAACTTTTTTTTAAGCTCGCTCCTGGATTTTATAATTCTGAAATGAATTGTTGATATTCAGTGACAATCATATTTTTTCTTTTTTTTTTTTTTAAGTTCTGAGTGGGGATATGAAATGAATTGTTGATATTCAGTGAAAACAACATTTTGTTTTTTATTTTTGTAAGTTTTATGAGTGGGGATGTGAAATGAACTGTTGGTATTTAGTGAACATGATAATTTTTTACTTTTGTAAGTTCACATTACTTGATTCAAGTTATGAAATGAACTATTAATGTACAGTAGAAATGGAAGCTTATTTTATTTTTTTAAGTTGACTCCTTCAGATTGTAGTTATGAAATGAACTGTTGATGTTCAGTGGACATTGAATTTTTATTGAAATGTGTGATTGTATTGTTTACATTTCATTATCATTAGTTGCCGATTTCTATTACAAAGCTTTGGATTTCATCCTCTGTTATATTATAAATTTTCCAAAAAATTCCACTACTGTTGTAGTTTGCTTTATGAAATTTTTCCACATTTGTTGACTTTGCTGTGAAAATATCTTAATTTTTTCTTGTATAATAGATATTAACTTTTTTTTTTTTAAGTTCACTTGATTTTATAGTTCTGAAATGAACTGTTGACATTCAGTGACAATCATTTTTTTTTTTTAAGTTCACATGAGTTGGAATATGAAATCAACTGTTGATATTGAGTGAAAATAATATTTTTATTTTTTTATTTTTGTAACTTCACATGACTGGGGAAAGGAAATAAACTGTTGATATTCAATAAAAAAGATTATTTTTTATTTTTGTAAGTTCATATCAGTGAGGATATAAAATGAACATCAGTTAATATTCATTAGCATATACAGTGGAACCTGGCTATTCATACACAATTCGTTCCAGGAGGATGTTCGAATTGCGATTTGTACAAATTTTGAATCAATATTTTCCCATAGGAAATTATGTAAAGTGGATTAAATCGTTCCAAACCCCCTGATGATGCTTATTTAAACCTCTATAATAACACTTAATGCATAAAAACTACATTGAGTGGCCAGGTCCGAGACATAAGTTCTACTTTCAACAAGAAAGAATACGAGTTTTTTTTTTTTTTTTTTTTTTTCATTTCAATTCATTTATCATTCTCACCTGCTTTCCTTTTAGGCTTGGTTGAATCACTAATCTTTTTTGGACACATGATTACACTTATTTTCAATGAAAATATTTAAAAACAATCAAGAATAGCAATAAAATAACACAGGTTTTATGGAGCTTCTAAAAATACTTAGTGAACAAGGGCCAACACAAGATGTGGTAATGTCCGATTTCTGAGTCGAATTTTATTCGAAAAAGTTAGAAGGATGCAGAGTTGTATGAGTATAGAGGTGAACAAATGGCGGGGTTCCACTGTATTTGGTCTTTTCCCTTGTGGCAGATCCGTCAAAAATCCTGTGTAGAAAACTATCGTTAATCGCCATCTTGTTTGTTTTTATTTTAATGCATTTTGATTGGCAGAGAATAAATACAAATATTATTGCCTAACGAAAAGGCAGATTGTTATTGAATTTCTTTAGAAAAATGAAATTTCATATTTAGAACATTTTATTTCGCACCTGACAAAACTTTGCTAAGCCGGCAAGTTGGACTTATTTTCTTTGGCGGCAAAATACAAAAGCAGTGATTCTCTGAAAAACCGGACGAGATAATCTTTAAAAGACTACTTTCAAAAATTAAATTAAAAAAAAAAGTCCACCATTTTCTGAATTTTGGAAAAAGAAAAGAACCAAAAAGTCATCAAGATTTTTATCTCAGAAGCTTACAGCATCAGGTGACAGGATGTGTATTTATACATCTCAATCATACAGCATCTCTGCTGTATCCTTAATACTGATGTAGTAATTTGTTTTATATTTAATCAAAATGTTGATCTCTGTAGATAAAAATGTAAACATTATATACTAGTTAAAGAAAAAACTAAATTAAATTATTAATTTTATAAAAAAAAAATTAGCACTATTTTCCATGTTGCTAAGAAAAGCATTGAAAATAAAATGTTATAAATTTCTCTACTTATTATTTTACATAGGTAATCCTAATTTGGACGGGCAGTATTATCACTGGAATCATCGATATTTGCCACATTGGTCTCGTACAGAAGTTCAACGATATCCATCAGGTAGGCATAACCCTCCAGATGATGTTGCTGCTAACTTTTATCCAGCTGATGGATGCTACAGTTCTCACGATCCACTTATAATTACCCGTCACATGAAAGAAATTCAGCAGGCTGGTATTGGTAAGTTTTTGAAATTCATCTTCTGATTTAACTTTATTTAATATATACTGTTCAATTCTTAAGATAATTCAGATAGACAATTTCAGATTGCTTGCCTTTATTTTTATTTGAACAAAAATGATTAGTCTAAAAATTCTTCTTATTTAAGCTATTGTTTAATGCCACATCAGTAGAACTCTGCCACAGTACAACTGAGTAACTAATAATCTAAAGATTTCAGTAGAAATTATGAACTTGAAATGTATATATTTGTCTTTTAGGAGTAATAGTGGTATCATGGTATCCTCCAGATATGAGCGATGATGAAGGTTTTCCTCCTGATCCATTAATGGTTAACTTACTTTCAGAAGCTAACAAATTTGGATTAAAGGTAATCACTTAAATCAGTTATAACTGAATTTGATGCATTTTTTTTCCTAGAGCTATAACTTGGAGTTCACTTTGTCTACAAGCTTTTTTTTGCTTTAGATTATCCTTCTTGCATAGGAGACAACTGCCACTTTAATGATATTTTATCACTTAATTAATAAGATAAAAGAAACTGTAGAAGATGTGAACTTTAATGCTTTACACATCAAAGTAACGCTCACCTCATTCAATTTTGATGAATCACTTTCATATTTTTCTTCAATGATAAATGATTTTCTGCTTTTTTGTTTAACACTTCGAGCGCCATGCATAATTGACTGTTGTAAAACCTGGTGGCAAAAGTTAACAACTTGGTCATTTATTATTTTAAAATATATATATACAAGGTTTGATATTTAATATGTAATTTAATAAATTTCAATAAAAATATTAATACGACTGCTGGCCGTCGTTCGGCCTAGTCAGAAACAACAATTATCAAATTCGACAACTCTGGAGCAGGTGTTGTGCACCTGTGGCAAATGTTGTGCAATAATTGTTTCTGGCGTCAGTTGTTCACTGTAGTTAGTCGTGTGATGTGCTCTCTCTCAAATACCAAAAAAACGACAATAGCTAACCTTTTACTTGATGGACAGTGGTGTTTTTATTCAACATTGTGCGTCGTGTCTATCGTTATTACATTATTGTTTATTTATTTATTTTTAACAGTTTTTTGCTGTGGCATTACAGGTTGTTCCATTACAGGTTGATTGATTCATCTGACCAGTACTCTAGTTACTCCACTTCAGTGCGGAAATCTGTAAAATGGTATCACAAAGTTGCTATTGAACTTATTTTCGGTACTTCTCTTGTAAATGCATATATTATTTACAAAACTATTTCCAAAAAGAAATTGTCTAATATTGAATTCAAAGAGTTTTAGTGGAGAGTATACTCGATATCAGAAAAAATAATGAAGAACATGTATCTAAAAACCTACTAAAACATAAAATGGACAAACGAAATAGAAAAATAAGAAAACGCTGTGCAATTGTTATAATAAAAATCACCAGCAACTCGGAAGTCGTGAAACGGATAAATAACATACTGTTACAACATATTGTTACAACATACTGTTTACATTGTCCGGAAAAACCAGCAATGTGTGCTAATTGTTTTATAGAAAAACACACATAATTATGTTTCGATTTATATTTTGATAAATTACTTAATTATTATTCTCTTGCTTTTTATTATTTTGTAAAAAAAAATAAACCTGTTTTGCACGATTTTGTTGTTTTAATTTATTTTTTTACCACTGAAAAAAAATTTGCAATGAACATTTTTTTTTAATTCAAAAAAGGCCATTACGACCACCAGTCCAAAGAACGTAAAAGAGAAGAACGTAAACTTCCATAGAATCAATGTAGAATAGGCGACGGTGGCTCCCCCAAACTCTGGAGGTCCTACAGTGAAGCTCATTCTTCCCTTCAGGGGCAGCGACAGTAGAGGGACCACTGTTGTGTTCATTTACTTTGATAAAAATAATTCCTAGTAGTTTCAGCTCTTTAATTTTTTTCCCCCTTGATTCTTCACTAAAGTTTCTTATAATTACTTTATTTATTTAATTAAATAATTTATTTAAATTAATTATTTAATAAAAATTAATATTGTATTGAAACTAAACCATATTATTCAAAAATGTTAATTAATGTTTTACAATACGAAATACTTTATTAAAAATTTTTATAATTATTATTTTCATTTTAAGACTTATTCAAAATAAACAAAAAATTGACCATTTATACAATTTAAATTACACAAATAAAGCTTTATTTAAATATTATTCTTAGAAAAAAGTCTTCTGAAATTTCAAAAAAAATGTTCTATTTTTCTGTTATTTTTTTAAAAGCAGTTATATGAATTTTATGAAAAAATCAAAAAAAGCCAATATTACCAATTCAATTTTTTTTTTATTTACTTAAATAAAATGAAAAATAAAATATATTTGTTACAATATCAAATGAAGCTAGGCATAAGTAACAAAAATTATTGATAAACGAGTGAAACAGTACATTATTCTTCACTGAATAAGAACAAACAAAACAAAACAAAAAAATATATAAATTTACATATTACACATCTTAAATATTTATTCTGAATTTTTGGGACTTCTAATGAATTTCCGATCCGGATGGGAAACAGAATTGGTCCACAAACAACACATTTGTTTGAGTACTTCTTTACTGCACTGAAAAAAAAATAATAAAAAGATATAGATTCTGTTAATCTTTTCAGAACAAAATACAACTTAATTTTAAAATTTCAAATTCTTTATTATTGAGATTTTTTTTTTAAACAGTATGTTTTCAATGTTCCTAAAAGGCGTATAGACTAAAGTGTGTATTCTTTGGTTAAAATATATGGTAAACTTCAACTTTCATGCTAATGTGATATTCAAAAATTAAGGCACAGTATTGTATTTAACTTTAGAATCTTTTGGGTTCCCTAATTACATATGAAACTGTTTTATAAAATTTGATTAATGCTCGATTAATGTTTTATAACAGAAAAATAATCTCTAATTTTTAAAGATCTTCGATTCACTGTGAAAAAGAGCCTTTCTGTAATGAGAAGCTAAATAACCAAATAACGTATAAGAAGTATTTTTTTATGTTCTTTGGCTAAATGCACTTAAATGCAAAGAGGCCTACAGTATGTTGATTTGTTTACATTTTTATAATAAGTGATCTATGACTTAACTGTGTGATTTGATTATCTAATAATTACAAAGATTTCATATTCGACGAATTATCGCATCCAGTTAACAGAGCTAACCATGTTTTTATTTATAAAAATGCTTTTTACTATTTCATCAATCAGGAAGAAACGATTAGCGAACGTATTAACAGAAATTTGACGTACCTGCTCAAATATGCTGCTTTTTTGGCCGATTCTTCCATTACCACAGATCTTGGTGGTTTATTCCCCATGAGAAAAGTAATGATGACCGGAAATACTGGAGTATTATTTCTTAAACGATAAAAAACTGTCTCTGATAAATACAAAAATAGATCCGTTACAACTCGGCTGAAATCGATCGAGCAACGAGCATGCGCAATCAACCATTTCCGGATTTAGTTCCATGCGCCACCGCCTACGTTCTGGAGTGAATTTTGTTTTGCAGTGAAACATGAATAAGGGGAAGTGAGACTTCTTCTCTTTTACGTTCTTTGACCAGTCGTTGTATTCTGCGCTAAAAACATTTACACTAGGCATAACTAACATATTATACATATAAGTAAAGGGCCATGATAATTTTAAATGCTTGGAACTAAAAGTCATTTTACGACGACCAGCCATCGTATGGCGCAATAAGTCAGAGATACGTACGACGAACGGCCGTCGTGTGGTGCTCAAAGTGTTAATTGATGTAGACATCGAATCGGTTCTATGTTTAAGATAACATTTTTAATTTATTGCTTAAATACTAATTCTAGTGAACTCTTGTTTTTAGCAGCCCTTACAACATGGTTCACAGTAACCAAACAACTTCACAAACTATTTTGTAATCTTTACCCACAATGCCATTGAATGTAATAATAAAACTGTCTGATATACAGATGGTTCTAAAATAGGTAAGGGC
Organism: Thereuonema tuberculata; assembly: GCA_023159025.1. Taxonomy (NCBI): domain Eukaryota; kingdom Metazoa; phylum Arthropoda; class Chilopoda; order Scutigeromorpha; family Scutigeridae; genus Thereuonema; species Thereuonema tuberculata. The sequence goes on along the minus strand of JAFIDM010009631.1, from coordinate 246,202,479 downwards.
ACTGAATCTGGAATTCATCGAGTGAATCCAAGATGCAGTTTCTGTATAGCACTAGGACAAAACACCAAGGTTTTCGGAGCTGAAATTTATGAAGTGGAAGCTTGCATTCAGGATAATATTAGGAGAGGATATATTCATATTCTAAATGACAATCAGGCTTTCATTAAAGCACTGGCTGGATATCAGTTTAGATCTAAGCTTGTCTGGGATTGCCTACAACCTGACAAAAACACAACAAGGTTAAACTTGTTTGGATACCAGGACATAAGGAATTATTTGAATAATTCTTTAACGTGTGTGTATATTAATTTTTTTTTTCTCACAGGTTTCGCACTTAACACACATAATAAAAATAAAGTATATTTACAGATAAAAAGAGTCCATACTAGTTTCGTCCTGCAGACTGATGATGCCCTGCTAGCAGGACGAAACTAGTATGGACTCTTTTTAACTGTAAATATACTTTATTTTTATTATGTGTGTTAAGTGCGAAACCTGTGAGGGGGGAAAAAAATAAATAAATAAGGAATTATTGGCAATGAGAAAGCAGCCAGATCTTTTAGCAAAAAAAGGATCTGAACTGACATTTAATGGGCCTGAACCAGTAACTGGAATTACAAAATACACTGTCCATGGGACCCTAATTGAATGGGTTAAAAAGAAACATTCAGATTTATTGAAGTCACACAATAGGACTCGCACACAGTAAGTTGATGATGAGCTAAGAATCTCAATCTTTAACTACTGCTGTTCTATGACTAAGCAGGCAACAAATTCGAATGGCAACAAGAGTTGTTGACTGGACATTGTCAGCTAGAGAACATTATTAATTATGGGATTTTGAAAAAACCAGCAATCTAGAGACTTTGTAAATGAAGATATAGGAACAACCTATCATATTATCTTCAGTTGTTAAGCTTTGGCACAGAAATATCATAACCTCCATGGTCTTCTAAATCCCATAGACTACTGAGAAAAATCTGGTGATAAGGTTACTAAACCTTATCAAGGACACAAACCTTTTCACACAGAAAATGGAAATGTAGAAAATACAATAGACCATTTTTGGTCACTGTGTTAGGGGTGTTACAAACCTCTTCTACAGTTCACTCGTAGATCACTTGATCTAATTTATTGGCTTAAACACATATATACATACTGATAATAAACCACAGGCCAATACAGATTGCAGAACACTAAATTAACTACATACAAGCAAATCTCGGCGATGAAGACCATAACAGCAAATGAGAAAATAATATAGCTCACACAAGTCAGTCTGAACTGTTGACAGTCAGTATAGTTAACAATGCCTCGGCAATCAAGCATGCATTTGCCTTTGCACACTACTGGGCTGATGGATTTCGACATATCCTCAAACCTATTAGTCAACTTTAAGCAGCACTGTATCATTGACAATCTCATGTCACTCTCATCAGCAGCACCCATTAAAAACTCGAAAGATATATCTTCAGTCAAGGTGGTTATCCACAACCACAAAGCATCAGCTCATACTTCAGGGGTATCCTGAAATTACAAGCCTGCTGAAACTCCTTGGACATGTCTCCACAATATTGTGCATTATTTCAAGACCACACCCGGACCACTGGTTTCCTGTCATCCATGACATTTGGCAGTAGATAAACTCAGAATTACCAAATCACAGTTTGAGGAAATGTTACAAATGCTACTTCTAGCCTCTCTGATAAACCATGGTTCTTGCCCTTGTATATATAATCAAAAACAGATTATGGTTTTGGCAACCTTGTGGAGATTATCAGATGCTTAATGCTTGCACTGGTCCAGATAGATATCCAGTTCATCCATGGCAGACATTACTAAAGCGATCATCACTGTGGACTTTTTTGGCAAATTTCAACTTATTAGTCAACTTTTGGCAGCATTGTTTGATTGACAATGTCAAGTTGTTCTCAACTGTTAATAATTTTATTTAATGTTCGCACTAAATTATTATGATTGTATTTACGAGTTGATTTATTATGATATTTTAATAATTAGTTGTTCAATTACTTGTGGTTGTATTTGTAGTCTAATAGTCTTTTGCTGCCATCTCCTTTTAGTATTGTGTTTGTTATAATGGTTGTATATTGTTATGAGCCTGAACTTGAGAGAGAGACGTCGTCTGATCTGCTTGGATGACAGAATGTCTGTCATGTTTGTTCTTTTGTACTTAACTAAAATAAAATATTTAGTCTGTCTGTAACTTTTTATTATTAATGGGAATATCCTTTTGGAAATTTATTTGGCCAAGCATCATAGAAATCATTATTTTTCAAAGAAGAATACAGGAATGGACTGTAAACAATTTCAACATGTCTTTACCACCACTCTCTCTGCTATCTTTTAATAAAACACAAAACAACACATCAGCATCCATTAAAAACTCGGATGATATATACCTAAAGGTGGTATCTGGAGTCATCAAGTAGCAACTCATACTTCAGGAGTCTCCTGAGAATCGCATGTGATGATAAATGTATGCTTGATTGCTATGGCATTGTTGACTGTATTGATTGCTAACAGTTCAGACTCACTTGTGCATGCTATATTCTTTTGTGTTATTGCTATGTTCTTCATTATCAAAATTTGCTAATATATAATTATTTCAGTCTGTATTTGCTTGTGATTTATTACCTGTATATGTGTAGAACCAATCATATAATGCAATTCCCTTTGGGTTTCCCTTATATGTATGTTCGCTATACATTCCTCATCCATTTGACCAGTCTGGACGAAATTTTGCATAGTTATCCTGTAGAACCCTGTGGAATCCCTAGGCTATCTTTGGACCCCATGCACTTCACCCTTCTCCTGATTTTATCAAAATTTTGGCAGCTATCCAACTTATTTCTCATGGGGACTGCAGAATTAGACTTAAGCACTTTTTAAAACCGAATCATAATTTATATTAATGTAATATCATATAGTGTAATACATTTTTTAATTATTATGCTGTACAGTTAAGACAAATTATCACTTACAACTTATGAATTATTTAATTAATTTTCGTAAGTTTTCTGAGTTTTGTAGAGGGGTAAATTGTGCTTCTTTAAGGTATAAATCACCTCTATATCCCCTATGGAACAGGGATAATAAGTTATTTTTTATGAATACGGCTTTTTCACTGTTTTAATCTACTTTTATTTTCACTCGCCATATCTTCTCACCGGATTTATCAGTTTTCATGAAACTTTCATAGATATGCAGAAAGATTTCTAAGGATGCTAACAAAGTTTGTTTCATCAATTTAGGTTTAATAGGTTTTCAGCAATTATGATTATAGCAGAGGAGGGTATATGCAGTGCCTTCGCTGTCATGGTGAAAGTGACTGTGAGCTCTCCATTCTCGCATTGGTGTGTAGTGCAAGATGGCAGTAGTCGAAGGAAAGGGGCTTAAATGGTAAAGATAAGATGGCAGTGCCTGTATTCTCATGCGAAAAGGCTCCTACAACAGATGCTTTTTGAAGTTGTATGTTTTACTGACATTCTTGCAATATTTTACTATTCAAAGTTTATTATCAACTTTATGACTTAATTTATAGTAATTTAGTATTTCTGGGGGACTTTTAAATGTGAAAATTTATGGCATAGTTCATCAATACATGCTTTTAGGATATTTACATGGCTTAGTATTACAACCTGGACTTGGTATCGAAGGCCTTGATGGTTTTCAAGTTACATTCGAAAATTTGGAAAAGTAGAATCAGACTCGAAAGTTTTAATTTTTCAGACATGAATTGGATAGATTTGAGAGATGCAGAGTTAATAAAAGACAAAATTAATAAACGACAAAGCATTGGAATAATTATTCATCAGCTGAAGAATGTTATCAAATATATTAATTTTGATATCGGTTATATTTTTCGAATAAAAAAATTCCAATGTGTTGTTTAAATTTTACATTTCCATAAATACTGATGTTCTAGAAATAAAAGCCCAAGCAAAGCTAGGGAATTAAAGCTAGTTATAAATAAATAAAAATGGAGAAGTATTCTAACATTTATTTTCTGTTGAATTCTTTAAATTATTCAATTGTGTTGTTATTAATTCCTCAGTATTTTTAATATCCCTTTTGAATTGTTTAATTAATATAATAATCTCTCTACTTTCAGATGACTTTTCAGATTGAGCCTTTTAAAAGCCGAACTATAAAATCCTTGCTGATTGCCATCAAATATGTAATAAATAATTATGGCACTCATCCAGCATTCTATCAATATCAGCAAGGAAAAAGGAAACTCCCACTTTTGTATATTTATGATTCTTACTTAATCACTTCTCAGAATTGGAGTGAATTACTCCATCCTAATGGAAAACACACCATCAGAGGAACCTCTGTTGATGCATTGATCGTAGCTTTGCTTGTTGATCAGAAACACAGAAATGATATAATCAAAGCAGGATTTGATGGATTTTATACATATTTTGCTGCAAATGGTTTTACTTATGGCTCATCTTGGAAAAATTGGAAGAGTTTGGCAACTTTCGCATATGTAAACAATTTAATATTTATTCCAAGTGTAGGACCCGGTTACATTGATATAAGTGTCAGACCATGGAATTCACAGAATACTAGAAGTAGAAGAAATGGAACTTATTATGAGACAGCTTTTAAATCGGCTATTGCATCACCAGCAAAAGTTATATCTATTACTTCCTTCAATGAATGGCATGAAGGTACTCAAATTGAGCCAGCTATTCCTAAAAGTACCAAACATATTGTGTATTTAGATTATAGCCCTCAAGATCCTGATTTTTATATACACTTAACTAAGAAAATGGTTACATATTTTGAAAAAGAAAGGAAGAAACAGTTGCGTTCTGCTTGATCTTAAGTACATTATTGCTTTCTCTAATATATTTATTTTTTGTTTCTCTAATATATGTATATATACTAGAGAGAGAGAGAAGCAAGAAAAATAATTATAGACTTTGAAAGTATCATTAATGTTTTGTATTACATTTGAATAAAGCTTTTATAGAATGCCTTGTACTGACATCACATTCCAATGCTAAGCATTTGGTTTTCTAACTAAGAAAATAGTTCAGGCTCACTCAGACTAAAAACTAATCTCAGGTGGAGAAGTATGTATTTTATTTAATTCAAATCTTGTAATGCATATCACATATTTGTCTTTTTGTGACAATTCACAAAATTGATTAGGAGATTAAGTCTGTGGATTTTTTTTTTTTTTTAATTTTCATTTTAAAACCTTTTGAATGACGAAGCCTTTTAGATTTTTTTGCATATTCTGAATGCCACCTGCATTTTCTTAATTATACTTTATACTTTGAAATTAGTTCTGAATTTGTTTAGACTATAAATAACTAAAGACGTAATGAAATCTTTATTTTTAATTAAAACAAAATATCTTTTCTGAATTTGAACTCTGAAGGGAAAGGAGTTTAATGTAGTTTTAAAAAATTTTTAAAAAAAAGAAAGAAAGAAAATGAAACTTAATGTAATCAATGTCTTAGTATTATTCTATTAAGAATTACATTGATTGTAGAAAAATTCGGGTACTTTCACGCAACTACACAATATGTATATACATACATATGGTTCTGCTCAATCGAATTAAAAGCATATGAACTTACTATTCATAAAATTTCTGTTTTATTGATTGATCGAAATATAATTTTCAAATCTTGAAAGAATTAAAAAAGAAAGAAAGAAATACTTTAATGGATTTAATTGAATTAAAAATTTAAAGAAATCATGAAAATAATTCAACCATAATTGAAAACTTGGAATTTTTGTTGTGTTTTTTCTATTCAGGTTGTTTATTTATTGTATTTTTTAATTTTTCCTTTCTATTTGTCATTTTAAGTTTGTTTCTAACACAAGAACATATCACATACATGGTTATTCCTCTCTTTTGAAATTGTATTAATTTTGAATTAATTAGTATTTAGCTTGAGATGTTTAAATTAGGTAAATTATTAAAATATACAAAATATTTCATTTAAATATTATATATGGTTAAATATAAAAGCAGTTAATAAAGTGTTTTAAGTTAATCTTTTAACTCAACATTTCAAAAAAAAAATCAGAAGGTCATTTATGACAGACATTATTGTCTATTCTATATTTTTAAATTTGATTTCCTACAATAGCAAGTCTAAAATACAGAAATAGACAATAATTTGATTCAAAATTATTGAAGTGTTTATAATTTTATTATTTATTGTTTTGTTTTGTTAACCCTAGAACTCTGAGATACAGGTGCTTTTAGTTGTCCTATTTTCCTTTAGATGTGAAAAAGTTTTATGTGTGCGAAATATAACTGGAATAAATTAGACAGACACACAAAGCTGAAATCTAAAAGTCATTATAATTAAAACATTAAAAATAGGACCCGTTTCGCTATAATTACAATAGCTTCATCAACTAATTTACATTAAAAATACTGGAGCTTATATACATTCATGGAGCTTAAAGGATAAATTATATAAATCAATCAGAATTTTGTTAAGTGGAAAAACCAATCCACTTAACCAATCCAATATATTAGGAGGATAATAAGGGAACTCGCTAGCAACGGTGATATAATTTTTAGTTTAGCTGATAAACTTAAGGATAATGCATTGAAGATTCCTGTTATTAATTTTCTTCCAAAAACGCAAAAAAATAGAATTGGCGATAATTTATATCCAGTTCGTCCCATCGTTAATTGTGACGGTTCAGCCATTAAAATTTTGTCTGGATTTATTTTTCAGAAACTCTCGTGTTTTTTTGTGAAATAATTTTTTTCAGTAAGCAACAGTGCTGAATTGATCTCAAGTTAATGCAGACTAACTTCATCGATAATTTTTCTTTTTTCTCGCTTGATGTAGATAGTTTATTTACCTCAATTTCATATGACCTGGTATCACAAGTGTTTGTGCACTTTATTTCAAAAAATTATATGGGTTTTATCAATCAGCAGCAAATGAATAGATGTCTTATTTTAATAAGAGCTTTATTTAAAATGCAATTTTTCGTCTTCGAGGGTAAGTTTTTCCAACAACCTTCGGGGTTATCTATGGGCCTTTCCTCCTCTATGATTCTAGCAGAATTAGTTATGATGTATATAGAGGACAACGTGTTTATTATTTTCGATGAAGGGCAACTTAATCTACCCCTTTATTGTCGGTATGTCGATGATCTCCTCTTGTACTCAGATTCCACAATTCAAGACGGCATATTAGATATCAATGGTATTCATCCCTGCATAAAATTCACTATAGAGAAAGAAGTAGATAATTCACTACCTTTTCTTTACATATTGATAACAAGGAGAGATAGGAAATTCCACACCTTGGTGTATCATAAAACAAACAAATCGAGACATCTCATTAAATTTTTATTCCCAGAACCCTTTGTCGTTTAAAATCAATTGTATAACCATGGCAGTAAATAGAGCATTTCAGCTCTCAAATACACTCGAACCTTGTAACTCAGAAATTAAGACTACTCGTAATATCTTTTTAGGTAATGATTACCCTGGGATATTTATAGATAAGCAGATGAGAAAGGCATGCCAGAAATATTATCGTAATGACATGATTGTTCCTAAAGTTCAAACAACTTATGTTTCTATTCCTTACCATCATCAGCTCTTCAATGGCCCACAGAACCTACTTAAACCCCTCCAGATTACATTAACGTCTCCATCTCATAATACAATATAGCGTTTTCTATCTTCTAGGAATAATTCCTCCAATATTTTGAACAGAAAGGGAGTAGTATATGCCATTAAATTTAAATATACTCAGGGCAATTGCCTTTATATCAGCGAGACGAAGCAAAGACTGAAAAAGTGTATTCAACAGCACACTTCAGCCATAGAAAACTGGGACAATAACTATTCTACATATTTGCATTTAATCGGTAGTAATCATCAAATAGATTTAGTAATCCTTACGTACTTTTGTAACTCTCCTACCGTGGTTCGCTAGCATACATGTAAATTGTGACCACTAGATTCTATAAGAATCTGCATACGTGCCTGGTATGTTGTAGAACACATATTTTATTTATGTGAGGAGCAAACTCTTATCTCTGAGCGTAAGTTC
>JAFIDM010009631.1:246155684-246183771 GCA_023159025.1 Thereuonema tuberculata | reverse complement strand
TAAATCCTTGGAGATCACTAACAATGAACAGTTGATAAATCTTTAATCCTTACTTTATTTGCATGATTAATCTTTTATCAAATTACTTTAAACACTTGAACTAATCTTTTATCTTTCTCGATTACTTGATTAAACTTTAATCAAATTACTTTAAGAGCTTTGACAAATCTTTACTTGATTACTTGCTAACGCCATTAAATACAATCACGAATAGACCTTTCGATTCTTCCGAGAATATAATTCCGCTGTATTAAAATGAAAAATAAATTGACTTACGTTATTTTTCATCTGATAAGATCTTTCGGGATTGGAACGTCCTAAATAAACCTAATATTGTCGAATGTCTGTTGCCTAGCGACAATATGAAAACTCCTGAAAGATATCACAAACATAAGATTAGTTCTTTTAGACTTTATAAGTTTAAAATCCTATTTTAAACTTTGATAAATTCCTTGCAATAATTCGATGTACAAATCCTTTTCTTCCTTATCGAATTAAATGCGAAAGAATCCATCGTTGATCTTCTAACATCAAGGAATCAAGCGATCTTCCAAATACGTCTATTCATGGCGGAAAACGGAACAGCATCACCAGTAAAAGCAGAATCCCAAAACAATCGCTTCAAGTTCCTAAGAGCGTGTGATTTCTCTCTTGTTGCAGTAACAATCGGCACTGGATAAAAATGTGAGTCTCTTGTGCTTTAGCCTTTCAATTGTTGTAGCAACCGGATTCATTCTAGGTGAGTATTTCTTATGGCAATTGCTCTTTTAAATTATATTTCCGCAACAATTACATACATTACCCCGGAGTTTTCCTAACATTGAAGTTGATGAGAGATATAAATATATAACACAAGAATAACACATCTGCCGAAAAGCTGTAAGGTGGAGGGAAGAACAAAGGGGGCAATAAACATAGAGATGGGATAGGCAAAATATAAGCCAGATGGGTAAGAGGCTGAGAGAACACAAAAGATCATCTTTCGAGAAGACAAAGAAGCATTTAGACGAGAAATAAGAAAAGTGTTTCTGAAGATTGTATATATGTATATAAAGTGATGAAAATAAATAATAGGAATGAGAGGGAATAATGTAACAACCATCGGGCTGTTACACTTTGTACAGAGCAGAATGATTTCCGTAGAAAATGTGCAGAGTCTATCCTCATCCTCACAACAAATGGATGTTATAACGATACTTTATCGGTCCAGGCAATAGCTAAATATGGTTTCTGTAAAAAGTAATTAATAATTAATTATTATTTTTGTTGTTGTTGTTGTTGTTTTTTGCTATCATTTGTACAGAATTCAATTTGATGAAGCAGATGATTTCTGGTCCATAAGGGAAGTCGAACCAGACATTAGGACATGATATCAACTACCCTCAACCTAGGACTCTAATAACGGAGACAGCAGCTCAGCAGAATCATGACGCAAGCAATTGCAGCAAATATTTCCCCGGCCTCCGATTGGTTTTTCCACTTAACAAAATTCTGATTGATTTATATAATTTATCCTTTAAGCTCAATGAATGTATATAAGCTCTGGTATTTTTATTGTAAATTAGTTGATGAAGCTATTGTAATTATAGCAAAACCGGTCCTATTTTTAATGTTTTAAATATAATGATTTTTAGATTTCAGCTTTGTGTGTCAGTCTAATTTATTCCAATTTTCCTTTAGAGTTCACAGCCTATTGAACTACTATTCCTGCTAGTTTTCGGTAATCAACTGTAGAAGGCTCTTGCTACATCATAGAAATTATACAATTATTAATTACATTCTCAACATCAGTAGATAGAAGCATTGTAATTTACATTTTTAAAATTTGAAATAAATTAGAACTAAAAAAGACAAAAGGAAAAAAAAAAAAAGCTAAGAGAGAGAGATGGCCAGTTAAAAAAATGAATATGTTAAATGAAATTGTTGTCCATTAGCATTATCTCCATATTCCTTCCAGAACAAATGACTGTAGATTCTTTATAATTTAATTTGCTTTATAAGAATTTAAAAGTGGAAACGGACTATTTGCTTTAGGCTAAGGCTTAAGATTTATTTCCTAAGTAATTCCTTTAAAAGTTATTTGTATTTGTTCTCTTCTAACAGTACATTTTTGGAGACATTCACAGTTGAAACTACAATAAAAGAACCAAGTTTTATGAAATGTATATTGTTTTTGATTTTCTACTGTAAAGCATATTAGTGATCTTTATTTCTATATGTATTCAAGGGAATTCATTCTAAATTTGTAGTTTTATGTAAGTATATAGTGAGTGTTTAATTTTTATAAATCTCTTAATTTTTTTGACTAGTAAATAATTTTAATAAAATAAAAACCAAATACTGCACATAAATAAACTAATCATATCTTATAGTTTGTCAACAGAGGGAATCGGGAACAGCCATTTCATCCTTATTAGAGACTCATCAACTCGATCCATCCTCCTTGATGACAAACCCAGAAAGGCATGAAAAAAAAAAAAATGGAAATTACCTTCGCTCCTGAAAGTGACTCCCAAACAAAATAAACAACAATTAAAAAAGTGCTAAAGTGCACATAAAGAACCTTCAACCTAACAATGGCTAGGGTACAAAAGGTTTTTTAATTGTTTATTTTGTTTGGGAGTCACTTTCCAGAGCGAAGGTGATTTCCATTTTTTTTTTCACATCTTTCTGGGTTTGTCATCAAGGAGGATGGATCGGGCTGACGAGTCCCTTATAAAGATGAAACGGCCATTTCCATTCCCTCTGTTGACAAACTAAAAGATATGATTTGCTTATTTATGTGCAGTATTTGGTTTTCATTTCTTGATAATTTTCCTGCACTTTCAATTTTGTTCATAGGCAAATAATTTTTAATATGATTAAATGTACATTCTATAATTTACTTCTCAGAGAAATTAGAATTTCTTTAGTGTAGATTAGAATTACATAATTTATATATTCTTTTAATTAGATATTAAATATTGTGTTTCCATTTTGAGAACTAAGTTTATATATGAGAAACATTTTTAAAATTTCTTGTATATATTTAAAAGAAATTTTACTAAGAATCACACTGTCTTGTTACTGTAAAGAAAAGGAAAAAGAAAGGAACACATTTCATTGTTGAGGAATGTGGAACATTTTTAAATACATTCTTCCCTTTAAATTTATTTTTTTTAAAAATGTTCTATTGACATAAAATTTTGTTAATAGAACAAAACTTCTATTTAAATTAATTTCAAATCAATTAACAAAATGATTTTCCCAAGATTTCTTTATTGAATTATCTGATACATGCATTTTTAAATTAACTTTTTTATCCCTCACTTTATCATTCTTCAGTACATATATGTTATCCATATTTTCTCTATTTGAAATATATATATATATATATATATATATATATTATAGTGCAAAACGCATTGCTATGTCACTTATCTAGTCACTGTGATGTGCATTTTCAACTTGAAAATATAGGATATACTTGTTTGTTAAAAACAGCAGAAATCCCACTAGCGCAGCTGACTTTATTGAAAAATTGTTAAGGACTCGGCCAGATTACTACAGAGATGCATCAGAGGTGGTGATAGTTTTCTAGCAGAAATACAAGCTTTGTCTTATCCTTACAGAAATATCAGTGATTTTGACAGATAATTGCAGAATATTAGCTTATTAAAAATAAAAAGTTTTCTGACAACTTATCAGTAAATGTAGAGGGCTACTTTCTGATTTTCTTATCTTGATTTACATCCGTTAATTATCACACTTTTATTCTCAACAGGGCTCTTTTGTTTTCCAGATTTAGGTTTTTCTCATTTTTTCCCCATGTATTCTGTAATCATTGTCATTCTTTCTTCTTTTGTTTTCATTTTCATTTTATTTAAAACATAAATCGCTGTTAGAGAAAAGAAAATATTATTTGTTTTTCAATAAAGCTAATATTCTCTTTTCTTAAAGAGATTATTTCACAGTTGTCTGTACTTTTAAAAATTAGAAATGAAACAAAACAAGGCTCTGAAATTTGTTTCTTTCTTTCCTTTTTTTTTAATATTATGTAGGATAGTAAAACTACACTATTTGAACACTTAATTTTCTGTCACTTTTAAACTCAATTTATTATCTTGATGTTCTTTGTTGTCAAAAGAAAATTTTATGCTCAATGGGTGAGCATTGTGTTTTCATTCTTCTCTCACTGCCATTTACAATAATTCATTCATTCATGTTATGAAGTTGTCATTTTGGTTGTTTTGAGTGGTTTAATGGTAAAAAAAAAAAAAAAAAAAAAGTCATTAGCATCTTTTTTCTTCTGTTTTCATAATTCCTCTTTCTTAATGTGTAGCTTATTATTATTATCATCCCTCACAACCCAAATAATGTAAAAATTTTACTTTTATCAGATGGCATTAAGCAAAAGGGAACTAATTTTTACTTGTATAATAAACTTTGTTTATGGACAGTCTTTGTATTTTATAGAAAAAGGGGAATTAAAGTTATAAGATAATTATTGTAATCAGACTGTACTGACTTGTTTCATATCTTATTATTAAATTCTAAAAGGTCTACAAAATTGATGGCACTGCAACTTTGCAAAATATGACAACTCAGATGTGAGGATGTTGCAACTGATACTATACAAGAATTGCATTTCCCGTTTATACTTGAAATTAGGGATGGGCGAGTAGTGGTTTTTTGATTCGAGTCGAGTAGTTGAGCCAACTACTCGAGTATCGAGTCGAGTAGCACGGGTTATAAGTAAAAGACTTAGTTTCCAATAGTTTTTATTATAAAATTTAAAACGAAGATAAGGAAGATTTTAGAGATAAGGATCATTGGTTTACAATTATATAGGCCTACAAATGAATAAACTCAAAATTATAAAATTTTGACTTAATCTTTTTCTTTTACTTTACTTTTAATGTTAAAATGTGTAAATAAATTGATGAATCGATTACTTCAAGATATAAATGTAGTTAAAAAAGGGTCAAGTGTAAATAAAATAGTGTCAGGTAAGTATTAAGCAGGCCTAATATAATTCTAATATTGCATTTAGAATTAATCAAGTAAGTAAAGCACCCTAATAAACTACAATTGCAACATGTAAATTATAACTCAATAAATGTCTCCCGAGAGACGCTAGCGATCCTGGTGGCTGGCTGTTACACTAACTCAGTCTAGCAAGTACAGCACGATGTATTAAAAAGGAATCAGCTGATACTACAACCACTTGGAGCACTGTTGTGTTGATCGATTTCGTATTTCTGGGGAAAACTAACTGGAATGGATTAAAGTTTGGACTTTGGCTGTGGCAATGTGAATGCGTGATCGAAACAAAGTGTATCTTATTTAGTATCGATTCACACCCACTTCGGTAATATCGTAATCTTTTAGCGATACGCAGAAGGATATCAAACTCATTGTTGAATATGCTGGAATTTTTGTAATGTTAAGAATCGGGACATATTTATTTTTTGGCAACGTTAAGAGGAACTTTTTTTACCGATACTGATACGATAAAGATTACTACACGTAGTCTGCGATGCTGTCTCGGTCCCGTCTCTGTCCCGTCTGCATCGACTACGGTGTTCGGGAACAAAATATAGATGACTGTTGAATTAATTATTTTAGTTATTGCGTGATTATACGAATTAAATGAGGAGGATTAAATGAACCAACACACACTCAAGTATGTTTTTAATTTGTCAAACACATTTTTTGTAAAATAATAGCGATCGGCATTTTCAACACTTTTTAATTACTTGACTCGCGTTTTCGAGTAGTCTCCACTATTCGCTCGAGCTCCGAGTATTAAAAAAATACTCGACAGATACTCGAAAACTCGAGTACTCACCCACCCATATTTGAAATATGAATTGGGTTTAAAATAACTTTCCATTTCTTCCATATATATATATATATATATATATATATATATGTATGATATTTTTGGAATTAACATTCTAACAAAACCTTGATTGAACCCAGACTTTTTTTAATTCTGAAAGTATTTTTTTTTTTTTTTTTAATGTAATAGTTATTGATCCAATCTGCATGAAATATTGAAAAAAATTTAATTCATAATTTTAACATGGCAGTATGAAATATCAGTTCCATAGATTCAGCAGCTATATAAACTATATATAATAACAAACTATAACTATTTTTTTTTTAATCAGAAACTAAAACTGTGACAATATGAAATTTAAATTCTGCGAATTAACCAGATAAAATTAATGCGAATGTGGTTGACATATTCATGGAAACTCAATAATCTTCAAAAGTATGTCAAAATGATTTGAAGTTGTTAACAATTTTTTGTCTTCATTCTTCAAAAAAAATAGGAGTAGGATTGTCGGAAATTCGTAACATGTATGTGGATTATTCAGATGGATTTCATGTTGTATTATGGTTATCCTTTTTAGACTTCAGTGTTTAACAAATATTTAAAAAAAGATTAGCTCATTATTGCAATGGCAGATTTTGGATTATGCTGTGAAGAGGGACTTCTTATATACTTGAACCATTACTCAAAGCAGGCAAATAGTTTCTCCCACCAAAAAAAAAATAAATATGTATATACACTTTGTGACAAAAAAATTGAAGCACCATGAAGAAAACATTCAATTCAAATGAAACTTCGTAAGTGCAATGTGAATGAAAAGAACTGAAATTAAATCACATTTCACAGTGAAAAAGCAAATTTTTATTGAACAAAAGCAGCCATGTTGTTACATTATCAATACTGTTTTAGGAAGCCTCTGGCTGCTATGCATGTTGATATATGGCATGATGTGAAGTGAAACTTAAGTCCTGATGTTGTCTTGTAGAAGATCACACCAAGCTTGCTGAAACTGCTGCTCAAAATGCCAGATATTTGATAAAGGATGCTGTTGAGATCTTAGCATGTCCCAGATATGCTCAATAGGGAACCAGTTTGGGGATCTGATGGGCTAAGGAAAGCTTGAATTGCTTGCAGTACTGCTGGGAAACTTGTGCAGTGTGTGGATGTGGCATTATCATATTGGAAAATTGTTCCCTGGCAGGCAAGATGCAGAGGACAAAACAATGGGTTGCAGGATCTCCTATCAATTTCATTTAAAGTTCTTCAAATTACTACAAGAAAAAAATCTGCTGTCATAAGAAATGGCTTCCCACATTATTATACCAGCTGTAATTGCTGTCCCACATGACAATATTGTCAGGATTTGAGTGCAGCCCAGTTCTCCTCCATATGTGGATGCTATAATCATGCTGGACTCATTACTGAACACACTATGAGACCGTTGGAGAGCATGTCTCTTGGGCACAGCACCACTCTGGATGGAACTTCTGGTGCTGGTTCTTAAAGGCAGGTCTCGTATGGGATGACTGGAATAAAACCCAACATCTGCAATTCATCTATGTATGGTGTAGGTAGATACAAATTGCTGTATACCCTGTATATCTGTGGATGGTGGAGGGTGAAGCTGTTGGAGTTGCTAGGGCTTTCAATCACAACAAACTGGTTCTATCAGTAGTATTGTTAGGCTGACCAGAGCCTTGGTGATGAGAACGAATGCTATCGTGTAACCATCGATTCCAGCACCTCGTGCAGAAGCATCATTATGACCCAGATAGCAATCGATTAATCTACATGATTAATCCATCTGGCTTCTGACAGTCCCATGTGGCCTCTTTCAAAGTCCTGCAATTGCTCATAGATTCTTCAAGCTCATCATTCAGATAGTAAACTGATGTGAATGCAATAGTTCCATGAAGCAGTTTTTCTAGTAAGGTTGTGAGAGTTTTATATGGACAATGTAATGCAATTCCATTGAGCTACGGGTTTGACAATGATGATCACAATGAAACTTTAATCATTTGCATATCTAATGACAAGGTAATTGCATATGGCATGTCATTCAAATTATACACTTCCTTTATGGTGGTTTGATTTTTTGTCACAGTGAAAAATGGTAATTAATGAAATGCACAATTATATGCTTTCATAGCATGAGCTGGCATCGAGCTATCAGCCTGAAAGCAAACTATTGTGTAAACTAATTCTCATTTTTCATGTTTCATTATATGCACATTAAACATTCCTATTTTAGGAATATTTTGCATTTGTTTGTGTTCTCCTTTTATTAAATGTCTTTTGTGCCTAGCACTTAGCAGGCCAAGGTATTTAGCTGTCCTGGTTACAGTGATTTTCTTATTGTTGTTTGCTTTTGTGGGTCCCCACTCCCGGGAATGGGAGAGGGATCCATAGTACCCTTGCAAATAGTTTAACTTTTTTCTTCAAATGAAAAAAATGGAGTTGGAAATTAACTGATTTTCCTATTTGTACTCAAGCAATTTTTAGTACAGTTTAAAATTGAAATTTTCTACATATCTTAAATGCATATGTTGCAACATTTGCAATAAAAATCTTAACTGTGTAATAAATTACGTTATTTAGCTACCATCGTTTTTCTTCTTCTTTATTTTTTTTTTTTTTTTACATTGTTTGCACCAATCTACAGTAGTGGGTTTAACTACTGTACAAGGCTTGGTAGACTTTTATTTAAGAGGGAAATCATCAAAAATATTTGGTTAGGCATGTTTAGTCAGATTTCAGTGTTAATACAGGGTGTCTACAGAACTGGGAAAACCGGGAATTGTCAGGTAATTTTGTTATTCTGGAAAAAATCAGGGAATTTTGCAATTATTACTTAAAATCAGGGAATTTTTTGGTTGAACATATCGGTTTGGAGGTTTTTTTTTTTTTTTTTTTTTTTTTTTTTTTATTTTGGTTGAACAGATCAGGGAATTATCCGGGAATTTTAAAAGAAATTGTTCATGAAATCAGGGAATTTTTTTATTCAGATTTTGTAGACACCCTGTAATAGTATATATTTTTTAAGGATTGGCTATAGTTGTATTTATGTCAATTTCAATAAGTATCATATAGTTACATGATATGGGTCATTCCACAGAAAACGTACCTTTTTACGTACAAGGCAATTATTTACTTAAGAAATATTCAAAGTTCTTCTTTCAGTGGTTATAAACAGCAATACAAACGAAGGAAGATATGAACATTGGTATTCTTTGTTCTTTCATTTTATTTCTATTAAATTTTTAAACAATAGTGAAGATATGTATACCTCCGTTACGTGTCACAAGTGCTTCGTCAGAAGGGTGGTTAATTATTTCATGAATTTAAGGAAATATTGAATAAGTGAGTCACATTGTATTTCTTACATTAAAAGGTGAACTGCAGTTTGACATAAAAAAAAATGAGAAAATGTTAGCTTGAACATATGTCTTCAGGTTTGAAAGTTTGTCACAGACTTTCCCTGTATCCTCCGTTCTGAAGATATTTTAACAAATTCCCAATAGATGGCAATGGTATTCACAAAGAGTGGATGAAGGAGGAAAAGACGCCACTTTGTTTTAGCTCTTTCTTGTGTTTGGAGTAAAATAGTATGGTTTAACTATATTCTATCTAACAGTTTCTTCAGGATTCTCAAGACGGTTCTAATCTTTGTGTATCCTCCGTTCTCAACTTAGACAAATAAATAACATTGAGAAAATACATAGAACTTGTTGAAGTTATTCTTAAATATGATTCAATTACATTTTAAAGGATGTTCACGAGCTAACCTCACAATAAGCATGACAAACTAGGGAAATTTTGCAGAAATGTATCCTCCGTAGATGTATCCTCCGTTACATTAACATTGAATGGAGGATATTAATTTCGTAACAGAGGGTACAAAATCATTTATTTAAATACTATGAGTCTCAATAATTGATTTTGTATATGTACTATATTGTTTATTATCATTATCTCAATAATTAATTTAAAATATTTATGATTTTGGAATATTTGTTTATTATTATCGGTAAATTTCTTTTCTGCTATTTTGCGATAAGTTAATGTTCTGTTTAACCACTCAGTTTCACAATAAATTGAAATTTTACTTAAATTATGAGTTATGCTTTTAAAATATGGTAGATTTCATTACTGTATCTTATACTCTGTTACAGTTGTGTATCCTCTGTCCATATCAAAATTTTATTTTATTTCTTATTTCATGAAAAAGGAAGAAACAATGTAACAATTCATTTTATAATTCATAGAAGCAATAATACTGCTTAGAAAATAAATTTCAGATTGTTTGTCAATATTTTTTTTTTAACATTTTTGTCTCTTAAAAGGTACGTTTTCTGTGGAATGACCCATATAAGTGTCATATAATTTGAATTAATGGCTTCAATTAAAAAAGAATGATGTATTCAAATAGTTAAGTAATCTTAGATTTTTGCTTCAGTACTTACATCTTAACATTAAGCTGCCAAATTATTTCAACAGTTTTTAATAAATGATAAAGCATTCTCAAAACCAAGGGGTTGAGAAATTTTTAAATTTCAGTCTAAAATTGTATTTGCATTATGCAAGAATGGAGCCATTTTTACCCAAACTTCTATTATAGGTTTTGAAGTAATATAAATCTTAATTAAAGGTCTCTTGTAAATTTCTGTTTTGTTAGGAAATTTGTATTTTTGATATTACATTTAATTTTGAACTTGAGTAAGTTTTGTTATTTATTTTTTATCACATTTGAACAAATTGTATATCATAATGCATTGTTGTATTTTATAAATTTTTAAATTTCTGAGATAACATTTATTATGTTACAATTTTCTATGTCATTTTAAACCATTAAATTAATCATTGAATTTAAGAAATATGTTATTGGTATTGTAACGTGTCATTAAAAGAGTATTTTGTGAAAATAAAAATCTTATTTTAAGAATTAAGTTGTTTCTTATACATGAAGATCTTTAAAATATAGTTCAGTGAAGAACTCTGTTGTTGTATTTGTTCATGTTATTTATAAAAATGCTTCAAAAGTAATGGTGGTGGTTTGATAATATTGTAGGTGGGGACATGTTTTGCTGCTTCAGCTGGCTACAGTTGATGCAGTCAATTCTAGCCAGTTAAAGGGAAATCTTATGAGACAAGTGCATAAGTAGTAGTCTGTATGCAGAAGCATAAAGTCTTAAAATAATGATTTTTGTGTGTGTGTGTGTGTATGTGTGCTGGTTTATGATTTTTTATTAAGATGGAGGGTTGATTGGTTGCTCCAAATAACACATGCCCCAGTTAAGATCAAAAAAGCAGCGGTCAAAATTGTTTTGTTTGATGATTGGATTGAGTCTGTTTAGCTTGTACAAACTACTTTTAAAGGAGATTATTTAGATTATATATACTCATTATAGCCAAGTAGTCATTTCCCATTAGTTAAATAAAATACTTATCTATCAAAGCTTAAAATTCTTTTTTTTTATATTATTAGTGGGTCAATAGAAAATTGTGATTATAAAATTATTTAAAAGCAATTAATAACTTAAAAGTGTCTTTTTAAACTATTTGTGAGTATTAAAGTCTGGTATTCAAAAGCCAGCATGTCATCTATATTTTGTTAATTGAATTTTCAAGATGATAATATATTTAGAGGATTTAAATATATTTAAAGATTTTTTAATTCTACAGTAATATAATATTTAGAAATACATTTCGTTATATTCAGTAGAAATAACACAGACCTTAGATAATTAAAAGTCTCAAGATTTTAAAAAAGATTCATGTGTCGTGTTGCTGTGAAGAAACACTGACTAACAGGCAGACCAGTATTATAATTGAAACTTTAGACCGATTTAAAGCTTAAGTGAGAGAATTACATCCATATACAGCAGTACTTCTACACCTTTATATTTGCGTAAATCCTGCTGCACTCCAAACTTTTTTATTGAACAGAATCCTTTGAAAGACACTTAAGATTTACTAATGAATTTAACAGTCTGTTTTAAACATTTAGAGATACCTTGAAATATATTTTTAAGCCGATTTAACTGCCAATTAACATTTCATTAATCTTAATTGTTAGAACGGAACAGAATGTAGTTTTAAGTTTCTGTTTGTCTAGTTATTTGACATTTAGATTTTATTCTAGAGGTGAGCATTCGACTATTGTGAAGCTAAATGTTGATTATGGATGTATTCAGAATTTCTCATGGCACAAGGTTGAAAAGCTCTGATATATAGTATAAATGCAGTAGTCTTTGAATATTTCTCTCTATATCAGCGTTTCCCAACCGGTGGGTCGCGGAAGGGTTACAGGTGGGTCGCGACTTGATCCTTAAACTATCAGAAACCATCGAATAAACCATCAGAAAAGATCAGAAAAATCGATCATATATAAGGAAGGGATACAATACAAATATGGTTTTATTCTATATTCTTCTATTCCTATATATGTGGAGGTATTCTGATAAGGAAAGGTGGGTCGCCAGCTGAAAAACGATAAGGAAAGGTGGATCGCCAGCTGCAAAAGGTTGGGAACGGCTGCTCTATATGATAAATGCTAAGCATGTGACCTTGAACCTTATGCATGCACCCAGACAACAGCACATGCCAAAACAGAGGTAAATACTTCTATAGTAAGCACAGAATTACCTAAGGAAAAAACCAGTTCACTTAGTTGATCCTGTAATGCATTAATGCAGGAAGCAAATATGGTTGCATCACAAGAACAAGTTACTGTAAGGCCTGCACAGCCAAGCTAGAGGTATAATTTGGAATGTTTTCCACTAGTTTAAGAGTCACGGTAATGGAATATGAATTTCTGAATTACTAGGAAGACGCTATTGCTACAAATTTGTCCCATTTTACGGTGAAGAGAATTGTCAATGAGTGAAAATCAACAGGAGCTGCAGTCGGCGGGATCTGGTCAGTTTTCCTCACCCACACATTTCATTTTCCATGTCTGAATCCTTTTGGATATGGATGATATTTATAAAAAATGTGAATAATATAAAAATAATAATAACAGTACGTTAAAGATGCAAAGAATAATAAAAAAAAATCGAAAATCTTGTTTTCTTCTGCTTTGATTTGCAGAGATACAGGAATTAATTACAATGCTATGCAACTGAGAATACATAGAAGTAGTAGTCCATAAACCACGATTTTCATCTTTTTTCAACCGCCGTATAGTATGCACTAACTGTGTTAAAATATTTATTTATTTGTTATGGCTTCAAAAATATCTGCCTATTGGAAAGCTATATAACAGCACTTTTCCATGCTCAGTTCAGTTATTCTGTGATCCTTAAACAGTATAAAGAAAATGGACTGCAAATATTTGCAAAAATTTTGAAGGATTATCCATCAGTGCAGGAATGGCAGAATATATGACAAGAATTCACTAACAAAATTCCCACGAAAATGGCAAGCCTCAAAGTTAACCCTGTTAGTGATACGTCAAGATACATGTCATCTGTGGCACCAATACAGAAAGCTATAACTGATAGAACAAATTTGGCTCCATCAACTATTAATAAGCGTACTAAAAAACAACTCAATATGAAAATATATCACGAGGCACAGGTTCATGCAATCCTACCTTGACATATCCAGAAACGAAGGACCAGCTGTCGTAAGCTTTAAGAAAGATACCTTTCTGGCGATAAATGGAAATTTGTTGTACTTCTTGATGAAGCTTGGGTTTATTTAAGTGATTGTAGCAAGATATGAGCCATTTCATACCGTCCTCGTGATATAAAAGTGCGCTCCAACAAGAGCTTTCCTAAAGGCTTCATGGTTATCACTGGTTTTTGTTGTAAAGGTAAGACTTCAGATCCTTTGTGTAGCTTTCAATATCAAAGTCAGTGCTGCTTATTATCAGGTTAACATCTTGGAACCAATGTACTGCACAAATTCCAAGCCTGTACCAAAATAATAGATAAAGCTTTCATCCATCAGGACACGGCCTCGGACCATATAGCAAAGTTTTATATTAATTTAATATGGCGATATGAAAGCTAAGACCAGAATTCAGATCATCTCCTTTATCAGCATGCCAGTCAAGTTCCCAAGGACTACTGTAGCTTCGGAAAACGTCGGTTCAAGACAACTGGAAAGTCACACGAGGAGTGAATTGGATTCCACTCATTCCTATGCAGAAAGCTCAACTACAATGGAAACTTCGATGCAGAGCGATTGTTAGGAATAGGGGCGGTCACATAGAACATAATACATGTTGGCACTATGGCTTTTTCATAAATTTAATCTTTAAATTTAAAAATGGAATTTAATAATTTTAAAAAGAGAGGCCCTCTCTTTGTTATAATCTATATTCAATGTCATAAAAACATGTCATATTCTCATCTTCGCAAATGTTAGCAATATTACAAATACACAAATCAAACTTCAAAATGATCTTTTACATATACAAAAATGGTCTCATGACAACAAAAACAAAATGACAACAATTAATGAACACAAAACAAAATTAATAATAATCCACCCCAAAAAACAAATTGCTGATACAATACAACAAATATATTATCACAGCCATGAATGTCTAGTCATAATCCAAACTGTATCACATGCACAAAAGTAACATTAGTTAATGACTTTAAATATCTAGGAATAGTCATAAATAACACTTTTACCTGGAGTAATCACATAAATCATATATACAGATGGCTTAATGTACTTTCATATTTATTTTATCATATCAAATATCTCTTGCCAATCAAAATTAAAATTATTATCTATTATGCCTTCTTTGACTCTATAATTAAGTATGCAGTTCAAGTGTGGGCGAATACCACACAGATAAATCTCAAAGAAATTAACACCTTCAAAATAAAATATTAAAATTAATATTTACTAGAAATATTGGAATGATGAGAACTTGAAATAAGCTTTTACTGAATATGAAATACTAAATCCCCATTAAAATTCCTCTACTACATATTAACTCAAAATTACTGTAAAATAATAGAACTGAAAAAGAGAAACAAATGCCACCCTCAGAGACAGCAGAAAAGTTACAATGGATTATCCTTTTATGCATAACAAATATGGAGAACTTCACATTAATCACATATGAGAAAAAACAGTGAATAGTATAAATAAAAATATAAAATTAGATCACACAAGAATTTCAATATTTAAAAAACAAATAAGAAAATGGTTAATAATAAATGCTTGAAGAAATACAAATATGATTATGAAATGCACTTAAGGTTAGATAAGTTTGTATGTATGTGTTGATATGTGTATACTGTATTTGACCATATTATTTCGAACTATGTTTTGACTACAACAAGGAGTTGTTGTTTTCGGGAGCAGCCTGGCAATTTATAACTTTCTTATTAATAAAATTGTTATTTGTATACGGATATATATATGTATATGTATGAACATGTACAACAAAATAATAGAAACTAAACTAACAAATATTATTGAACATTACCATATATTGGGTTGTTTCATAATTATTGGCCGATTCCGGCAAGAGTAACTTGCAGAGCCAGTTTAAAAGGACGATCATAGTAGGAATTACCAAAAACCCCTGCAAAGTGAATTCAGTTCAGTCCATGTGTTGAAAAAGGTATTTCAGTCAGATCAAAGCAGTTTGTGACGTGATGGAGCAACACGATGTGATATTAGTGATTTTGCACGAATTCAAATTTGGATGTAATGTGTCTGAAATGGTTGTCAATGTCAATAAAGCGTGGGGTATCAGCACGACGAGTGACAGAACTGTCCGTGAACTGTTTTCAAAGTTTCGTGCCAGTATGTTGACATCGACCATAAGCCAGGAGCCAGTCCGGTTGTGTGTGGCATGATACAGTTAAGGCAGAAAGTGGAAGAAAAAACAACGTCCACTGTACATGAGCTCAGTTCCTAACTTCCCTTATCCTCCAGCAACGGTTTCCAGACACCTGGCAAGGTTAAAAAGCTGGATATCTGAGTTCCACACACACACATCGAATAGCAGCAGATACTGCATCTGGAAACATGCATTGCCCTCCACATGAAGCTAGCATTCCCTTTCTGCATTGGTTGATTAAAAAGGGTGCTTTACGACAAGAGAAAGTGAACAGCGCAGTAGCTCAGTAAAGGGTAACCACCGAAACAAATATCCAAACCCAACTTGCACCCACAGAAGGTTCTGATCTGTGTGTGGTCGACTGCCAAGACTGTGGTCCAAAATGAGTTTTTGTCGAATGGCTAAACAATCTCAACTGTCATCAGCTGGATGAATGTCACCAGAAACAAACAACATGCAACAAACAACCATTCCTCGTCAATCGTTTGGGTCCCATACTCCTGCATAATGGAGAACGACCACATGTGTCTCTTGGGGAAAAAAATCAACACCTTGGGATACGATGTTCTTTCTCACCCGTCATACTCATCAGACTTGACCCTTTCAATCTCCACGTTTTGCCATTTGGACAACTTGTTGAGTGGCAAACGGTCCGCTAACAGGATGCTGTGATTCATGCCATTAGCGATTTCTTAGACCACTGATGCCAGCTTCTGCCATCGTGGCATTTTTGCACTGAAAAGACGTTGGGAAAATTGCCTATATTTTTCGGAATAAAATGTACTTCTTTGTCTGTTACTGCTGGTTTTTTATTTGTGTCAGAATTGACCAATAATTGAATCGCTAACTGCAGAAAGGAAACAAGTCCAATTTTGCCAATTTCACAGGAGAGACAAAAAACTTAGTAAACCCTAATACACTACTGATATTAATTTGTTGATATTTTAGTTTTATGTGACTGGGCATTCTGGACTGCTATGTACTTATAAAATATTTAAATATTTTAAGAGGAAAGGGTAGAGAATTTTTTTGTGTTAAGGACATGTTCCCTTTCTGCCGTAAACAAGAATTTTTAAAAAACTTTCGTGAAAAGCAATCAATATACAAACAGAATATTTTGTGAAAATTGATGTTAATGAAATAAAACAATGTCCCATACATGAAATAAAACAACGAAATCATACATTTGAACTTTGAAAGGAATTTCAGTGAAAGTTCTTAATTATTATAGTTTTCTTCTGTGGTTGCCGTTGTCGTTGGCCATGACAAAATCGGATTCCAAAAATTCATTTTATCTTCCGGTATGTATACCAATGTTTTCTTAATGTCTTCCATTTTTTTGTTGTTAATTGGAAGTACAGTTGAATAAGCTTTTCTGGTAGGAGTCTGAATTGGCTGTTCTGCATTCCGAAGTCTGAATGAATCCATTGCTAAGCCGGCGATGTTCATGTTACATTGCACCGTGTTAGGGTTCTTGGATGAAAAAGTCATTTCTCTGTATTTTGATATGGCAAAAGCCCTTTTTTGTTTTTTTTTGGAACATTTTTACCATACGAATCATCACATAGGCAGGTCTTTTTATAAAACTTGGGCCACCATGAACTGAAGTCAATGAAATCATCGACATTCATTTTAATGACAGAAAATTTGCTTAAGATTTTCGATGATTTCATTATAAGCTCTACAACTTCATCAAGAGTGTAGTATCTTTCTTCTCTTCTCAATTTTCTTCGGATGATGCCAAAATCTCTATCATTTGCCCTGGACTAGTTCCCTTTCTGCGGTAAATAGAATATTGAAGGCGTTGTCATGCCAATACTACTGTGCGGACGTGTTTCCTTTCTGTATTAAACGTTGTGTCTTGTTCCTAGCCACAATTTTAATAAAAAAAAAAAATTCGTAAAACTTGGACATGATGCCTTTCTGCAGTTAGCGATTCAATTATGAAACAACCCAAAACATATATTAATAATAAAAATAAAAAAATCACCAGAAGATTGTATACTGATATATTCAGTCACTATGTATATACTTCTTACTACGAATTTGTGTATATGTAGAATGTATGTGTGTATACAGGGTGATTCATAAAGTACTGGAAGCTGCACCTCCAGTTTAGCTTCACTGCTATGCAATATGTCGCTTTCCTATTATCTGTGGCTTTTAATCTGCAAGGTTTCTGTATAGATTCAGAGTAAGTTTGTATTACATTTCTCGATAATCCCAGAGAATAACAGATTCAAAGAAGAAATGAATATTTTTTTAAATATTTAAAAGATATTAGAATTATTCCTCCTTATTTTGATGTTAACAGGTTTCTTACCCAACCATTCCAATCAAAAAATAAATAAATAATTCATACAAAATAAATTCACAATTGTTTCATCAGTTTAAAAATGCCATCGTTTCTTTTTTTTAATGCTAATGTTGATTTTGAGTGACAATTTTTTAAACATTCCATGCCCTATTTTACTTTTTTTTTTTTTACACCGAATTTTTATTAGAAAAATATTTCGATGTTCATTCTTTATTGGCCTATTTTTCCAGTACTTCGAAAAATAGGCCTCTAACGGTCCTTGGGGATGAAGGAAGTAAACTTTTAAGTTTGTCAACATTGTTGCATTTTAGCAAGTTTCTAGCTTGTATGAGCAAATAATTAGATCATTTAGTAAATATGGTTTACCATTACTGAAATATCAGTTAATGCACCTTTAGTTTATGTTGCTGGTCTGCAGGCTCACAGACTTACTTGAAGCCACAGGACAGGAATGGTGATGTGTGTTTTATGACATGCAACATGCTGATTTACTTTTTACTACTTGCAACCTCAACAAGGTTGCACACTAGGAACCAGTAAACCTTCATTTTTATTGCACATCTTAGTTGATAGTGAAGAATGTAGTAATTAAAAAATTACCTTGTATTATATAATGGGGGGTGGGTGCATAAAAAGGCTTGAACACTGAATTAAGCAAAGTGGTTGATCTACAATTTCAGGAGTTTTTTTATTTAAAACTGAACAAAAAGTATATTGTATTAACATTATTTCAGTTGCATAGTTATCTTTAGAATTATAGACAAATATGACCCCATTCATGTTCCATCTTGAAAAATTGGGAAAATATTAAGAAACATGTTTTATCTATATATACATACATATATATTTTAATGACCTTTTTGAGATTTAAAAAAAAAAAAAATTAGGAAAATGTTCAAAAAAAGTTTTGTTTCCAAAATACCTAATGTGATTTATCAAACAAAAGTCTTTTTTAAGGGATTTAAAATGACATCAGTTGAGCTCTCTAGGACAAAGGGTTGCTGAGTAATAAAAGTTTGTGTAACTGGAAATTCTCTAAATTTTCATTTTTGCTATTTTGAAAATTAACTAAAAAAAAAAACATTTACTGGTCAAAAACAATCTGAAACATAAAGGTTTAATTTTTTTTTTTCATGTTGATTTGACATGGAATGATCCCCACAACATACATACAAATTTCAATAGTGACATGTTTGATTAAACAGACGTGCTCTACATAAAATACACATTTCCTTGAAAACATCTTTAATTTACCAACGATATTTCATTTCTTTCAACAAGAAACTTCATTAGGTTTTACAAATTAGGATAAGAAAAATTCTTATTCTTCTTCCTCTAAACTACTAAATTCATTAAGAATACATGTATTTTGTGTATTCTAAAGAATGTACAAAGTGGATTTAGGAAAAAAAAAAAACGTGCTGTATTTATGATACTTCTCATAATCACAGCCTTATTCAGAATGTAAAATTTCAAAAAAAAAATACATCCTCTGTTCAGATTTTCTAACATACACACACTACTCTAATGTTAAACTATGTAACGTGGTATATCGTTTTTTTGAGAACACATTAAGAAAGGGGTGATGGGTACTTGGGATTTACCAAAATATCTAAGCCATCAGGACATCTTGGTTTTGACGTTACTGTGTTAACATTACCTTTTTATTTATAAGGATAAGACTATTTATTTATTTACTTATTTATAACTTGGTATCTTCCACTCGTTAATAGGCCTACTAGTACAGTGAAACTTGGATAGCTCAAAGCTGAAGGGACCAGAGAAAAAGTTCGAATTATCCAAAAATTCGAATTACATATATTCTCTCAAACAGAAGAGATAAATAAAAAAGATTAACTCCACGATCAAAGATACACATAAACTTTATCTAACAAGGGAAGTCCGCGAAGTGTTACTCTGAATTTGATATTGGTTTATCGGTCACTTTATAGAATTTTCAGCGCTGAGTCCGAATTTGATATTCATTTTCATCTCCGGTTAATAGTTTTCGAGATATCCGCATGGGGGCGTAAAAACTTTAATTTGTTATAACTTTTTAACAAATTGAGATAGAATAAAAATTCCAACGCATTTATGTTACTTGCATACATGATTACCATGTGTGTCAATATGAACTGAATCCGTCAACTAATTTAAAAATGGTGGACCCAAAAACCTAAATTTATGGCACTTAAAATGGAAAATAGGCTCATCCAACCCTAACTCAAAAACTGATTGATAGGTGGCAGCACAAGATAGGCAAGACAGCGCAGTTACAGCAATTTGATAATAGATGGCGCCTTTGTGCGTAGCCAAATAAAACCAATAAACTTATTTAAATCTCCTTAACCGGAAATACAAATTAAAATTAAAACATACAGAATTATAAAGAAATAAAGCCACAAGGAAAGCATCACTATAACTGTAATTCCATTAATAACTTAACTGACAAATTTACATAAATATTTTATTTTGCAAATTTTATATTTTTTACTGATTAACAAAATTAACATAAACAAAAACGTTATAAAATGTTAACAATGAAAATGTTTATTAATGAAGAAATGCAAAAAGCACAAAGGAAGCTCACAGTGACTACATAACAAAAATGTTTGACTACAACGTTAATTCGTATTTCCGGTTAAGGAGATTTAAATAAGTTTATTGGTTTTATTTGGCTACGCATAAAGGCGCCATCTATTATCAAATTGCTGTAACTGCGCTGTCTTGTGCTGCCACCTATCAATCGGTTTTGGAGTTAGGGTTGGATGAGCCTATTTTCCATTGAAAGTGCCATAAATTTAGGCTTTTGGGTCCACCATTTTGAAATTAGTTGACGGATTCAGTTCATATTGACACATGTATGCAAGTAACATAAATGCGTTGGAATTTTTATTCTATCTCAATTTGTTAAAAAGTTATAACAAATTAAAGTTTTTACGCCCCCATGCGGATATCTCGAAAACTATTAACCGGAGATGAAAATGAATATCAAATTCGGACTCAGCGTTGAAAATTCTATAAAGTGTCCGATAAACCAATATCAAATTCAGAGTAACACTTCGCGGACTTCCCTTGTAAGAATATTGCTACCTTTTTTTTTTTCGTTAAATCAAACATTTTTTACTAGCTTTATTATTATTCACTTTAAAAAAAAGGCAGATATTTTTAATTGCTTCGTTGAATGCAATCTTTGAGTCATAGCATATGATTCCAACCTATCAATTGATACAAAAACACATTCCAACCCTCGCTTTTGTTTTCCTTAGAAAGTTCGTTTAAATAAATAATGTATCTTAGCTGAGAAAAGTCACAGGAACAATTTTTACCGTAATATTTTAAGGACAATCGTACGAAAAATTTGAATTATCCACGATTTTTTAATTTTATTTTAATACAGAATTCTAGGGACCGAGCAAAAAATTCGAATTATCCAGAATTTCGAATTAAACAAGTTCGAATTATCTTAAGTTTCTCTGTATCTTCATTCGATTTTCAGAATTTGATTTTTTTTTCATCCTAAGAAATTGGGTCAAGAGTTCGAAGAGGCAAATAACCATAATGAACACATACTTGTCTAGAGAAGTGGTTCTTTTCTATGTTGTCAGGGACGTCCTAATACATATCAGTGCCCTGGGCTAACAATACCAGACACCCTTTTTCATAATTAAAAAAATAAGATGTCATTTTTGTTTTTTCATCATAATGTTGTTGATATTATTTTTTGTTGGATTGGTACTTACGAAAATTTTATTTATAATACTTTATTTTACAATATCTTTTCTTAAATTCTTTTATTTAATTTTTAGCAAAACTCAGTACAAAACATATGTATATAATAAAATTAATTTTAAATATAATCTTAACTAAATCAATGAACTAAATAAAAAAATTTCTACATTCATTTTCTGCAAACTCATTAATTACAGTGTTTATATCAATAGATTCCAATATGTCTGATTCTATCGCTAAAATGCTGAAATTATTCAGCTTGCACTGCCTTAAAGAAGAACGAAGATAAATGTTTTATCCTCTTCAAAACAGAACAGAGCGACAATACTGATGACATTCTTAATGCAGTGTGTTTGGGAATATAGATTCAGTATTTGAATTGATTACGGTTTTTAAACTAAGCTCTGATTTCTCTTTGGATAGTGTATTTACCAGGACTTTGGAGCAGACAAAATTTGTAATTGCTCCGCTCCGACATGAAAATACTTGTCCCATGCTGCAAATACATTTTTTAATTCGTATAACCAAAGATCGAATATTGAAAACAAATAGTTTTTTAACTAAATTTTATTAATCATCATAATTAATTCTATAAAACAGAACAGCTGACTGTACGTCATCTTTCATTGCCTGTCTTGTATAATTTAATACCAATTTTAAGGCAGAAAATAATAATAACTGGCTTGTGTAGTGGGCATACCCGATGCAACTTGACGGGCAGCTTGAATTCGGTGTGGGTAACCGTCAATAGCTTCAAATGCTGATTTTACTTTGAGCCTACCCATACCCTCAATTGCATGACAATCTTGGTGAAAATTCCTCTCAAAGTCTTCATTCGAATGTTGCATTTCTGAAACTCTGACGTTTTTCCAGCTTGTCCAGGTCTTTTTCAAAATAATCATCTTCTGAAGAATTGTCTGCTGAAATTGAACTATTTGTTTTTCCTTTCTGTGATTGTTGAATACTACTCAATGTGGCTGCTCGGATTCAATTGTTGAGGATTTCAGCCTTTCGCCCTCTTGCCTCATATCAAAACGTTTAAAAATTTTTAGTTTTTCGAGTCATCGGGTGATATCCAAAAGTCCTTCTTTTGCTTTTGTCGTTTGCAACAAACTCAATAAATTTCTGTACCAGGGATCTACATAGACTCCGGCAAGAAAATGGGTGTTTTGGAAAAGATTTTCTTTACGTTTTTGCATGGAGGTCAAAATTCCCGTAGCAATTTGTCCACCATTGTCTTGGGTTTTTGCCACTCCTTCATGAAAACTCCCGGAGTTACGTCAGCTGCTTGAAGGATTATTGTCTAAAATTTGGCTTTGCCATGAGATCTATTATATTCTTAACTTCATCCTATTCGGCTTTAGTTAATATCAATTCTCTGGCTCCAGCCGCAGCTACTTGTTCACAATAATGTTGAAAAACAAGTAGACGATCAATCATTGCAAACATTGAACCCCAACGAGTCACAGTATCCAAAGGTTGGGTTAGCCCATTATTTTTTAGAAGAATACTGCGAATATTTGGGGTTCGTAATTTGATAACGACTTGCCGTATTTTCCCTAAAAATTCCTTGGCGGGTTCTTTCTTCAACACATCCCAGATTGCCAACTGAAGAGTGTGAATGCCATACCTCATCAATTGGACTTCCGAATTATCTTCAGACAGCCATGTTGGCAATATAAGGCTAGGATCCTCAACCCATTGTGCGGGAACATCCATGTCGAGTTCTTGGCCATCTTGTTTTTCAGTTTCTTCTTTCAATGAACTAATTTCGGTTTTGTTTATATTATCAGAATTAGAAATTTTTTTGAAAGCGACTGAGATGTAAAACCTATGTATCAGACGCTTTCAAAAAGATTAAAACAGCACCAAGCTAATTATAGAAATAAGGACGAATTTAAATCTATCTTATACTTGCATAATAAGAGCACTAGCCACATCCCCAATTTCAATCAAACTGAAATAATAGACCAGGCCCTCAACTCATTCTCTCTCACCTTGAGGGAATCCTGGCAATATTGGACCATCAATAATGATCTATCCAATAACATTATAAAAAAAAAAATTACTTAAACCTATCTCACTACTCCCAATTTCACAGTTGAAAATAGCCTCAAGCTGGGCTGAAACGTTATTTTTTATACATGACGAAAAATTACACTGGTAATTTGATTCAATTTTATTACTTTTTGGGATTCTCATTCTTGAGATGATTTATTAAGTTATAGAATCTAGGGCAAAACTCCGAACGGCGGTCCCAAATTATGAAAACCTCCGAACGCGGTCGCAACGTTGTTATTAATGAAACATTGTGTATTGTTGCTTAAAAATCACTTTAAACGTGCCGTGCAGGGCCCCCACAAAGGGGGGGGGGGTATCAGTTAGTCCCACAGCACCGGGGCCCGGGCTGAGATGTATAGTATGTTTACTATGGGTGACCGCATGTGAGATTTCTGAAGATGTCAATTTTTTTTTTTTTTTGGTTGTCGATTCGGAGATTCCGTTTTTTTTTTTTTTTTGTTTTTTTTTGGAGATTTTTTTTTTTTTTTTTTAGTTTTAAGGTGACCGCGGCACTTCATACTTGAGGTAGCTCTTACTTTACAAAAGCCTGTCCACCCCTGCTGTAGACGTATGAAATCGTGTGGTATTTTCGCGATATTTTTGGCTAAGAATTTATGATTTTGTTCATAACATGGGGGAAGGAAGGGGGAGGGGAGGCCCGGTATTGCATTTGTTACCTGGGCCCGGAATTTGATGTGGGAGGCCTGGTGCCATGGCTGGTAGATCGCAAGCGCCAAGAGTAATAACGCTTTAGTCATAAGTCGCACATATTCGGACAATACTTAAATATGTTGAGCGAAAACTATATGATTTGATGTGTAATAACTCTGGCTATGTGTTATCCTTCACAGTCATACTGTTATCTGTCATTAAAAAGGTTTTCATAATTTGGGACCGCCGTTCGGAGTTTTGCCGAATCTAGCCCTCATTATAAAAATGTCAAGTTTAATTCAAGTAAAAGAATTGATCCTTCCAATTAAAAACAGAAAGCAGACCAAACATTATAATTAATTAAAATATAATTAAAGAAAAAAGGACTCTTGTGTTTTAATAAACCCATTCGTAAATAAGCCTACATTAATCTGTTTATGATAGCGAATAGCAGTTAGAAATCGCGTCGGTTTAAAAACGATCTAACCTCTCGTAAACTTTTTGAAAGACTATCTCACAGTCAGGGCCGCGCCAAGCGGGGGTGCCAGGGGTGCTCGGCACCCGGGCGACACGTCTTTGGGGGCGGCGGGCGGCAAATAATTTAGTGTAGAAATACTAATGGAGAGGAAATATATGCAAAATATGTAATTATATGTATATTTATTTTATTATGAAAAATATTAAATTTAGGCTAAAATAAATTTAGCTTATTAGGGGCGGCAACTTTTGCCTGGCACCCCGGCGCTAACATACCTTGGCGCGGCCCTGCTCACAGTGTTTTAAAATATCCATATATTTGGCATACCTGTATATAATATAAACGTTTATATTCTCTAAATTTAATTTTCAGTGACACTTCGCAACGCAATCGCAACAACACGCCAACAAAACAACCGGAAACCGGAAGCAGACAATAGTGTTGCCACAAATCTGTCTGTCAAAATGTACAGTATTTGTTTTAATGATGTAAATATTTAAAAAAATTAAAATTTTAAATTTATAATAATTAAATCCAAAAAATGGATGAAAAGAATAATCAAATAATGAACTATGACTCCAAAAATTTAAATTCTATCGCAATTTTTATGCCAAATCAAAACGAAATATTAAATATTATAAATAAACTAAAAAACACAAATTCCATTAGACTGGATAGTATTACCATAAATGATATAAAAAGTAACAAGAACATCTTTTCACCTTTTATTGTTGAACTTTTTAAAAACATATATCGTACCAAAATTTATCCAAGCTTGTGGAAAATAGCTTATATTATAGACTACCTATTCATAAAGGAGGTAATATGGATGACTTCTCTAATTCTAGGCCAATTTCAATTTTATCAAATGTTTCAAAAATTATTGAAAGTTATTTTACTAAATCAATAAATGATTTTATTACTAAATCAAATATCTTAAAACAAAATCAATATGCTTATCAGTCAAATAAAGGCACTAAAGACCTATTAAAAATCATTTAAATAATGAAGTTACAAAAAATTTAAAAGGCAAGTATCAATAATAGCTTTTATAGACTTTAGCAAGGCTTTTGATAATATTGACCATAAAATACTATTAAAAAAAATAGAAAATTACGGTAAAAGAGGAGATTTTCATGATCTTATCAAAAATAACTTAAAAAAAAAGAAAATCCAAAATCAAAATAAATAATTTAATAAGTAAAACTTTCAATATTAAGAGAGGTGTACCACAAGGTTAAAATTTAGGTCCTCTGTTTTTTATTTTATAATATAAATTCTATTAGTGATATTATTAAAAAGCGCAAGATTTACATTTATGCCGATGATGTAATACTAATAAGTAGCAACCAAAATCAAACTTTTATTGCTCCAAAGCCCTGGTATTTACAGGCTTAAAATGCAGACATTCTTCAATGAAATTCTTCACTAAATCATCTTGGTGTGTATTATAGAGAATAGTAGCTTTTTTTCTTATCATATCTTCATCTATTTTTTTTTAAATGAATTAAAACACCAAATACCGAAAAGATGTCATCACATGCGAATTTTCTTTTAATTTGTGTTAGAAGCTTACCAATAATAATGTAGTAAGAAATTGATTCAAAAATCTTCATCTTACAATTTACATCTACTGATCTACTCTTGTCGAGCTATCTTTTTCTTTTAATATTTTTTGTTATTTGATACTCAATCACATCTAGATAATTCAACTGCTTTAATCTTATAATATTTAAAGTTCTCTACAGTGCGCATTTCTGTTTATATCCTTATAATGAACTATATAAAGAAGCTACAGTTTTGTTTCTTAATTCTTTCTAACTCATTAGAACATCAAACTCTTGTACTATGACTCCTGTCAGGGTGGGATACGACTTCAAATGATAAACCAGCTCGCTTCCACGGTATTCAATCTTAGGATTTACATTTTGTAACTAAAGAGAAAGCAGTGGAATTCATTTCCAATCCTAAGATTGAATACCGTGGAAGCGAACTGGTTTATCATTTGAAGTCGTATCCCACCCTGAAGCTATAGTTTCAATATCCATTTCAACTTTTTGTAGGGAAGTATTAATTTTGTTCCTAGTTTGTAAAATATCATTCCAAAATATTCAACACAGCAGTCTTTATTAAATTTAGTTGCTTTTCCAATCCCTTTGCTTCCACTTTGATACTGTATTAGGTTTTTCGTGTAGGATTGTCAGATATGTCTTTCAGAGCATTCATAAGATATTTATATCCATAACTATTGCAATAACAGCATCAGTATTTCCTGACCAACAGGTGTTACTTAAAGTTTTAGGTACCTTGCATTCCAAAGATTAATGACTTTTTAATATTTTCTATCTTTCTATTGAAGCAGCAAAGGGATTATAAAAAAATTGAACAAACATAATTGAACGAACATAATCGTGGCTTCTAAACAACTTAACGCAGCTGATTCTCCAATTAAATTTATTGAATGTGCTGCAAATAGCACGTAAATGGCATATTTTGACATTGTACGAGCTTGAAGACCATCTAACACATAACATATTGGAGCGTTATCATAAGATTGCCCTCTACAATCTTTTAAGATAATGTTTAAATTTGTTAGATTTTCCATATTAAAATTTTCTTCACTTTTATGGCCTACATTTTCAACAAAACACAAAAATCTGTCTACTGCATTCTGGCAGTATTAATAAATCTAATCACAAGGGTTAACTGGTGTGAGTGTAAAATGTCAGGTGTTGAGTCAATTATTAATGAAACGTATTTTGCTTCTTTTAATTCGGACACAATAACATTCTTAAGATTTTATTATTAAAATATTAATGAATTCATCATAAATATTCGCTGTCAAGTATGACACATTTCCAATACCTTTATTTGCGAACTACCTGAAGCAGCAAAAGGCAATTTGGTTTAAATAGTTACATTATGTTTAACAAAGTCCGCGCCGCCACGATCGAGCGGTCTAACATTTAATAGAATCATAAGGTTTTAGTTCCAACGTAGTTCTTAATATAGTATTAACATAGATAGGCCAAAAATCTTATTCCTTTACTGTCAGCATAAAAAAATTTCACTACATCATTGCAATACTGGTGCCCATCGAATGGCTGTACCAGCAAACAAAAATCTAAAGACAAATGTAATTATGAGAGCCAGGGTTTACATTATTATTTTATTAATGATCCCAGTTTCCATTTTCGAAGGGATTTTAAAACT
>JAFIDM010009631.1:246142733-246155284 GCA_023159025.1 Thereuonema tuberculata | reverse complement strand
TTGTAAACTGATGACGTCTCCTTGCAGAACTTACAAAAAGTTTTTAAAATAAAAATACCACACTTTATTTTTTATATAAAAAAGTTTATACAGTGGGAGAAATGTTTATTTATTGATGATACAATAAAAATTTGACATAAATAAAATATGGAAGTTAAATAGATGAATATTACAAAAGTAATTAATAAATCCATGATTTGGATAATGATTCTGATAATTTATAAATAGTTATTTTTAATAAACTGCTTCGTTATTTGTGAACAGTAGAATTTAATTACTGCTTGAGTTCAAAATCTTTTTATCTGAAAATAAACCTTAAAAAGAAATTTAAGTTCATGGACGGATTTTGATTTGTTATTTAATAACTGAAAAATAAATAAATAAGAATAAAGTATGTTGTATTAAGACCGAGTTAAGAGAGAAATGGCAAGTAAATCATTAACTTATTTTGATTTGTTTTAAATTCAAGGATTATACTCGGTAATCAGTCAATTCTCTTCATTCCATTGGCATCTGCAAATGGAAGGACTGGCTCTGCAGTATCAAATGAAGTATTTTTAACGCAGATAAAGTATCAATTTAAGCGTAAATAAACTACAAAAATATAACCGCAGCATTAATGTTTTTAAAAATTTCAAGTTTTTTTTTTAACTATTATTATTATAATTATTATTACTGCTACTTTAACAAGAACGTGTAAAATTTATTTGCACCTTTCATTAATTTTTGCTAGAGAATCCAGTATCTGTCTTAATTTTAAATAGACATATTAAAATCGGAGGAAAGAAATAAATAAGTCCTCTTAAGAAATCAGCATTGGATCTCTTCAAACTTCTTTGTCGTTGGTTTTTACGTTTAAATAATTCAACGAAATTAGCTCCGTAATAGATGCGTAAATGATACCCTTTTGTTTTCGTGTTATTCTAAATGCATCACTGTCCTGTTCTTAATGATTAAACGCGAGGTTCTTGGCTTCGCTGCATGAGTTTTAGTGGATCGGAGTATAAAATGTAATAGCGAGGGGCGAGTCCCTGTGGCGGTAAGAAGGCTGTGGTTGGAATGTGATTTTCTGCTTGACCGTCCATGAACTGGGGCATGGGCTCTGGCCCGAACCTTTTCGCAGGTTCATTGTAGAAAATAGTCATAGGTTCAGGATAGATGATCTGCTTGTAAGGATCGATAGGTTGTTCGGATGGTTTGTTTGGCGACTGCATATATTGTTCTAACATAGGCATATTCTGATCTACATTAGGCATTCCTTGCTGCTCGGCTTCTCGGTAAGTGAGCGATACGGGAAGTCTACCAGGTGACCAGAACTGTTGAGGAATAGTAGGCATTATGTTGGGTACGTACATATATTTCTGGTACGGCTTTTGCTTGATCTCGAGATTAGATGCTGGCTCGTTCTGGGCAGGAGATGGTGATTCGCCGGCTGCTCTTTGATCCTGATATTCAGTGGATATCCAGCTCCACATAGGAAGTGGATAGTGATGGCCGTTGCTGAACTTAGGGACATTAATAACTCCTAAAGAAGCCTTCTTTTCGTTGGCTGCAGGGACGGGTGTTACTGGTGCGTCAGAGACCGTAGAATTGCCCTCTCCTTCGCTTGTAGCGTTCAATAGTTCTTCAGCCACTGGTGCCTCGGTTGAAGAAACATCACTTACTGGTGCTTGAGTGGCATTAGCATCACCGGGATCGGATCGGAACGAGCCGGTCCTTAAAGGAAATGGAGCAAACATGGCGGGAGGCAAAGGTGGCACAGGCATGCTGGATCGATCCCTAAATCGGTCCTGTCCATAAGCGAGGTAGTAAAAGCTCGGAAAAGCTGATCCTTCAGGCGGGCTGTTGCGATACAAGCCATATTGCAAAGGATCTTCACGGGCTGCAGAAGGAAGCAATTCATAGGGTCGCTCATATTGGGCCTGTGCACCACAGAGCACCACCGCCACTAACAAACATATCTGCAAAAACAAAGAAAAAATTCATAAATATTTTAGAAGTTAAATCAGGACTAAAAATTAGGTTTCATTAATTTTTATTAAGATAAATGGATAAAACTCTGAATTAAGATTTACATGTAAATGGATGCGTATGATAACTTTGAAAATTACAGGCCTATTTCGTTGTTTTCTAATATTTCAAAATAATAGAATATTACTTAACAAATTCTATTTACAATTTCGTTATCAATAAGAACTTTTTAAATACAAATCTTATCAAAAAAAAAAAAATATACTACTAAATTATTAAAAGATCTTAATAGTAGCATTACTAAAACCCTTAATGATAGGAATTTTATTTATGTAACTTTTATTGATTTTTCGAAGGCTTTCGATAGAGTCATACTTTTAAGAAATTATTTAACTAATAGGAAATTTACAATCAAAATTAATAAAAATGTTAGTAAATTATATAATATTAAAAGTGGTGTTCCTCAAGGCTCAAACCTGGGGCCACTGTTGTTTATTTTACATATCAATTCAATTAGTGATAATATTAAGTATTATTCTATTTTTATATATGCAGATGACGTTTTAATTGTAAGTTGTAATGTAATCAAATGATTGCCTATTATCATCTTCAAGAAGATCTGAATAACATTTCAACTTGGGCTCATAAGAACAAAATGATAATCAACCAAAACAAAACACAAATTATGCTTATAAAAAAATAAAAACAAAAATATTATCAAAAATATACATTTTGTGTTACATGATTTCCAATGTCCCAGTTCTAATAGACAAATTGAAAACAAAACTAATTGTAAGTGTATGATTTTAGAGTATGTAGAAAGCCAAAAATATTTAGATATTTACATTGATAATAATTATAATTGGAAAACTCGTATATGTTTTATCATATAAAACATACTTTTTCTTTTAAATACAAACTGTTGATTTTTAAATCTTTGGTTGATCCCATTTTGGACTACGGATTAAATAGCTGGATTTTCTTAACTAAATACCAAATTAATAACATTAATAACTTAATTTTTAAAATGTTTGATAACATTTATATTAATTTTAAAAATAAATCTTCTGAAGAAAAATTAAAAATAAGAAACACTCACAAAATTTTGACAATTGAAGAAAAAAAATATATATAAAATGATTCTAAAAAGTATTTTTTATTACAGAAACAAAAAACAACATAGTAATAATGGAATTTTAACTAGAAATAACTGGTTAAGAATTTTTAAAATTCCCAAACCAAACAATAATTTTGGTTTAAGAAATGAAAATTACGTGAATTTTAAGTTATTTAGTCAATTAAATTGGAATAACTATATTGGTAATAGTATAAATAAAATTAAAAAACAACGTATATTTGATGTAATTTATAAAAAAATAAGAATTTTTTTTAATTATAAATCTACAATTTATTTCATTAAAATTTAATTTTCTCTTCTCTTTTTATTATAATAATATATTAACTAAATAGTCACATATCAATTATTCCAGCACCTACAACATAGGAGTGATTTGTACTCATACCTAATAGGACTGGTTACATTAAAAAAAAAGAACAACAACAAAATAAAAAAAAACATTTGATTATCAGCTGTGTTTATAACCTTTTCGTTGGAATATCAAATAATAAAAACAAAATTTTATCAAATTTAAAAAAAAATGGTTCAAAATATTTTGAGCTACAAAATTCAATTTAAGTAAAGATTTTATTTAGATTCTCTCATTAAAAATTCATCAGTGACCAAGGATTACGAAAATATTATTATATTATGCTTATATTATTTATAAGCATGATATAGACATCCGGCTTGTTTGCTTGTTTTTTTTTTTTTTTTAAATACATTGTATATATAATAAAGCCGTTCCGGCGTGGTCTTGTGCGCAAGGCGTCGGCCTCGCATGATGCAGATACGTCGAGACCGGTTCAAATCCCGGCGTGGGCATGGCTGTTTGTGAAAATTTTCATTCCTCTGTTTGTCTGCTTCTTCTTCTTTCTCTTCCGGTCTGAATTCATTCCTTAATGATTTCCTGAGGAAGGCAACGGGAAACCCTAGAAATTCTATGGATTCTTCTAGGGAAACACTAAAGATTCATAGAACACGGCTACGAAGATCGCACTTCAATGCGAACAGGACGCAACAACAAAAATATATAATAAAAATGCTTTCTTTTAATAATTAAGATGAAAAACTATAAATAAAGACGAAGACTTAAGAATATTCATAATAACCCTTGATTCTGAAGATGAAAATACATTTTTGATAATTAGGAAATAAAATCCTGCCCCGGAGATAGATGTTACAATATTTTTTTATTTTTTTAATTAGGAAAATTAAGTACAGTTCATTAGGGATAAAGTATTCCTATCAAACGGGTTCTGGAAGGTATGTATATATATATTATAGTAACTTCTAAAATAAATAACAGTAATAGTAATAAAAGTAACAACAATAATATCATTAATAACAATTATCATAACAATAATGATAACAACAGTTGTAACAATAATCATTAGTAATAATGATAGTAATCAATATTCATTATAATAATACATTATGAAATTTATATAAATAAATTTCAAATTAAATAACAACGACATTAACAATAACAGTTATCATAACTATAGGTAATAATAGTATAACAATAATCATTAATAATATATTATGAAATTAACTATAATAGAAAATAATTTTAATAAGTTAGAATGTTCGTACATTATGGGTACGCTATAAATATGTGTTAAATATTACAATACATATGGATTTCATATTCCAAATATATTTATAAGTAATTTAGATTTTATCTTTTTTTTTATTTTGTTTTTGTTTCCTTCTTTTTTAATTATAAATTTTCCTAAATGTTTTCCATAATCCATTTTTTTAACTTTCGTTTAACAATTGAAATTTTTTGACAATCTTCAAATATGTTTATATTTATATTATTTAGAAAACTTTCTATATTATAATTTACATGTCTTAAATCATAATTATTATTTATATATTGAAAAATTAATTTAAAATTATTTTCTGTTCTTAAATTATAATTTTGCATATTATTATTTTGTATTTTTCATAATAATGATAAACAGCATAATAATGTTGGAGTATTATGTTGTAGAAGAATTTTTGTTTTGAAAATAATATTCCATATTTATTTAAGATATAATTTCTTTTTTGAATATTATTCCATAATAATAATAATAATAACAAAAGCGTTTGCCTCAAATTTGCTTGGTCTGCAATTTGCAGTTGATTTCACTTATGTTATGAAGAGAAGCAAACTCTGTGAACTATCCAGGGAAGCTCGCAACTCACATACAAAAAATAATTTTGCCTTCAACTGAAGTCAGGTCTCAACCAATGGAGCAAACTCAAACATGCGTTGTTATCATGATTTACACCAATGTAGCATTTGGAAATGTTTTAGACTTGTTAAGTTCGTGATTTTGCAATATACCATAGACCG
Organism: Thereuonema tuberculata; assembly: GCA_023159025.1. Taxonomy (NCBI): domain Eukaryota; kingdom Metazoa; phylum Arthropoda; class Chilopoda; order Scutigeromorpha; family Scutigeridae; genus Thereuonema; species Thereuonema tuberculata. The sequence goes on along the minus strand of JAFIDM010009631.1, from coordinate 246,149,849 downwards.
ATAAACAGATAGACTTTCTACGATGTATGTAATAAGAAAATTGTTGGCATGAATTGATTTTGGAAGATTCCTGAAAACTTATCTCTCTATTAATTGAAAATAAAATCAGTCTAAGACAATGGTTTATGTTATATAATATCACTGCGCCAAAATAATAATAATAAAAAAAAAAAAACTCAGGTTTTCTAAATAGAAGCCAATTTTTTTTTATGAATTTTGCAGTAAAGCTTTAATTTTATTAGCAACAGTTGTCAGAATTATCGAAAAAAACTTGTAGTTCTTGCTTTATGATTGCGATTGAAAAAAAACCAAACAAAAACAACAACAAGAAATTGACAAGTTAACAACCTCAAACGATTAAGTACGAATAGACGAAAGGAAGAGACTGAGTTGAGAGCGAAAATCAAGTGGAACTATTTTTTTTTCCTTTGAAAAATTCCCTTTTAAACTTTTAAAGATTTAACTAGTTAAAAAAAAAAAAGGAAATCTTCGATCCTTTCGTGATTTTCTTTCTCAATCCATTTTTTCCCTTCTTCTATTCATAAACATAATTTAGACATCCGGTTTGTTTGCTTGTTTTTTTTTTTTGTTTTTTTTTTATAATACAGCATTTTTCTTCATAAACTGAAATGTAATTCAGAAATGTTGCCTAAAAATGATCTATCAGTCTTTAAAAATGAAGAAACTAGTTTCTAAATCCTCTTACATAAATAAATATCACTAAGTTATTTTTAGCTATTTTCCTAAGGAAGTTAGGCTGATAAAATCAGTATATCTATGAATGAATGTTCCCTCCTCCCACTAACAATAACTTTTAAACCTACGACTGAATGTTCTTGAAACCTGGTTATTTTTTTTTTTTTTTTGTATTTAAAGATTTCTCTTGTGGTGGAATGTGCGCGTGAAGATAACAAAAGTTAACATAGAAAGCAATGGAAGTGAAATAATTAACAAACAGTGAATCTTAATCCATTTTGCAATTAACTTAAAATTTGTGCGCGTTTTGATATGATTAAAATTAATTGATGTAAGCGATTAAAGTTAATATTTGTGGACTTAATCAACTTCCAGCGTATGGAAAACATGCAAGGACATTGTATTGCAGCCAATATTAGAATTTACTGACATGTAGAAAAAAAAAAAAGAAAGAAAGACTTTTCAGTTTTATTATTTTTACCAGTTTAAAAAATAAAAATAAAATATATAATATTTATGAAAAGTAGACTCTAAAGTTTTTTCGGGAACTTTATCGTTTTCAAAGCTTTTCTTCCGATATTTAAAAGTATAAATCATAAAGAACTGTCTGAAGGATGTAGTCTTTAATTTGATCCTTTTATTCAATAGTCTTTAATTTTCAGATACAGATTGAAAAAATGTAATTTTTCTCAAAAAAAAAGAAAAAAAATGGAAAATCAATATAAATAATTCCTATTCTAAAGGAAGGTTTTTATGGCAGTTCTTTATAATTTTTTAACTAATCAGAAACCTAATTAAAAATAAACTAGAGTCTTACCTGAGATAACGTCGTCATGTCTGTTGGAACCTTCTGATTACGTAGCCAATCTACATTCCCAACCTTTTATACGCGTCATTTGTGAACTTGCGTACTGAGCATGCGCCATGGACTCGCCTGGGTCCTTCGCCTGGTCACTGCCTCCGGCATCTTCATTGCCAAGGTCAGTTTTCTTTTTTTCTTTCCTATTTCACTCTCTACGAATCGACGGAGAAAGTTCTCTCACGGCTTTGTCTCTGCGAGATTCTTTCCACGGCTCCGATCGGCGAAAAGAAAACAACTTAAAATCGTGTAAAAACCCTATTAAATGCAATGCATGTAAAGCAATAAAAAAACAATGAGAATTTACTCCTAAGTTTAAATTCAATTTCTTCATTTCCGCCTTACAGTAGTTTGACTAGAAAAGAAATGCTCACACTGCACTATCTTATAAATTATTCATTCTTTTTTTTACATTAGTATATGTATTATTTTAAAGACCGAATCAATGACATAAATTGATAATCATTTTCAAGAAATTTTCGCCGTTGACAGACTTGATATCTGCAAAAATCATAATTTTTTTTTGTTACGATTTTTTGTTACGTTTTATGTTATTAAAGATCAGATATCAAAATATTTTTTGCTATTTGAGTAAAGTGTAACAAGAAGTTCTGCAAAGACCATGGGCTCTACTTTCCTGTTGCATTAATCGGTTTCAAAATCGAACTGCAGCTGTACTAATCATGATCATCATCATTATAATAAGTATCAAGATGTGTCATCCCTTCAATTTGAATTTTTGAAGAAAATGTTTCAGACAAAAGCTTAATATTTCAGATTCTATCCTTAAATCTTGATATCCTACAATGTGATTATATCTCGCCGTCATTTCAATTAGTTCAACCAAATTTGTAGAAAGTTTTTTTTTCCCAATAGATAGATAATCTCTTGTTCCTAAATATGAAATTCAGGTTTCAAGCAGATCTGTTAACTGGTTCAAAAGGAATTAGTGTAAAGTACATCGTCGCCATAATTATTTGTGGAAAGAATCATTTTTTTTTTTTTCAAATTCAAAAAAGGGGTAACTTCCTATTATAAATGTATGTACCATTAAAAAACATCCGTTCACTGCTTCAAGTATTATTAGAGTCAGACATACACAAAATAGAAACAATGATATACAACCTTTTTTGTCTTACTTTTACTTTTGTTTCCAGCTGGAAATGATTACTCCCGAATACACATAACTTTAGAACATACAGCTGAAAAACACAAGAAAAAATAGAAAACTATTTACTTGTATTTGAGTGTAAGTTGTAAAAGTGTGTATTTACGCAAATACAGTGCTTTTAAATATATTTCGGTAATTGAATTTGTGAGTGGAGCAAATTAACTGTTAATCCTAACAGCCGCAAGAAGAAATACACATCATCTATGAGAATCAATAATGATGATGAGTGTATATTATCATAAAATAAGAATTGTTCATTACTGTTAATTATTATGAGCAAAGTTAATAACTCAGCACTCAGTAATTTGTTGTTGTATCTATTCTTATAACAGGAATTGCTCATTAAGATGCATATGTTTAACGTAGCATCTTTCGTTCTGCCCGGAACTTGTGGTTTCAGGTTTTAGTTATGCAGGTTACATTTAAGTTTATCTCCTAGTAGGTCTACGAGAAGTTGATAAAACATATACAACTTCTACTAGGAAAACGGATATAAACAGGTTTTACTGGATTTAATTGGAAGGATTTTGTTAAAGTGTTATTTGTTTCAGTTCATTACAGATTTTATGAATGTATTGTTTTAAAAGATAACAGTTTTGAAATTTGAATTATTCTCTGATTCCAAATAAGCTTTTTTTGTGTGTGTGTGTGTTTGTTTATTTTTTGAGGCTACAAAATAATAAAGAAAAAGAAATAAGAAAGTAAATGTATAGAAAATATGGGAAATACCACATTTATCCTGTCTCTGTTCACATTAGTTTATTTATCTCTTTATCTAACTATATAAGATCAACGAAATATATAATAGACTCGAAACCGATCAACGGATTTATATAGTCAACTGCATCACATTCGCCAAAAACCCGGAATTTTGTTTTTGCTGAAGTTTTGACTTTCGGTTATATTGCGAATATATTCTAGCAATTTGTCCCAAAAAATCCTAGTGATGACATTACATGCTGACACCTGGTCCATTTTCGAATGAGTTTATACTTGTCTCCTGCCCTCGCTAATGGCATCGTTTGGTTATTGTTAAGATTGGTTCTTCAATATATATATTGAATATTATCCAAAGAATTTTGTAAAACTTAAAATGTTATTTTTTCTAATTTTTTTCAGTTATCCTAATAGTTATTATAACTCCTCTTTCATTCCTGAGCTGCAATTATAAAAAAAATAATAAAATATTTTTGTTTGAAAACTATACATAGATCAATTAAACTTAATTACCATTACAGAATTTCTTTGAAACTGGATGAAAGTTAAGTGATATAACTTTTCTCTAAACCTTTTCCACACAGGCCTGCTCAGATTTTGGAATGGGAGGGGCTATGATGATCTTAGGTGTTCAACCCAAAAAAAATAAAAAACGTCATATCCTTTTCCGGATGGGAGGAGGCGAAGGGTTACAAACAAAGCTGTGGACTTCCTAACAAAAAAACCAGGTCCAAAATGTTCATTTTCGGGTACAGTGGGGGAGGAAGGGTAGAGATACAACCTCTAATAACCCACCTCTCCTACAGTTGGTGATCTTCCCATAAATGTATAAGGACAACAAAGAAAAGTCAACGGAACTAATAAATGTTATAGTTTCTATATTATTTTCTTGTTTAGTTAAAATTAAAATCCATTTTCAAAAGTTATTAAGTGACTTAAACGAAATAAATATTCTGATTGATCTCGCAACTTCATTTATTTATTTGTTAACTCTTGTCAATTAAGTAATTCACAGATATAAGCCTTTGCTACCTGAAGAACCAAAAGCAGGTGATTACCAGACTCTATCAAGCTAACTTAAATAGGCATTTAGCATTACTGCAATTAAATGCACGTTTTGTCGCATTTTTACGTATTCTCAGGATATTCTAAAATGAAGTGCAATTATTTGTGTAAAAATTCAGTGGGATTAAAAAGAGAATTTTACAATTAGAAAAGCTAATTATTTTTAAAATCTTAACGTTAAATACAATTATGCTTGATTCCATTATAAAAAGAGAATAATTTAACTTAAGCTTTTTAGTCTATTCAACAGAATCTCGTATTATATAAGCACCAAAAGTGTTTTGCTCAAAATACACTACAATCATGTTGTGTGGAAGAAATTCCGATTGGGAAATAATCTTCAGCTAATTGCGTAGATCTATACTATTCTATTTTGTAATTAGTGCAGTCAAAACAGTCTTTCTGTTGTTAAGTGGTGATAACAAATAGAAACAGTCAAAGCAGTAGTGAATCTAGAATTCCCAGTGAATTGGAGGTCATTGTCCCATTGTTTTAATCCCTGAGAATGGCAGGAATTTGTGAGACTGTGATTCAGCAAATCAAAGAAAATATTAAAAAACCCCACGTACTTTATAAATATTTTTTAATTACTGCTATTTTAATGAAAATTATACAGATTAATGAAACCTTTGGCGATGCTGAAGAACAAAAAAACCGTTTTTCTCGTCGTTTTTTTGACGAACTTCAGCACGTTTCATCAGAGACAGATAAATACGTGCCTCTGAAATCCAACCCAGAGTAATAAATTTTTCCTTGGAGTAACCAACTTACCTTTCACGCTATTAGAACCAAAGAAAAGTCACTCAGTAACCTTCAGTAACAACGGCAATGACATTGAAAGCAAGTGAATTGGATGTCTCAGGAAATTCTCAGGCCTCAGAGAATCTTAAGATGGAATGATTGATTCAGATTTCAAGACGGAATGATTCAAGACAAACAATTCAGAGAAAAAAAATAAGAGAATATTTATTCGTTTTTGTTCTTTTCCAATTATTATCGCGAATAATAATGAATAAACAGATAGATAAAGATTTAATGCTTTTATAAGCCTTTATTTCCTTCTCAAAGAGGCAAATACGGTGTTACAATGAATTTTATTTTAGCTTACTTTCCTAAGGAAATTGAGGCTTAAAAAAAAAAAGCAATATATCTGACATGTTTGTTCCTTAGGACTTCGAACCGACGAAAAGGATCTTCTTGAAACTTGAATGCGAACAAGAGACGATCTCACTTTAGTACTTAAACAGTTTATCCGTATGAGTCCTCAGAAATTTTCGTGAGAAATTGACAAAAATTCCCATAGAAAAAAAAATATAAGAAGCAATGAATTTCTGTTGATGTCTAAAACCATTTAGTAATTCACCAATTTGCAGTGTTTTAATTTGATAATTGGAGTTAAGCAACCTAAGTAGTATTGCAGATTAAATTTATTTTCAGAGAAAAAAAAAAATCAAAACTCCAATTTGTATTCGGCAGAAATTGCAATTTATAATACGAGACTTTTCCTCTTCTTTTTCCTTTGTTTTCATGATTTCGAAAAACACAGAGAAATAAGAAAATGAAAAAAAAATTAAAGAACGTTCTGTTAGCTGTTAGAATACGTCTCCGTTTAACGCCGCGGATTAAATAGTATTTAGTATTTGTTTGATCACTTAAAAATTGCAAATTTCTTTATTGAATGTCTTCAGTAAATATTTCTGATTTTAAGAAAGTTTCTGAATAGTTTCGGTATGAAGAAATAAGAGATCTTGAAATTGCTCACATGTGTGGAATTAAATTTCGAGAATAATTAAACAAAGCAAGTATTTCAAAATACAAGCTTATTCACCCAAAAACGGAAAATCTATTCCTGGTGAAAGATTATTTTTATTATAATGTGATATTGTCCTATTTCCATTCAGTCATATACGGTTGTAAGTGAGGTATTAGGGACGCCTGGACTTCTATAAACAGACCCGGACCGAAAATCATGAAACATTTGCTTATTTGTTTTTCAATAAATTGCCTATTTTATCCTCAGTTTAGTTGGGGTGGGAGCGAAACTTCTCTTTTGTTCTGTATGCAAAGTAGTGCGGGGCCACCTCCTCCGCATCCCTCTTCCTCAGTTCCTCCACCTTCTGCCTACTGGTTTAAATGGTGACAGTGTGTCTTGAGTTAAACCAGACGGACTCACCCTGGCTCGTATCCAAAACAAAACCTCTTCTCCTGCCTCCATGTCGTAGCCATGTATGTCCGTCATAAACCTTGACCTGACCCTTTTACTTCAGGTGCGGGTTACTGAAGATGACGTCATCCTAAGATAAAAGGAGAAGCAGGATTTCCGGTGACATCGAACTTGCTTTTCATTCATTTATATTTAGTAAGCGAAAGTGTTTGATAGTCCCGTTACATTAAATAATAAGGAATAAATAACAAAAGAGTTTCTATTTACAGAACAAAACTTGTCGAATAGATAAATTCTTTTTAATTCTGGTCAGAGCCGGCGTTAGGGGGTGGCGAACGGGGCGACTGCCCCAGGCCCCGCGCCTGGTTAGAAGAAAGAGGATAAAATAGGATTTTCCTTTTTTTTTTGGTTGTTAAAATAGGATTGCCGTTCTTTTTTTTTTTT
>JAFIDM010009631.1:246106652-246137344 GCA_023159025.1 Thereuonema tuberculata | reverse complement strand
TTATTTATTTATTTATTTATTTATTTATTTATTTATTTATTTATTTAATAAATAAATAAAAAACAAACGAAAAACAGATTTTTTTTGTAAATATCAAAATCACAAATTACAAAAAAGGTGTCAAATATTTCATAAATTTCATAGAATTTTAACTCTTATTCTGTAAACTCCTTTTTTTTTACTGATTAGAATTACTATCGAGCTAGAAAGAGAATTCTAATCGACCTTCAGGGAACCTTTAAATGTAATTTGCATTAGCGCATTTGCCCGAAGCTACGTTCCACGTCTATTATTGCTGAAAAGCGAGAGTTAGATCAACATATTATCTTAAATAATAGTCGCCATTTTGAAACATGCTGTGTATTAAATAACAAAAGAACTGACTTCATTTCTTAATTCAGAATATATTTAAAAAAAATAATATTAATGAAGAATCTTAATTATATACTATGTTGTAAGTTATATCATTTATACTAAACATATCAAAGTTATAGGTTTATGTAAGTTTTTAAAGGGTAGTACAAATCCGTTTAGTCCTTTTATATGAGTTGTTGCAAGATTGTGCAAATTTCGAACAGTCCTTTTTGCATAAACTTTCAATAAATTTTTATAAAACAGACTGTCCAAAATTTAATTAATTAATTAATTAAATACGTGGGCCGTTATGGAAGTCATGGGAACTATTTTTTATCTGCCAAACATGCAGCAACACTGCAATTCTAGAATATACGTTTGAAAGCTTTTTGGATGTTCTTCTGATTGGCGCACTAACATGATCTGGGTCAGTGGAGAATCGTCATGGCAGCAAGTGGAAAATACAAGTATTTGGAATCATCGTTTAATAAGGCAATGAAGTGTAGCCAAGGAAGAAAAAGGAACACAGGAATGCTCAATACACATTGCTAACACCCCTCCAAGTAATCTCAAGATTGCCAGCGTTTGTTAACTGCTGTCCAACGCCATCATTCTTCACGATAACACCACATGTCACACAGCAGTTCCTGCACAGGCTTTGTTACGTCGATGGGAGTGGGAAGAACACCCTCAATTCGCCGGTCCTGAGTACATGCCACTTTTATTTGATTCCAAAACTCAAGCTGCAGTTGTGTGGAAACGCTTGTGAACAAAGATGAAATTTTGAACGCGTTTCGCCGAGAAGTCGAACACTTTAATAACCCACATGCAGCGAATGGTTTTCTCCGCCTTCCCAAATGCTAGTAACATACGGTGGACAGGAAGATAGAAGGACAAACTTGGAGATTACTTGTAGGTGTGTTAGCAATGTGTGTGGGCCGTTTAAGTGGTGTTGTCACAACCTACGTCACAGTTCGAAGAGCCTGTTGCGAGGCTCCGTAGATAGGGTTTTAGCATTGAAATTAGTTAAGAACAAGAGGGTGTTTATCTTGGTTTTTCTTTGAGAAAAGACCCAAAAAAATAATAAAAATTATTCGAACACATTTTTAAACTTCAAGAAAGTCTACCTCAGGGTTTTTTTTTTTTCCTTTATTTTTGTGAATTTTTAGGAGAAATATTAAGACAAAAAAAGCTGTATTTATGCATATTTTTGAGGTTCGGACTGCCATAGATCACTGAGCACCCGATGTCGAAAGCTTCTGATTGATTAACTCAAAAGCCACTCTCCAATAGCAAAGGATCGATCTGATGTACTCAAACTCATTTCAGAAGTAGGATTATAGAAGAATAAATAATTTTATATTCTCCAACAGTGATACAAATATTTATTCTTCACTAAAAAAATAATAAAAAGAAAAATAAATAAATTAATAAAATGAAAAGAAAGAAATGAATATCTATGGTGTGTTTCACAGAAACAAAAATGCCTAACCGATGAAAAATAATTTTTGTAGCTATTTCACAGGACAGTGAATTTCTCTGCAATGATTTTCGCCTAAAGATTTCCAGCGTCCAAATCGAATGGACGCTCAACGATGTCACGTGATGCGACACTTCAAAGAGGTTTTTCCTCACCTAGAATCTTTCGCAACACATATCGGCGACAATAAAAATCCAATTTTCAAAACTAACAATATTCCCTGGCAAATTTTAATGCATTAAATGAAAAGCTTTTAAGTAACAATTTGTTTCATATCCAAACATAATTTTGTTGCAACGATAGTAAATTTTTAATAATTCATCATTCACTTGAAGTGAAGGGAAAATTCAAAACCGTCATGTTTAATTTTGAAATAATCGATTATGACGATAGATCGATCGACTAGTAGGATTTTGAAATGTTTGCTCAAGTCTTCATGCCCAACGATAGTAAGTTTCTGATTATGAACCTAACTTCCACCTGAAGCTGCATTTTGGAGTTTTTTTTAGGAACCGGCAGTGATTTCAGGTTTTCGATATTTTCATTGGCTGGACATGTTTCGTTCGGTTTTTCGTTGGCTGTGAAACACGCCTTAGTTTTAAAAATACGTGGAACGATAAGTAAACAAACTTATATATATATATATATATTGAATTTATACTATATATATATCGTAGAACGACCGCATTCGATTCACACCACGGGATTCCTCATTAAATATGATGCAAAATAGTTATATAACGTTTTTTGATCGAACGTATAATTTTCGAGGTTTTCTGAGGACGGAAAAGTGTTCCCACATAGGAAACATTGTTATTTTTCTCGACAGGCGATTCAGTGATAAAAATATTCTTGATATCATTTGAAAGCTAACATTATGTGGATCATTTTCATGATAAAAACGTATCCGTTCATTGCTTACAGAAAATTATAAAAAGCAATTCTTGCATCGAATGCGCTTGCTCTTCGCTGTGCCTTATACTGGAGTTGAGGCGATTGCGTTTGGAGGGTCAGGCCATTTGAACCGTGGGTTGGATTTACTTATTGCGATTAGTTTTTTTTTTGTAGCTTAATAAATGAAGAGTCAAATGACATAGTGTTTTATTTTAAATACTCGTTAATCCCAGAAAAGAAAAAAAACTAAAAGAAAGTCAGTCGAAGCCAATTTGTATCTAAATGTTTTCAAGTTTTTAATTTTCGATCATCTTTGCCGGTTGAAGAAAACCTCCATTATCTCGAAAAGTACAAATCCAATCAAAAAAAAAGTTATGTGTCTTTTTTGAAGCATATTTAATGAGGAATCCCGTGGTGTAAAGCAAATGCGGTCGATCTGCAACACCCTATATACAGTATATGTATGTGTGTGTGTATATATACAGTATATCTATTTAAAAGTTTTTTACTCATCGTTCCAGGCATTTTTAAAACTACGAAAGCTATTCCATGAAAATTTATCTAGTTTTAAGTTGATCTATATCTTGTTAATAATACATAATTTAGCTCGATCTGTTGTTTGCACTAGTGCAATTTTAGAGAAAACTCTGCTTCACTTCATGAGAGAAGTAAAACAACAGGAAAAATAAAATAAAATTTGAGAACTTATAGAATTCTTCTTTTTCTTTTTCTTTCTTTCTTTCTTATTATTTTTTTAATTAATTTAAATTTTCGCCTGGCAACGTCGGGTTATATTTAGATAAATGGATATACTACAGCTGGGATGAAAAAAAAATCACTTTAATTTCGGAGCAAGGCAGAGCAAAACGTTAAGCATAGCAGGGGCTACCAATGTCTAAAGTAATACCAATGGGTAGTTGGACAGTTGTGTGATCCGATAAATAGAGTGATCACCCACATTAACAGAAATGAGGGAGAATGGCGTTGTTTGCATGTGTCGCTCACAAGACGTGGTTCCGGCTCTATTTTGGAGAAAATGTTTGTTTAAAGCTTCAAAAGTTTTTATATGAACAATTAAATAAAACTTTTTTCTTTTTAATATCTCCTCTTCTAACCTTTCAGTGTCGCTGAAAAACGCACATAAGTGTGGCTGGCCTTCAGACATAGCTATGCTAATATATCTGCTGTATACCATAGTTGTGCGAAGTGCGGGTCTCCTTTAACGGTGACATCTTCCGGGACAACGAACTCATCAAATGCAGGAGAGAACTGAACATTTAAGTCAAGAAATCAAATGAAAATGAGATTATTAATGAAGGAACCGTTGGAAATGTGTAATAGAAAATTTCAAAGTTATTAAACACATTCATATGTTTCAATAAACATTTTAAATTTACTATTTAATTTAGCAATAACATAATATAAAAAAAAAATGAAATTACATAGCTACCATGCAGAATATGCCTTCAAGCTTCATAGGTTCAAATTTCATTAATGTCGAATATCTTAACATCAATTAATTAAAACTTATTTTCTGAAAACCACCAAATTTTGATGTAAATTTTCAATATCCATCTAAGAAAGGGTTTTTTTTTTGTTTGTTTTCAAAAATATTTTACAGATTACAATGTATTATTTGTATATTTTTGCAGAACTTAACGAATGACAATTTCTACCACGAATTGCAAAATCATAAATATCGTGATATGACTCAAATTTTAAAGCAATTTAAATTAAAATAATTTTTAATTTTCTTAAGCAATTAACATTGAAATCTCATTAGTCGAGATTTCAATATTTTTGAGTAAAGCCCTGAAATAGAGATCTGTTAATATTTTCATTTTTTAACAACATTTGCTGTCGAACTTCCAAATAACTTTTATCATTTGGACTGCAGGCTTTTTTCTTTTTTTTAAAGTACATCACATTTTCATCATAAGTATTTTGTTCCATTAACGTTTTTCTGCAGTTAATTTATGTAGACCTATATACTATCATTATTTCTACATTTTTAGCATGTTACATACCTGAAGCATATCATTTTATATAATTTTCCCCCCTCTTATTTCAAGATCATTCTTCTAAAAACATAGGTAATAATTACGAAACAGGTTGTTTGTTGTGGGCCTTAAGCTTGTATACCTTCTACTATTCTCTCGACATCAAAGAAAAAAATTAATACTGTAGAATGAAAATAATTTTTATTTCAGTTCCTGAAATTATCTAATTAGACATCACTTGCTAAACCTCTAGCATTACATTTGTTAAAAAATATTTTATTTCGTTGTTGTTGTTTTATTTTTTTATTTATTTATTTTTTTTCCTTACAGAAGAAACCAGTTTCCGTCGTTCAAGTGCAGCGTTTGTTGTAGCAGCGCCATAGGCGGAAGATGCTTCCGCCCATGTGTAGCAGCCTCTTTGCAGAGATCTGGTGACCGATGCAAGGTCATACGTTCGTTGATTGTGGGATTCTACGGCACTGGGTCACTTGGAAGTCGTCACCAGTCAACTACGGAAAGAAGAAAGCAAAGGAAAAAAAAAAAAAGAAATCTCTCAGGTCATCGCTGAATTTTATCGTTTACATTGACCAATTTGAATGTTACCTTCTTCTAAGGAGTCAACAACGGCAGCAGTTACTGCATTTGAAATCAAGTGAACAGCTACAACCGAATAGAGCAGTGTTATTATTAGAATGTCACAACAACGGATCTTTAAGCTTAACAAGAAGTTCCTTAAATAACTTGAAATCTATTTTGCTTAAAATTAGTGTTGTTGGTTTTTTTTTTAATGTAAAAAACAATAGCTCTATAAAAGAAAGTTCCCTTTTAAAACTTTGATTTTAAAAAAAAAAAAATAAAGTTCCATTTTTAATACTGTCGAATACCAAAAAAGATCTTCAGATTTTCTTTTTTTCTTGAAATTAAGTAAATCCAGTTAATTTTAATCGTATTAAAGCACTCTAGTGAAGCACTGTATTAAAGCACTGAATTATTAATGGACTACTATGCATTGTTGGACATCAACAGAAATTCATTGTTTCGCGTTTAGTGTCTCTATGGGAATTTTCATCATCTCGACAAAGAATCAAACGGAGAAAATCTCTTATTCATAAATTTGCCTGCCAAGTTTCAAGAAGACTCATTTACTAGTAGAAAAGTTATTGATACTGATTTTAATGTGAGCTCAACTACGATGGGGCCCAAAATTGTTTATGCCTTTATTCTAAAAGTTGAAATTCGTAGGATAATGAGGTTAATAAAAATTATTTAATATAAAATACAGCAGCAGCAATTTTTTGCTACATTTTCAAGTAAAATAGAACTGAATAACATTAAAACAATACAAGAACATACTACATCAAATTTAAAAAATGATTAACAACAATTCTTAAGAAACAATATACCAAGATAAAACTAAACTGAATGTTAATAAAAAACTTTCATGAACTTAAATTAAAAGATAACAAAAGCTTTAATAAGCATACAGAAAACAGATAAAGACAACATAACATAATTAACATTGAAATAAATCGGTAACAGCTGGAATTTCAAATTTTCGGTTCATTAATTCAATGGAAAATTTTTTAATGTAAAAGGCCTCTTTTACTTGTAATTTCTGATAATTATTATCAATATCTAAAATTTTGATGTCATCCCAATTAATAATATGATTTGGAAATTTGCTTAAATGTTCAGTAACAGCCGATTTAAAATTTGTGGAATTTTGAGTTGTGGAGAAGTTTTTACTATCTAATTGGTGTTTTTGGTTCTGCAAAATAGGGTCTTTGGCTGGAGACAATATATTAAGAATTTTATTTACAGGTTTAAAGATTATATGAAAATTTTGTTTCTTTAATACATTCGCTAAAATTTCAGAATTTTTGGTTATATTATGGCAGAGAAATCATAGGTTTTTGAATGTTCTTTTTGTCTTTACTTTTGTGCTGGGACATCTTAAGAAAATTAATCAAAATAGAAACAATCAGATGAAGAGGATAATTATTTATAAGTAATAGTTGAATACACTCTAGAATTTGTTTCTTTTGAATTTCTTCCGATGATGCGAAGGTAGTTGCTCTATGAAACAAATTTTTGATAATAGATATTTTGTAACCTAATGGGCGATTAGAAAAGTAATCTAAAAGACGTCCTGAGAATGTAGGTTTTCGAAACAAACCAAATTATAAACTTGTTCTTTGTCTTTTAATGTCAAGATCTAAGAAATTTAAAGAACTGTTATTCTCTGGTTCAATAATAAATCTTAAACGTTCATCAAATAGTTCAAATTCTGATTCAACATATTCAATTGTTTCTTTGGTTCCTACTATAAAGATGTCATCTACATAATGTAAATACAAGGTTGGGGTATTGATACCATTAGAAATTACAGGATTTTCCAAATGTTTTAAGTAAAGATTGGCAACTATTGGACTGATTGGAGAGCCCATATAGTCCAGTCATTAGAGACAAAAAAAAAGGTATTTTGGTGCAAAATGTTGAGGAGTTTTGAAACTTGGCAGAAATGAAGACTTGGATGACCTAAGTATGACGCTAATTTTGCGACCTCGAGCGACCGCCGCTCGCGCCGCCATCTATATACTAATGTAAATATTGACAAAGTATGTTACAACATTAATAATTATTAGGTCCACTAGATTTATTTGAAAATTTACCCGAATTGGGAATTCATGACAGCGTTAAGATTTAAACCCTTGTTTGTTATGATAATTGTATTTCTAAACAAATTTTTGGCTTTCCTATTAGTCCAGTCATTAGATATTTTTTGCGTGCAAAAGGTTGAGGAGTTTTGAAACTTGGTAGAAATGTAGATTTGGGTGCCCTAAGTATGACGCTAAGTTTGCGACCTCGAGCGACCGCCGCTCGCGCCGCCATCTTGAAAAAATGGCGTCCAAAATCAGTTTTTGGCATATAACTCCGATCCTATAGGTTTTAGAGAAAAAGTTTCTTATTAAAAGTTGGAGAGGATAAATGTCGCTACAAATTTGCTTATATACATTTTTGTTGTCAGACTAACAGTTTCCGAGTAACAGGGCCAAACAGTAGAACGATTTTTATAGAAGTAGAACGAACATACCACCAAGTCGCGATGTGGTGTGGCAGTGAAAAAAATCCTGAGCAATATGGCTGGCAGAAAACGAAGCATGAGCTCGATGCTGTTCGCGCCATACCACATCGCGACTTGATGGTATGTTCGCAGAAAATGCTGCCTCGCAGCATCTCTTGTGGGTGGCAGCAACCGAGATTAAATTTGTTCTTGGACACAGACTTCACAAATTTTTTGAAGCGAAGAGAATCTAATGTGTCCTTTGTAGACGATCCGATCTGGTGTGGCAATGAAAAAAATCCTGAGCAACATGGCTGGTAGAAAACGAAGCATGAGCTCGATGCTGTTCGCGCTACGTCAGAAGCAGCCTCCGACACCATTTTGAACTCGATATCCTGTAAATGTAAAAAAGGCTGTGCAGGAGCGTGTGAATGTCGGCTTAAAGTGCTCGGTGCTGTGTCTGTATTGTAATGGGACAGCATGTGAAAACATTCCCGATTTTGTAGCGGATTCCGATTCCGAAGACCCGTACGAAGTTGATGACGTCCTTGATTCGTTGGAGTGGGTGTTAAAGAAGAGGGGGGACGAACAAGATTCTAAAGAGAGTGAACATACTGAACCAGGGACATCGCTTAGAGCAAAACGACAGAAAACTCGAATGTAAGTTTGGAGCGTGGAGTAGGCCTCCTGGGGATACCACATTAAAAAAAAACGCGCCGCTCAACTCTACCTCGTGGGTGGTGTGGAAACGAGTTGATAGAAGCATTGGTTTGTATTACTTTATTGCATGAAACTGATTTAGGTACGGTACTTGACTGATAATTGGTAAAACGTAGCTTGAAAATGTTGCTTTTCTGCAATTTCCAAAAAATCGTTCTACTGTTTGGCCCTGTTACTCGGAAACTATTAGTCTGACAAAAAAAATGTATATAATCAAATTTGTAGCAACATCTATTCTCTCCAACTTTTAATTAGAAACTTTTTCTCTATAACCTATAGGAACGGAGTTATATGCCAAAAACTGATTTTGGACGCCATTTTTTCAAGATGGCGGCGCGAGCGGCGGTCGCTCGAGGTCGCAAACTTAGCGTCATACTTAGGGCACCCAAGTCTACATTTCTACCAAGTTTCAAAACTCCTCAATCTTTTGCACGCAAAAAATATCTAATGACTGGACTAATAGGAAAACCAAAAATTTGTTTAGAAATACAATTATCATAACAAACAAGGGTTTAAATCTTAATGCTGTCATGAATTCCCAATTCGGTAAATTTTCAACTAAATCTAGTGGACCTAATAATTATTAATGTTGTAATATACTTTGTCAATATTTACATTAGTATATAATGATATTACATCCAAAGAGGATAAGATATCTGTATTCTTAAGTTGAAGTTCTTTTAATTTTTTAATGGCTTCAGATGAGTTTGATGCAAAATTTGTTCTGTTTTTCATCAATAATCTTTAAATGTGAAGCTAAAAATTTCGATAACGGATAAGAATACGAAAAACTAAAATCCACAATTGGTCGAATTGGGATATTATCTTTGTGGATTTTAGGAACACCATAAATGCGTGGAACAAAGCCATGTAAGCAATTGAGATTTAAATACACAGATTTAGAGATAGATTTTTATTGAACCATCTGGAAGCAATGTTATGTACTTGCTCTTTAACCTTTATATTGCATTTAAATTCACCATCTTTATTTTAATTATTGTCAACACGAGAATAAGTTCCACATCATTTAAGTGATTTACCATTTTTCTTTGTAGTCTTAAGAATCCATAATAACCAATAACCTTTATCAGCCTTGATTAGTAGGTAATTAGGCTGTGATTTGAAGAATGAAGTTGCTTCAAAAGAAGCAACTTCATTCTTCAAATCTCACTCTAATTGATTCCATTGTATGATATTTCGTTAATCTGGGTTGAAACGAATATCTAAAAAGACCTCATAAAGTACTTCAGCTTAGGAAATATTAAATGGTTTCAAATACTCCGGGTTAAATTACATACAGATTATTTGCGGAGGTATAAATGAAGGGGGAAAATAGTTTTGAAAAATATTTTGGATCTCTAAATTTCAAATCAATTATATTCGAATCTTAAATGTTCGTATTTTTAGCTTATGACGCGTCTATCATTCAGAAGATATCATCAAATTTATTTGTCTCACTTTAATTGAAAATAAAGTTATGAATTTCATTTTTATGAATTGGTATTGTGAAAATTTTTTTTCAAACCTCATCATTAAAAAAAAAAAAAATACCCAATGATTTATAAAACCTTTTTTTTTTTTCTTGTTTGAGCAGTTCCAGTAAAAGGGATTAATTCGTTTTCATTTTTGTTGTACCCTCACTGAATTTGAATTGATACTTATAGGGATCTCTTGTAGATAATATGTTCCCGGACAGTTCAAATAGTTTTACTATATGGCTAGACAGCACTAGCGACTATTTTTTTAAAAAAACATCAACGAATGTTTAATTATATGAGATAATAATAGGTCATCAATACCATGATGCGGATCCTATCAGAAAAATCGAAACATATAGATTGAAAGAATTTATAGTGGATAGTTAAGTGTTCCCTCCTTTTCTGTCATTTTGAAGAGGAAATTTGGCTAAGAAAGTACGCTAGCCACACTGAAATGAAACTGAACACTAAGAAAGCTTCACTTTCATTTGAAATTTGTAAAGAAATGAAATCATCATTACTCAAGAAAAGATCCATTTGAGGGGGTTATATCTTTAAGTGGGCCTTTTAATCTACCCACTGAGAAATCTAACGGTAAAACAGATTTAGAATTTACGTCTTTCTATAGACAATGCGACGTTGGCAAGGATATGAATTCTGTGGGTGGGGGGTTATTGCTATTTACTTATTTATTTTGTGGTGCCTTTTGTTTTTGGTTCTAAAACTGGGAATCCCTGACAGAGAGGAGCTAACTAGTTCAAAACAGATGTCCATGTCCTATACAAAAACAGGCTTAAACTAATAAATTTTACATTAAGTCTAATCTTAACCCTCCCTCCTTCGCGAGAGATTTTAGATTAGGGCTATTTAATGTTATAATGAACTTAAATTTGCTAAGATTTCACAACGAGCAGCAAATAATTCATAAGTAAAAGTAATCCTCTTAATAAAAGCTTATTATATTAAAATAAGTAATAAAATATCATTGCTTTGTTTATTATATTTTCTTTGTGAGCATCAGTGCCTTAATAATTAAAGAAAAAAATGAAAAAGAGTGTGTATTTAATTTTTACTCGTCACTTTTAGAATATTATAATTTAAATCAATAAAAAAAATTATTTAATTAATGAGAATAAGATTTCAAGTGTTTTTTTGATATAGCATGTTTTATTCACTAAACATAAACACTTTTACATAAAAAATGTAATCATGTGACACTGAAACAGAACAGGATAAATTCGTAAATAGCGAAGAAAGATGACAAAAGTAAAGGGTAAACAAGATAATGAGAATATACAAAAATAAAATAAAATAAAATAAAATAAAATAAAATAAAATAAAATAAAATAAAATAAATTCGAGTATAAAATTCAGCATAAATTTTTTTTGGAATTTTTAAAAATTCTGTTCACTTTCATCATCTTTTCCTCACAGATTTAAGTTATTTTTCATAAGACAATTGAATAATAACAAAAATATTGTATAATACCACACAGGAATCAAAATATTATCTATGGCTTTAATTTAACTATGATATTGTTTTACTTTCGATGTGATGTTTACTGTAATAAGGTTTAAATAAAAAAAATAAAAATAAAAAAGGTACATGTAGTTGATAATATTTCTTGGTATAACAAGCTGCTATGGATTTGAGAATTATACAATTATCTTCCCATTTCTTGATTCTTCAAAAGAGATTAACTTGCGGACAGGAAATATCTGCACAAATAAAGAGAAACTATCAGTTTACAGTTCTGTTAAATGTATTATTTTTAATGATTGTTAAATTAGAATCATACTCTCAGCTAAGCTTGATTGAATGAAACTAACCTTTTTCCTGATAAATTTATTAAATCTAATCTTCGAATTTAATCATTTTTATTTTGAAAGGAGAGCAATCTTATTGTCAAGTTCGATCTGTGCTGTAATTAATTAATAATATGTATTGGCGGACGAATACTATTAGATCTTATTTCATTTGCTGATATATTCCTTAAAATCTTCACAGAATTTTAAGAGCATTCATCGTATAAGGAATGACTTAGTTACATTCAATGTTATTTAATATACCATTAACTTTTCAGGAAAACGGTGTTATAGATATTACTTTAGAGGACGATGGGTTTGGTTTTAGGGCTGGCAGGAGTGCAACACTTTTCCCAGAATGAAAGATTACAAAGCCTTCCAACCCATCTCAACGACCAACACTGTTCAATAAAAGATATTCTTAGCAAATATTACTGACGATGTTCTATTTTCTTTTTGATTTGGATAGCAAGTAGTCCTTACTATTTCCATTTTCTCTGTTTGATCACAACTTTCATAAATTAAATAGAGAAAAGTTACATACATATTTCCGATTTACAAATACATTTCAAGTAATAATGAAAATAACATTATCAAATATTTTTTGTATTCTAGTTCAGAAATGAGCTTGTATTTATTTATTTTTTTATACATAAATATTTCCTTTTAAAGACTTTGTTTCCTGCTCTTTTTTTTCTCGCCACTCCCACTCTATTTAGAGGATTGAATTAAATTCTTTTTTGGCGGCGTCTTTCTTTCTTTTTTTTAATCAGTTACAGTGATCATGCTTTTCTTATATTTTAACATTGATCGAAATATAATTGTATCAGTGTTGGTATAACTCGATTTACAATATCATATAGTATGGTTAGAGAGTAGCAATAGTCTTCTGAAGAGTTTGTCTTTTATTGTCATCATAACAGTGAATAATCATGTATAAAATCCATTATTACGATGATTTAATAGAAGGAGAGTTAGTATCTATCTCATTGTTGGATTCTTACCAATAATTCCAAGATCTTTTAAGTAAAACTTAACTTCCCATCACATTGAATTGATGAAAAATAATCAGTGCGAGCTGTTTTAGTGAAGGTTAATTAATAGCTTTCCATTGCTGTTAAGTTCATTATTTTAATTTTTTATAAGCAGAAAACTGATGATAAGATGACTTATAATAATGGTTTTATTGCCTTACTTACTGTTGTTGTTTTAGGCAATGTAGTAGGCTGGTTGCATTCCTGGATAGTTGTACATGACTTTCTTGCCGCCTTTTTCGTCTTTCCTTCTGGCGCTAAGAGAATTGGGGAAAGGTAGGATTTGTGCTACATCGCTGCTACTTTCTTCATCTTCGGAGTCTTTTTCTCCTTTCTTGGGAAACACACAAATCATCACCCCCTTCTCGGCGTTGGAACCGCACACGTACGATGAACTGGGATCGTTGGTTCCTGGAAGGTCGCTGATCTTAACGTAGGGAGGGACTCTTCCCGTTGCACCACTTGGACTCCCTAAGTTATCTGCAAGGAAAACATTAAATAGACAGAGATTTCTTAGAATGGATTCCAATCAAAGGAGGATAATCGACGGAATCCCACTTGGAGGCAAATTGCGTAAAGCCATGATGTCACACAAAGGGGGTTTTTGACCTTGCAGACGCAGTTTGGGGAATTGATTGCAGATCGGGTTAACACATATGTTTTCAAAGTCAATGGTAATCATAGGTTTAGCTTTGAACAATGTTAAAATAACCAATAATTCATCTTTGATACACTTTCCACATATTTCCCAATCAATTTTAAAATAAAAATTAGGCCTGGGATTGAGTGAGGTAATAATAACCCATCTCAATTATAACTGATTATTAGAAAATTACTGGATCAAAATTAGTAAAGTAATATGTATCAATGGCTAATTTACTCTTTATTAATATTTTCTTCAGATTTGTAAGTATAAGAACCCTATTAATAATAGTAAGAATATATATATAAAACAAATTATTGTAACTTTCCCCTCTCCCTATGAGAGCCCTGACCAGTGTTTCCCAACCTTTTTTGTGCTATGACCCACCTGAGCCTTTTTAAAATTCTTATGCCCCCTATTACTATTACTTATTGCCTCCACTCCCAATAATAATAATAATAATAATAATATTGCTAATCTACGTCTATTTTTAGTAAAAGTGCGAATGCCAATGATGTTAATTTGTATATTTGTAAATGTTCTGAGGAACTTTACGGGATTGCATTTAAACAAGGATTTTTTTTTAACTATCAACAATTCATTGTTAAATAAAACATTATTACCATGAAGTGTATATATTTGTTACTTAACTAATATAATTTATGTATAAAATTACGATTTTTCATAATTTAAATAAATAAGAAACAGTATACGGTAATTATAACAGTTCTTAAACAGCAAATCAGTTTTATATATCGTTACGTTTAAAATATAACATTGTTATTATTATATATATATGAAAAATAGAAACGAAATCTGTGCATTTGCACTGAAAATGGAAAAATAACACTGACCCCTCAAATAGGTTCGTGGAATTTTCGAATTGCCCCCCCTGTGGGGCGTGGGCCCCACGTTGGGAAACACTGGCCTAGACTGTTCGCCCATTTGCTTCATTCGCTTTATTGAAAAGTTTTAAAATCGTATTTAGAAAAATATCTTTTCTTAAATAAAGAAAAATTTGAGACCATTTCTAACTTTGCAGAAGAATAGAGTTATGATACTGATTCTCTTAAAGAAATTGCAAGATGTAGATTTTCTACATTTAAATATAAGTAGTAATTAAATTAAAATATAAAATTCTGAATTCCTATCCCAAAAATTTAATGGCAAGTGTGATGTTACTATTCCTCTGAAAATTAAATTATTATATATGAAATGGCTTAAGAAAAAAAAATGTTTGACAATATTTTAAATTACAAATTTTTCTATTTTTTTTCTTTAAAATGAGTTCCGTATAGGAACTTGAAAGGCTCCATAAGTATTTTTAATGTTTTTATAAATTTCTGTTTCTTATTTTTTTACTCAAGTTATATTCGCACACATTAAAAAAATATTTTAAACAATGAAATAATCTTGCAGAACCAACGAATATTTTAAGTTGATTCTGAATTTTCACTTTTACAAGAAAAGTGAAGTGGCACAGAAAGATAGTTATAAATTTTCTTACAAATGGAAAAAAACAACAACCAAAAACAAACAATAATTTCCTTATATCAGAAGTCTTGGTCTTACTTATCTAATATGGGAATAATCTAAAAAGTTGTTTACCTAGAAAGCCTCTTACTCCGGTGGCGAGTCGATCAAAGCCTAAGTGTTTCATCATTTGTGGGACTGCTGGGACTTTAGGTAACCGGACAGCTGGTATAGCCATCTGAACAGCGAATAAACTGGGTTTATCTTGTCTACCTGTGAATTGATACTGTGGATACTCATAAACAGGTTCTTGTGCTTCTACTGGCGCTTCCACCAACATTGGTGCAGCTGCAGCTGAAGACACCAAAGCAACTAAGAACATAAGAACCTGGAAAAAAAAATAAAGAGCTATTCAGAAAAGAAATAAGTCTTATAAAACAGCAAATTATTGAGAATTCTATTTAAACAAGCTTATAAGTTAATCATTATAAAGATCATCATTTTTTTCTTATAACTTTCTAAATAATATTTTTTCTTTAAAATATAAAGCATTATTTAATCCTATGTATTAATCCTATGTGAACTTTAGTTTTCTTAATTCTTAATAACAATTTTTTTTTAAATTTAAAGGGAAAAAACAAAGCAAAAACCAAAGATATATGAAATGACTTAAGCAATTCCAAATCATAATTCACTGAGGCTTCCTTGTAGGTACGCGAGGTGATAGAAAAATATAATTATTGAAATGTGTTTGTCTGTTTGATCTCAGTGCTTCATTTTTCTTTAAATTCCGTTTCTTTTGCTTTAAATTTTCCATTAGGAAAAGTAATTCAAGTTTGAATTAGTATGGTAATTCAAGTTTGAAGTTGTGCTAATTAATGATCAAAGTTCAATAAGTACAACACGGTTTAATAACCAACAATCCTAAGGTAGGTCTGTAAACCTCATAAAAACAATGGACTGGAGATATGCTATAAATATAACAATTGTTACCAGTATATCATAACGATGTGATATAAATATAACAATATAAACTATATAAAAGTTGAAGTCTTTTATATTGCTTTAGAAGAAAACTTCCTGATAATATATCTCCCCCTCTTGTAATCTAATCAAAGCTCTATATCCAGTCTAGCTTCTGTTAACTAATATATCTGGAATCAGTAGGGAAGCTCTTATTTTTTTTTCCGTTTCCAGGAAAAAAAAGTAACTGTGACAGTTATGAAATGAATGATGAAATCTGTTTTAAATAAACAAAAGATTTAACGTGCCAGAAATTAATATAAAGCACAGAAAAATGCCACAGAAATAAAAATATCTTCGCTTTCATCGGTGAGAGTTTGGGATGGACTGTTTCGTCCTTTTTAAGGACTCATCAGCCAAACCCACTCATCAGATGAAATGCTGAGATAGTGCAAAAGTGATAAGGAAATCACACCCGCTTCAGGCTGTGGCTCTCCTCCAAAAGAAAACACATTTAAAAAAGAAACCAAAACAGGCAAAACTTCAAATCCTGGCCTGCGAAACCGTCAGGCACAAAGGAATTTAAATATAAAGAACCAAGGCTGAACCCAACCCTGGTTTAATGTAAAAGGATTTAACGAAACCAGAAATTAATATAAAAGCATAAAGAAATGATACAGAAATGAAAAATATCTGAGCTTTCATTGGTGAGAGTTTGGGATGGACTGTTTCGTCCTTTTTAAGGACTCATCAGCCAAACCCACTCACCAGATAAAATGCTGAGATAGTGCAAAAGTGGTAAGGGAAACCACACCCGCTTACGGCTGTGGCTCTCCTCCAAAAGAAAACACTTTAAAAAAGAAACCAAAACAGGCAAAACTTCAAATCCTGGCCTGCGAAACCGTCAGGCACAAAGGAATTTGAATATAAAGAACCGAGTCTGAATCCAACCCTGGTTTAATATTTATCTGAGCATTTCATCTGGTGAGTGGGTTTGGCTGATTAGTCCCTAAAAAGGACGAAACGGGCCGTACCAAACTCTCATCGATGAAAGCTCGGATATTAAATACTTTCCTTCGCTATCCTATCGTTTTTTGGATTATTTAGACATTAATTAAATAATAATGTCTAAATAATCCAAAAACGATAGGATAGCGAAGGAAAGTATTTCCAGAATTATTTTAAAATAAACTAATAGCCTGTTACTACTTACTAAGAGTTAAAGTTATTGTGCATGTGACGACAAATGAAACAATGAAAAAAAAAAAAGCTTCTAAAGTTTAAGATTTAGTATTCTCATAAAACAAAGCAGATTTGAAAAAAATCTCTGCAGAAATTGGTGAATTGCAATACAGAAAAAATATTTTGTCTTCAACTAAAGCTTTGTTTACAAAACTATTAACATATTACTAAAATTGTTAAAAACGTAATTACAAGAAAATCACAAAAAAAGTTATTACAAGTATATCATGAACCACAGATAGAGATGCGCTATTGTTAAGCTAGTGCTATTCTAACACCGATTTAAAATTTTACGGTCACATATATTGTAGGCTTACTTTTGAAATGTACCACGGAAAAAAGACAAACTTTTTAAATTGTGCATTGTATGAAAATAACAGCTACTATTGAAATAAGATGAAATATCTTTTAAATAAATAGAGTTTGCAATATCAGAATGTGATATTGAAAGAACAATGATAAAACGATACAATATTGGTTGAGGACCAATCTTACCTTGCAAGCCATGTTTGCTGAAGATCAGGAATGATAGATTTGCAAAGAAAACCGAAGCTTATATACTTTGTAATCGACCTTCACATTGAAAGTGAATCACAACCAAAAGAAGAAAAAAAGGTCATTTACCATTTTTCAAACGACTTCTTGAATAATAATGTCCGTTGAAACAAAGGCATTGTCTTCCCGTAGGTCACCTGATATGTTATCAAATGATGGTTTCGCATTTTGATTTCAGTGTCAATCACTGAACTTTCAAGAATTAATATTTCATTTTCTTACAAGGAGAAAGCTTGAAGACAGAATGAATTAATAAGTATCTTTCTTGGGATAAATCCAAATATGTTTTAGTGGCATAACCCGTACATTACACCAACTGCAAAAAGTAACAATAATCCTAAACAATGCGATTGTATACTTAGTTTATAACTGATCATCTAATATTCTCTTACTCTTAAGGCAGGGGAAGGGGGGGGGAGTTAACACGCTCTTTGGGGTTGAGACATGCATTTTTCTTGGGATGCCATACATTTTTTTTTTTTTTTTTATGATGAGGAAAATCTTTTTAAAATACATAAAGCTTTGTTTAATCTACGAATTATTAGCATTATAATGTTTTAGTTTTATTTTAACGGTTTGGATATAATTGTATCATTTGTACAAGAATGGAAAACTTTTTTTTTTTTCCCGAAGTAATTTTATGACAACATTAATATAAATAAGCACTCTTTATTTATGCTTCTGTGATAGTAAATCTTAGACTTAAAAGAACTGATTTATTCCATCTGTTTTTGATTAGGGGACGAGAACATACTTTGAGAAAAGAACGACAGCAATAAATATTCAATAATCTATTCATGCTCATTAAAATATAGTGTTAAGTTATATTTAAAAACAAACTGAAGCTGAAACAAAACAAACAAATCCATTGAAGTTAGACTATTCTGAAACCTTCATATTGTTTAGAATACTTGTCCAGTAACTTTTATTTATTTATTTATTGCATAATTACTTCCAATTTACATTACAAGCTGATGCAATTAGTTACAAAAAACAAAAGAAAGAAGAATATGTATGCAATCCGGTATTGATAAATGATCATTTAATAGAAGCGTCCGCTTTTTGAAGTTTGTAAAAGCAGTCACTAAGAGATATACGTCTTCGTGATTGTAGCATCATCTGTGAAAGCTTAATGGGAAAATTATCTTATACCCCTTAATTTTCATTCCATCTTCATGCAGTTTGGGATAAATTATTAAATTTCTTTGATCTCGCTAATAATTCAAGTTTTGTAATCGTCAGTGGGTGTTGAGTTGTTCATATTCACCTACAGACAAATAGACAACGTCAGTGATTGTAGGCTACACATCAGTAGGCATTTTCCGTAATGTATCTTTTAAGTCCAATGCGCCAAAACTCCGATTGAATATACTTATAACTTAAATCTTAATTTACTCAATATAAATACGAGAACATAAAATAAAGTCAAAGACTTGTTTAATCAAGTCCTATGAAATATTAAGTTTGAATATAAAATAATTTTAACGGCTTTTAAAATAACAAAATATTCCGGAAATTTCACAAGGCCTTTATTAAAAAAAAAATGTCCTGTCCTTTGTATTGTAAGAAAGCCCAATTAGAAAAAAAAGGGGCCTAATTTATGAAATGAATCTGACTTTGTGTTCTTCAGGTACGCATTTATCATTTTAAAATTTAACTAATTGAATGGTCACTTTAAAATGGAGTGCATTTTTAAACGCCGTTGTTTATTTAAGAATCTTTTCATTATTACTTAATTCTGGTTTACAGCGGGTTTTGAACTAAACGATTTTTCAATTTTCTTTCATTTTGTTTTACGAGAACCGGTTTCTTTATCTTCTCATCTTTTTTTCATATGTCCTTGCGTGAACTAATGTCTTCGGGCGGTTGGAAAGAAGACAGAGATTATTCGCCTTCTGTAATATAGAAAGTGAACATTACAATTTTGAGGAATTTAACAAAAATATGAAGAAAGTTGGTTTTTATTATTTGGCGAAGAAGAATTCTGTTCCTTTTTTTTTAAAAATCAAAATGTATTCATTAATAACTGCCCGCTTCAAAGCTAATTATAAACCTACCAAATAGTAAACCCACTTTTTTTTTTTTTTTAAGTTACCGAATTTGTAGCTCTAAATAACGTTCAATTTACGTTATACGGGGAAATCATTTACTTGGAGGAATCATTGAATGTTTCGCTTTTGATGTTGTTGCTCCGATTTTGGTTGACTTATTGTAAGATTAATTCCTTAATAATTAGAAAAAATATTGTAAGCTCTTCAAAGAACTTGGATTCTACTTTTCTCAGAAAACCAGACTTTTAACGGTTTTTTTTTCAAAAAGCTAATTATATTTAATATGAAATTGTATTAATTAAAAATGTTTATGGTGATTTTTTTTCATCTAAGTTTATTAATATTAATAGTAAGTGAAATGATTCTATTAAAACAATTACAACATTAAGCTTATTTAATAATAATATCGTGACACGAGAAATGGCTCAATTAGCTCGCACGATAACCTTAGTTAAATCCTTATAATTAAGGGCATTTAATTTGTTTAATCCTATTTCTGAAGGAGAACCTTTTTAGTTAATTTTCTTTTTATAGAATTAGTTCAGGATATAGTCAGTTTTAAAAATTTATTTCTACAAAACAACATAACTTTAAAGTGATGCCATTGGACATGATTTTTTTTAGTGCTCTTTTGTTTTTATCAGCAATGGACTTCAATAGGACTTCCGTGGCTAACCTTGGAATTTTTGAGACAATTTCTCATGCTACTTTTTTGCCCTGATTTCTTCGTCAATGAATAAAGGACGAGTAAGTTATTGAGGTCGTGAAGCTTCAATCACAGAAGTAGAACAGAAACCAGATGTTTGACATTGAGTTCATAGAGTTAGGTCAGGAGATCTGGAGGCCAGGGCGTCCTCCTCTTCGACCATCATCCTGGTAGAATTGTTTGTTTGTTTGTTTTTTCCTCCGAACTTTATTCTTTTGAGATGCGACTTATTTTGTTATGGAACAAAAAATGATTCACACGTTTGTCACAATTACAATAATAATTCACGAGATAAGTAATATTTTTACTTAAATAATACGATTATATAAATTCAAGATTAATGAATTAAATTCAACATGTTATTATTAAACGATCATTGCATTTTTTTGAACTTGAACTTATCCTAACAACTGTTAAAAACCATTTCTATATACAAATACTACGTATACAGTGAATTGTGATAAATGTCATTTTGACGCTACAAGGCAGAGACTTTCCTGGAAAGCATATTCATGAAACAAATGACAATCGTTGAAACTGTTTGAAAATATATTATTTCAAGAAGAAAAAAAGAAAGCGTTTATCGAAGTCTACTGTAAAAAACAAAACTAAATATTCTTAAAGCAGTATAATCATGAATAGAACAATCTTCTGATTTAAGTATTGACTCATGAAAGAACTGGAAGGTTGGCTTCAACATTGGTTGAGTATTTTTAAGTGTTTAATTTGATGGTGTTACTCTTGTATATATTTAGTCACTGGCGTAGATAAAATTAATAAATCCTAATGAAAAATTGGAATGTCTGTTTTGCTTTTATTCTTTGTTAGTGATTTACTCCATAATTCTCATAAAATAACTATCTTTAATGTTCACAATATTTCCTCAGGTGAATTGTGAACATTAAAGATAGTTGTTTTATATTCTTTGTGTTTATATTTATTCTATATCAGAATAATTTGCTTATATTTTCTTTGTGTGAGAAAAATGCCGTTTATTTAGTGAACTTTGGCTGCGTATTTTTTTTATGTCGACCACTACCTTTTTTTAAATTTCTCAATTAAGCTAAGTTTCTGTTAGCATTGGGTGATGCATTTGATAAAAAGGTTTGTATTCCTATCTGTTTTCTTATGAAGACAGTTTTAACGAACAGGGCCTAATAATTTTATTAGTAATTTCGCAAATCCCAATTTAGTCCAATTATTATAAAGTTAGTAAAGGAATGTACTGAATTTATTCCAAATACTTTCAACAAACCTCCGATGAAATTGCATTTTTATCATCAAAGATTATATAAATAAACAAATAAATAAATAAAATCCTCGACGGGAAGTGAATTCTCGTTTCTGATTTCCTAGCCTTGTCCTGACGTTGTAAGGGGGGCTAGCGGGTGATCCGTTGGGGCCCATTCGCAAATAGTAGTAGTTGTAGTAGTGAATAAATAAATAAATAAATAAACATGTACTAATAATGATAGAATTTAAGTTAGACTCATACAATCACAATGTCTGTCTATATTGTTCTCTCTATAACTTCTAAATCAATGAAAGTTGACATGCAACGTTGACAGATAGAATTAGTTGTCATTTGCGTTTGAAATCCATGAGGAGAGATTTATTCGTAAAATTAAGCAAAAAAATTTAAAGAAAAAAAAATTAGAAGTGAAACAATTAACTCTCATCGATGGCAAACAGTTCATTTCTGTCGATAACTAAATAAGTTTACCTTTGCTTAACTGAATAATTGGTATTTAGGAGAATTAAGTAAGTATTTGACGATTAATCATTTATCAGAGTGGAAAATATGAATATTAATTGTATTCAGAGGTATTTTAATTTATATTGAAAATCAAAGATTAAAAAATGCAAGACATTAAAGAAAGTACGTTTTCAGTTCTTTCAGAAACTTTCTGTTGACTTTGTATATTGTGATAATGGAATTATAAAATAGTTTCGTTTATTTATTTATTTATTTATTTATTTATCCTCTTTTAATCTTCAAATTTTATTAATTTTGTACGTATATTTATTTTAGATTTACTTTTGTTACGAAATATAACAAAACCTCCTTATTACTAAGAGAAAATAAGCCTAAAGCTGTATTCAACTGACCTTTCTCGAAAGTGAAAAGACAGATTTCATAATTTTGATGATTTATTATTGTTTTAACGAAAGTGTTGATTTCGGCAACAGATCATGAATCTTGTCATCGTTCTTTGAAGTTATCCCCACAAGGCCGATGACCATCCATTTGTACAAGGACACAGTTCAATGAACGGATTCACTTTAATGCTGAGAAACTTTCTAAGAAAACTTTTTATTGACAGCCCTTGTGGTATCCAGAATTGACGAAGAGGTTTTTCAAGGTTTATTTTTTCAATGAAAATGTCTCCAATATTAGAAAATATATTCTTCTGCGTAGATTTGCCCTTGAATATATTTTAAATTTCACACAGAGCTTAAAATTTACAGCAAACTAATTATTTTAAAAACGCAAATGGATTTCACTTTTATTCATCAAAAACAAAGTTCTTAAATAAGTATTGTTTGCATATTGGTAGTATTATTGATTCTCTGCTTAATTTGTTAATGCTCCCATAATGTATAGAAAAAATTCACTTGTTAATTAAAAGTCAAGTTTCTAAGATTGTTTTAGGAAACAAAGAATATGATAATCGTTTATTGCTTAATTTATTTAACATAACCTTATATTCTTTCTCATAGTTTTTTTTTTTTTTTTTGTATATTCTTAAATTTTAAGCTCATTAATACTGTCGTTACAGCAGTAATCATTAATAATATATTCAATAAAAACATTTCAATTACATAGCAATAACACTTAAAATAGTAATTTCAGGCAACCTAGATATGATCTCTCATTTTTCAGTAACTTATTCAATATTTTAAGTTCAGTGCCAGGCACATAAAAAAATATCTGATGTGCCATTTGCGTTTTGTTTTAATAATAATAAAGACATTGTAATATTGCTTCTAGAAGATTACAAAACTTTTAAGGAAAAACATCAGACTTTTTTTTTTTAGAACGAGGTTCTAGAAGTAGGAGGTTTATGTCTATCCAGTTCAATAATGAAATAAATTTGGTTTCGATTGGAAGGTTGTAACTTTTATCAGTGTACATTTTTGCTTTTATAGTAACTTAATTCCTGATTTATTAGGGCCATAGGCACACAAAGAATTTTTTTCCAGGGGGGCAAAATATATTGACAAGTGTTAAAAAAGCATATAAAAATTAGTACTTTTATTGTCAAATTATACAAATAAATTTGTAAACTAAATTAATATTTACAATAAAATTTATCATTTTTTTGTATCTGTTAGTTTCGAACTCATAACCTTCTGAATCCGTCACTCTATCCACTATACTACTTCACTTTTTTTCTTTAAAAATACAGTGATGATTGGCGTATTTAAAGGGAATCTCCAAAATACAAAAATAAAAAAAAAACTAAAACAAACAAGAAAAAAAATAAAAAATAAAAACTCAACTCAAAAATTTTAAAACTCAGAGTATGCGGAAATTATTTTCACACAAGAAATAAAAATACCCCATTCCTACGGTGATTGGGCCTCTGAACACGATGGTGATGTCCGTTTGCCGATCCGACCTTCCGTTCGGGAGATGTTAGTGGAGGATAGACACGGACGGACAAGACAAACGCAATTGCACCCAATATGGGTCACTAAAAATTCTATGAATTATATTGAAATTGAAAACTTCATGGTGGGGCAAATGTCCCCCTTGCCCGTATGTGCGGCAGTGCGGGTGCCCATGATTACACTTGACCTAAGCCGTCGACTATTTCGCAGGGTGTCCTGTATCCATATTCGCCACCTTCCTCACTCTATTATTTGATTTGTTGTGCAGATTAGTTCTTTATAGTTATTTTAATTGGTATTTAAATAAAAAAAAAGGAAATAATGGATTGAATTTTGTACATTCTTATTTGATTTTTACGTTTTTTGCAACTATAAATGTTATTCGAACGAAGAATATAAGTTTAACGTGCGTGAAATATAATATTTTCCATCAATTATAAATGTTATTATTGGAGTATGTTGTAATATACTTTTTCTTCAATCCTGAATTGCTATTGAATTACAAAATATTTTTATAGAATATATATAATCCTTTTATGTTTATTTCAGAAATCAAATTATTTGACAGTTGCCTTTTTTGTTGTTATTGAATAATTGAAGTCACGTGCTGTAAATAAGAGTTAATTTGTTTGTAATTTATTAAGACAATTTTATTAGATTCTTATTGTTTTACAATAAGTTTTACAATCAACTTGACTATTGTTGTATTTTTAATGATTGTAGATATTATTATGTCAGTATTATAATAAAACTTTGTCGTCCTTTTTTGTTTTGTTTTATGTATAAACTTTTGAAGTTCGTAGGTATTACTATATTCTTTACCTATTTTAATTCCAATATTCCATTGTCCCGTATTTATTCATAAAACACTGTGTTCTTGCATTTAGCATTTTAAATCTGTTTTCTATGTTTTTGTACTTGTTAAATTTCTTGTTAAGTCCAACAAATCGTTGTATTCCTTTCTGTAATTCCATTTGAAATTTGGACGAGCTTTAATTCGATTAAAGTTAATTGAATTTAGGCGATGTAAGTTAATACTTGCAGGCACAATTTTCAGGAAATGAAAAATTTGAAGATAGATTGTTTGTTTTTGGCGGTTTTCTGAGATCTTCAGTGTTGTGCATCTTCATTGCTGTTTTATTTACTTTCTTTCTTTTTTCCATTTTTTCATTTCAGTTTTCATGTTTGTTTTCTGTGAGGTAAGTGCCTGGTTTTATGTATTTTTGTTTTTGTTGAAGTTTGGACTCAGGCTGAACTTTTATGTTGTTATTATTCTTTATTTCTGTAGGTTTTATATTCTCTTACAGTTTAATTTTGAAATTGCTTTAAAACGTTCATGTATTTCTTCTTTTTTTTTTGGGAGGAGGGGGGAGGTTGAAATTAAATCTTTCAAATTAAATCTTTTCTGTTATGTTTGATTGGTGAATGCTGAAGATTTAAGAAATAAAATTGCATCTATTACGTAAGGTTAGGTGGAGGTGGGGTCGTCATAGTTAGTTGTATTGATTTTGAAGGAGGGATCTGGAATCCCTCCCATAACTTAAATATGTTATCACTTTCAAATATTTTGCAAGAAAATTTTTTATTTAATATTTTAATAATTTAAGTTGGAATAGTGGCGCTCCCTTCGTGTGACACTAAATAGTAAAGTTATCAATTTTTTTTTCTCTCTCTAAAAGGCTCAAAAAAGCGATACTTTAATTGAATCTAAATTTAAACTTTTCTCTTAAATTTCATTCTTGATTTTTTCGACATTCACACTATCTTACATACAGGCGTCCCCCACTTTTCAATGATAACCAGAACCCATACATTCGACTCGTGGCCCGCTCTTTCGAGCTATTTTTCGTCATGTTTCCACAATCTTCCACGCGCTTCTGCGACCAAGCGCATCATTTAAATATACAGTATATTCAAGCAGAGCCGTAAAAACCGGCGGTGCGTCGCACGGAGACCCCCAAACCCTCATCTAGTCTTTTTCTTAAAAAAAAATCAGAAAGAATACCTCGTTTCGATTTTTGTAATACATAAAGATGAAATTGGAGAAAACGATAATATATCACTTATCACATATTAATTAAAACAGGATTTCTGTAAATGCACATGTGCAGCAGGAGGCTGCAATAGACATCAGTCACACAATGTTGAATTTCCGAGTTTTAGTCTGCTTTCTTAACCTAAACAGAGACTTAAAAAACATTATAAGCACCGTTTTGTTTTGAATACATAATTGTAATACCGTCCTCATAGCGCAAAAAAAAATACTAAGGCTGGGGAATGCGTGGGAGGGTCCAAAAATCAATATTTGCACCGGGCCCCAAAGTTTTTGTTAAGACACTTCAACCGTGTTTGCCCATCCACTCACCGTCGTCCCGTGTACACCCATAGTTCCAGGTTATTTCAATTTTGTAATTCGAGATTCCTAGATACGAAATTAATATCAAGATCGGAGAATATAAAGTAGGGCGAACACGATAAAGCAAAGCCGTTTTCGACGGACAACACATCGCAGGCGACCTTGTCTGATAGGTTTTCGTCGGACCGTTGCTTGCCCAACAAGTTGGTCGACTAGTTCTATTTTGCTCAAGCAAGACATTTGGTAGGGCGAAAAATAACCAATTACAGTGAAGCTTTGGAACACGTCAGTCGTGACGTCACGCCCATTCGAAGAAATGGCGTCCCTTCAAATTGTGCCCACTTCTGCTGGACGGAGAGCTATTACAAAAATATTATCACAGTATTGAGATTATCTTTCAAAAATAAATAAAGTTTATACCTAAATGCATTAATTTTATGCGTCAGAATTTATTAGAGAGTTTTTAAAAACTAGAATTTTTTCATAATTGCACAGAATCGGCTGTGTTCGCAAGGAATTCTGGGATAGCCGATCGCTCGCTACTTACAGAATTGGAGAATTAATTCCAATAAATCTAAGAAATTCAAAAAGAAAATATCCCAGGATTGATTTGCTAAATTTCTGTTAATTTCTTGATGTGAATTTTGCCATATTAAAGGCTTCAATAATTATCAAATTCAAAACTTTAGAATGATTTTATCTGTTTGGATTCATAGATGAAAAACAGGCACACAATCATTCAATATCGTTTTTAAACTCCTTCTTCAAAATGTTTTCTAGCGTATTTTGATGCATAAAATTACTGTATTTCAGTGTAATGATTGTTTCCTGTAGATTGATGATGTTTCTTATTACAATAATAGCTTTTTTTGTTGTTTTCAGTGCAAAGGAATTGAGATATTCAGTGGAGCAAACTATAAATGATGTCATCATTGACGTATTTCAATTCTGCGCTTTATTGGTTGGATTCCCGAAAGACATGTCCTGCTGTGTTCTACCCTGGATGTGGCATCAAACATCGTTTCTTTCAGACATGTCCCTTCAAAACGCACGACCGGGATGAATCGTGTTCGCCTAGCTGAAGACTTCCCACCAATTTCTCTCTTCTCCCTCCCAATTACATCCCTAGTTCTGGGTTATTCGAATTTTTGTAACGTCATAACCCTATCACTTCAAACCTTCCCTAGTTCGTAAAAAATCATCTGATCATTTCTATATCTATCCCGAAAACCCCATAAAAAAAAACAAAAAAAAACACACAACAATATTTGTGTAGTTCCAATTGTCGCCACCAGATGCAAATGTAGCGCTATTATGCACAACAATAATGTAGTTCCAATTGTTGTACAACAACATTTATGTAGTTCTCATTATCACCACCAGGTGCATATGTGGCGCTATTTCATGGATTTTACCCCTTTTCAACCCCTGAGGGTGTGTTGAAGTTCCAAGGTAGCCCGTATTTTCCTCAGGTTCCTAAAGAGTAATTCTGCAAAGTTTGGTCCAGATAGGTCAAAAGGCCTAGAGTATAGCGAACAAACAAACAAAACCACAAACGTCCTTCTTTATATATGGGTCAATCAACTATTCTTTGTACCTAAGTTTGTCCTGAACACAAATTTAATAAATATTGTTTTTGGAAATAATTATGGACTTTATTTTTACCCCAAAGTATTATTAGGTCATTGATCAAAAGCTTTAAAGTGACCGATGTTAGTTTAATTACGAATATTTTATTATTTTTACTGTAACTTAGGAGACAATTTTTCCCCGCGAGTGTTTGGTTTCCCTGTTACTTCAGAGACTTCGCAAACTCCTAAAGCGAATGTTTTAATACAGATTGGTATTAAATATACAAAATATATGTTAAATAGTAGTAACTGATAGTAAGGATATGCGACAATGACAGGGAAAAGTAGGCTATAGCCTGTAACATATAGAAGACAAATGGGGACCACTACCTACAGAGCAGATTTCGGGTCCCCAGCGGACACAACATACAGAAGAAGACGAAAGAAACAACCATGCCAGACCGGGATTCGAACCCAGGTACTGGCGCATTGGACGCCACGGCTGGCCGCCGTCGAGACCGCACGACCACGCCAGCACGGCAGGGAAAAGTAGGCTGTTTGTTTTGTTTTGTCCCGCAGGGACAGTAACGCAGGGGACAAATGACCGCCATAATCTCACTAAATAAAGCAAAATATTGCTCTTCAAATTAAAAAAAAGTGCTCTTAACTAAAACGTCATTCACTAATCGTAAAAATATGCTCCATAGGAAGTTAGATTTTCGATTTTTGTTTGTTAGAAAATCATTATGTTGTCACTCGCGTTTAGTACAAAGAATAATTGATTGACCCATATACAAATATATATATAATCTTATTTACGTTTTTCGATGGCCAAAATGCATTTGCGAGCTAAATAAAAAAAAACAAAACTGGGTTCTTCATTTCGACTATTTTCGGGTTTCGACAATGTTCTGGTCCCTAACCTACCGAATGAGCCGGGACGTTTGTGTATATTATCAAGTATACTAGAAAAGATCTGGTTCATCAACACACACACATACAGGTATGTTTATACACTATATTGTTGTTTTGATGAACCAGATCGTTTTTTGCAGCTGCAAATGGAGGACTTTTCCCAAGAATTTGTAAAACGTTGGGGAGTGGAATTCTTATTGGCTTTTCATAGTAAAAAAAAGAACATCGATATGTGAGTGACTCATAATTTTGACTTTAAACCTGACTAACTTTAGTCATAAGACTGAAATAAATAACCTATTACAAAGAAGCTGCAAAGACTAAGATAATTAAACCAAAATATCTACTTGAATTGATATTGGATCTAAAAGAATCCTTTTGATAGATGTTTTGAAATTAATTAGTGCGGGATTAGTGTGAAATATGGCCGCAAGGAGGATTCTTCACTATCTAGATTACTAATTTAATAAGTAATCTAATACAAAATACAGAATAACTATATATTCAAGCGAGCGTAGACGTGAAAAGTGAACATTTTACCGCTCTTCGTTATAGGTAAAATTTGAACTCTATAGTTAACTAACTATTAACATATGTACGGAATCAAATTTGTATAGAACTTTTATGCCTAATAAAAATTATATGGATCCTAAAATGGAATGTCAAAAATGCAAGACATTTAAGACGAGGAATGGCGATGTCTTGGTTGCGGACGTGAATTCCACGTGAGCTGTTCTGGAATCACAACTGACTCCAGTCCATTATCACCACTTAGGAAAAAACAATGGAGATGCCAGTTGTGTTTTAACGTCACACAAAGAACCAACTCTTCAAAGGTTTCTAGTAAAAATGGTAATCCTACAGAAATGATTAAAAGTGGTGAATCGTCATCAAGAGAATTAGACACCGCTATCCTTAAGGAACTTAACAACGATCAAAACTAACTTAACTCATATTAATAATGAATTAACTGAAATGAGAAAAGAACTACAAGAAGTAAAAGTAGGTACGTCATTTATTGAACTAAAATTCACTGAAATAATGGAGAAATTAGATGCACAAAATTCGGAAATTAAAAAGAACAATCACCAGATAGATGAACTGAAAGATCAAGATAGATACAACTAAGCCAAAATTATGGAACTACTACAATTGAAACTGCAAAAACTTCAAGAATATTCTAGAAGAAATAATATTGAAATCCATGGACTGAAAAGTAGCCCCTAGACGATCAATAATATTGTCAATATTCGCTTCAATATTGAAGGAGGACGATATTGATGGAAATATTGATCGTCTAGGAGCGTATTGAAGTGTCCTATCAATATTGACGGATATTGATTGAAAAGTATATTTTCTGTCAATATTGCAGAACCGTTTGAACGTCTAGGAGTTTATTGTCAATATTCCCTTCAATATTTCAGATGCCTGTGAGACCGCGAAGTGAAAACATGGCTGAACCACCGAGCTCTCCTTCTAGTGATCAGGGTTCCGTTCGGGATCGGGATTTCACAACCCTGCTTATAGCTGCATACCGTGAAATGTTCGTGTGAAGCGGCTTCTCAGCTTGTACCACTCTGGACCATCGTCTATTTCTCTTTTTCTTTGATTTTTTTTTGTTTTTTTTGCACAGTGAAAGAGTCAATGCTAAAAAAACCAAACCCGAACTGGAAAACATTTCGAAATTCACAACAAAAACACCACTGAAACATCCCTGACCATGTAGCACAATTATTTTTGCCAGAATGAGTATTGGCGAGAATATTGATGCG
>JAFIDM010009631.1:246093884-246106642 GCA_023159025.1 Thereuonema tuberculata | reverse complement strand
CGTGAATATTGAAGCGAATATTGACAATATTATTGATCGTCTAGGGGGCCCTAAAGAACAACCAATCATTGTTAAATTTCCTTCATTAAAAGCAAAAGAATTACGGCTCGAAATTGCCAGAAAAAATAAAATTACATTAAACCATGATATAGTTAATAATATTGATCAATCAAAGATTTTCATAAATGAGAAACTAACTGCAAAGAATAAAGCTTTACTTTGGAAAGTAAAACAACTAGCTAAAGAAAAACAATATAAATTTGTTTAGATCCACAACGGAAAAATACTAGTTAGGAAAAATGAATCATCTAATATAATCAAAATAAGTGATGAAATTGAATTGAAAAAACTTCTTGTAAAAAAAAAAAAAAAAAAAAAAAACCAAACAAACTATGATAAGATGGAAGAAATAAATATACACCAAACTACTAGTGTTTTTCCAAGCTTAACAGACTGGACTAATTATAATTCAAATGATAAAAGCTTAAATTGCATATTTTTAAATATTAGAAGTTGAAATTTTGATTATCTATAATTTAATTTACAAAATATTATTAATAATGTTGGTACTATAGTACTTGTTGAAATCAATGTAAATTCAGAAGAACCTGAACTCTATCAACTTATAGGTTTTAATATGATTTATAAAGTAAGAGAAAATTAAAGGGGGGGGGAGGAATATTGATTTACTACAAAAAAATTATGTTATAAAAGAAAGAAACATTGATACAGTTACCTATGAAAATTTAACATGCACAATCAGTAATAATACAAATAATCTTATTATAACTTTATTAGTCATTTACAGACTACCAAATACCAACAAAATAAGTTTCTTAACTGAATTGCAAAAATTATAGAATATCTTACACCTAACTTTGTGTTTTTGTTCCAAAGTTACTAACAATGAAGTTTCAAAGCGATTTACCGCTTTGGTTTGGCCAAAATGTAAAGAACGGTATCCGCTTCGATTTCCGATCCGATACCGTACGGATATTAGCTGATACTGATGCTAGTATTAGTCAATCCCTAACAATGAACGTAACTAATAGTGTAGTTCGCTAGTTTGGTCAAGCATTTAAGGAGGTTGTGATGAATTTTAATAAGGATAGAAGTGGTGAATCTGCACATTCGCTACTTCTTCCTTAGCTATCTCAATGGCACAAACTTTCTGTAAGATCCAAACTATCGAATCGACCAAAACTGCTTGAAAAATGCAACAATCAAATTTTTAACCCCATGCCATTGTAGTATACCCCAATGACAATATCTGTACCGAATATGAAACTTACAGGAATTGTTCCTGAGTTTTGAGGGACATTTCCCACTAAATTAGCTTTTTCTCAAAACTTGCATCTTGGATATTCGCTACTTTTGCGCTAAGCCATCGAAATTACCAACATTTTTTTACTTTCAGGGCGCCCCACGTTGTGAAACAGGGAAATAGTGCGTTATGTCCAAAAACATCCATGATTCAAAACATCCATGATTTTTTTGAAAATGAATTTTATACTTTGAATAATAATGAAAAATCGAGTTAATAAGGAATTTTATATTTAAAGCAAGACTATGTACCTGGTAGCTACTACTATTCCTGATGTCCTTTCTGAGTTTGTTTGTCCGCTGCAATAATATTTTTGCTTGCAAGAGTAACAAACGCCGAAGGGTGCACAACATAACTGAATATTAAATTATTTCTGCATGGACTATTAATTTTTTGTATGACGTAGTATAATTTTTTCTTGTCTCACATCATTATGAAAATAATATTATAATCAAATATCACAACAATCTGTATAATAGTAATTGTAAATTGCAATTTTTATAGATATTTTATCTTAGACAATAGTCGCCGTTACAGTACCTGACAATTATCAAATCCTAATATTTTATAAATTTTAAATAATTATTACAAAATTAAATTTTATTCACTTCATCTTTGTCCTATTAAGAAACTATGTTTTACTGTTTTAATTGTCATCATTTTCATCACTATCCTCATCGGGGTAGACGTCCCTCATGTCGGGTGATGTCCACAGGTCGCGATAGAACTGATGGAATATTGGGAAGATGAAGTCCAAGAGATCCAATAAATCAGACTTCTTTTCTCATAAGTGGTCCACCGTATCTCACCATTGGAGTGAACTGTCCAGACTTCCCCCTTCTTTTGAAGTTCACTGTTTTGAATGGTTCGTCATCATGAAGTGTTGTTTTGTAAAACAACGTCCTGAGCTCATCTTTTGTGAAACGAAGCCATGTTACATTCCTCAGGGGTTGCCATCCGTATCTACTTTGCGCTGTTGCAGCTGGCTTTTCAACAATGATGCAATGTCTAGGAACATGTCCTGTACCAATTCCCTAACGATGATTTTTTTACCACAGAATCTAATTAATTGTGCCCAATCGTGACGATGTTCAATCAAACCACGATAATTCTTCTTTTTTTTTTTCGCCCATCAGGCTGTGTGTGTCAATATGAGTGTGATCTGGTAGCAATAATTTATGATCAATAACTGCAAGTGATGGTAAAGCAACCATACACATTGCAGCAACATGCGTGTTCTTATTCTGTCCTGCGCAGGTATCAGAATACATTATCAGACTTCTTACTTCAGGTTGTAGTTCATTCGTTATGTACTGATACAAGCAAGGTCCTATTTCATTGGCTCCTCTTGCTGCTAAACCTTCGTGCCACAGATAGCAAAAGGTTTGTCCATCATCACAATCGTATATGGTGAGATTATTCGTTCAAAGTTGTCACTTGTAAAAGGCAACTGAACTTTGGACAACAGGCGTAGGCAGATACTGTTGCAAATCAAATGAAATTGTTTTCTTTGATTCATCATGTTTTGATAGCTCCTTGTCCTTTGACTTTGACTGGTAAGCGATATCAGCGACTTAATGATGTTCATCTAATTTCCTCATTAAGATATCTTTGTCTTCATCAGATGACAGTTTGATTTGCATGGCTAACTTATCACAAGTAGCAAATGTATCAATTTGTGGTTTATTGATAGCCACTTTCATTTTATGGAAGATGTCACAGCAAATAAACGGTAAACCGATCTTCGCAACACATAAACACATATTGTCAACAGTGTGCAGGTGGTACAGTGCGGTGAATTGCATTGATACCAGCATCGGTCTCTTGAATATCATAGGTAAAGCATATTCCAAGAACAGCTACATACGAAAAGTATTATTGTAACTACACAATATAACTGAACGCCCTATTCCCACATCAATTTAAATTTTGTAGGGTAAAGTGCGTTTTATCACTACCCATTGGACATAACTCACTGAACCCTGCAGCACACCCCCTGTTACGAAGTTAACTCAAGTGTCACAGTTGCATGATCTTGCCTACAAGCAAGTAGGACTTAACGAACTGTATAGTCTAACAGACTGATCTTGACGATCTCGTTTTTTCGTGATTTCACGTAATTTACGCGAGAATAGCCTCTATCCAAGTATTCTCACAAAATGTCGAGAAACAGTACTATACGAAGCAGCGCACGGAAAATAATATTGCAAGTTGAAGAATATTTTCGGAGGGAATTAATTAATAGAGGACCTCTCATTCCTTTAGAAAGAGTTCAAGACAGAGTAGCTGAAGCTACTCGTACATATTTCGTACATCTCCCAATTCACGCAGTTATTTACTGGAAACAACAGCTGAAAGAAAAAAAAACAACCAGAATTTACCTTTAAAGGCCCTTTTCAGGGCCTCAAAATTAGACGGAAGAGCTGTCAAACATACTGTTCGCCCACAAAAAAAATTGCTAAAATATTAGAAAAACGTTAATTTTAAAAATTTCCTACGTAAACAAAACAGAACAAAATACAAAAAAAAAAAAAAAAAATAACAGGATTATGTAAATACATTTATATAAGACAATCGATTTTAAATTTAAAATGCAACATTACATTAACGAATTAATAATCAAAAAATCATTTATTTTATTTGCTAATCACAAAAATCAAAAACAAATAAAAAATGCATGAATGTTTCATATATATATATTTATGTTTACATTTCATTGAAATATTTAAATGAATTACAATACGGAGAAATGCATGAGACTTTTGCTATATTTTAATATACTTTCATAAATTTAAAACAGTCAATAAACAACAATAAATTCATTAGGTAGCATTTTCCTAGTGACAGACATTCAAAGTACTAAATTCCTTGACACCTCCTGAAGAGGCTAATGGCCAGATCTCGTGTTTTCCGTAATTCTCATGCAAACGAGATCGTCAAGATCCGTCTGTTGGACTATACATAGAGGTAGCCCGTGAAATTTTGTGTGGGTCAGTAACATTATCTGATTTTGCCCACTTTTGGACATAACGCACTATTCCCTGCAGACATAGAATTATACAACTAAAATATTGGAAGAATAGCATTAAATTAGATACAGGATTAAATTTCAAAACAAAAGTAGTTTTTTTTATAAAATTAATGAAGAGAAACTTGTTAAAAATATGACAGAATTTGTATAAAAACTTATCAAATACAACATTACAAATACTAATAAAATTAATAATCTATTAATGAAAAAAATTGCGCTGAAGTAAAGATAAACATATAATTAGAAAACCTTATAATATAAATAATTCATCCCAATATAATAAAACTAATATAAATTTTAAAAAGCATTGGATGACAGATGAATTATTAGAACATATAAAAGAAAAAGATAAACTATACTTAAATTCTGTCCTTAAAACATAAAAAATAATAGAACTAATAAAATATATTTAGAAAATTATAAGAAAAAAAAGAAATTTACTAAATAATTTAATTAGTAAAACAAAAACAAAAAATACTTTGAAAAATTAATAACAGAAAACAACATTGATAATAACAACCAGTGGAGTATTATCAAAGATGTTATTAACAAAAATAATAATAAAAAGAAAACTAAAGAAATAGATCAACTAATTAAACAAAACAACATTCAAAATATATTAATAGAGCTTAACAATATTTTCGTAAATGCAGGTAATATTGAAATATCGAAATGACAAAATATACAAAACTTAATTCAACCTAACTCCTTAGTATTAATTCCTCCTAAAGAAGTTGATAAAGATAATTAAAAATATAAAAAATAAACACTCAAAGGGCTTCGACTGTTCGAAAATATTTCAGTGAAAGAAATCAAAACTTTTAAAAAATTATTTTTCAAAAATATTTACCAAACTTATTCAAAATATAATAAATACTGGTATAAAAGTGGTATATTTCATTAAAAATGGGAAATATCAAAATTAATACCAATTTATAAAAACGGAAATCATACTAATTTAAACAATTATAGACCAATATCGGTTTTATCTAATTTCTCTTAAATTTCTGAAACTTATTTAACAATTTCACTAACAAATTACCTTTATAAATACAATATTACAAATAAACATCAGTTTGCATATCAGTTTGCTTTATATTTTAAAAAGATTAAATACGTTTATTTATATATTCAATCACGTACAAAATATTTTTCCTATAAAAACCATAATTTTATTATACAAAAGTTACATTGATTCATTACTAAACTACGGAATATTAACTTAGATCCATTTAAATAAAGATGAACTGAGAAAATATTGATAAAATTTTATATAAAATATTAAATTGCATTTTTACAAATTTTAAGTATTTATCTCAAGATCAACAAAGAAAGATTTTAAAAACAAATAAAAGTCTATTTCCAAGACAAAAAATTATATATTTAATTATAATTCAAAATTATTATAAAATTTGCTATAATTATAAAAATGAAATAATTCTTCCTTAAGAAATAAACAAATTTATCAAAGGCAATTTTACGAGAATCCAAAAGCAATTTACGTATTCGAATTAAAAATAGAATGATAAATAAAATATTTGATCAATTTGATGTAGACATGCATAAAATAAAAAAATATATCTACTTTAAAATTTATTCTATATGATAAAATTATCGATGGTAAATTAAAGTGGATAAACTTTATAATTATTTAATAACTCAAATCTCTGCTACTATTATCTTCTTTTGTTTTGCTTGTTATTTTCTTAGGTACTATAGATAAATCACTTTAAAACGTATTTAATATTGTAATTATAATTTATTTATATAAATAAAAGTTGTTATATTCTGTTAACTATGCTTTATTCATTGTAACTCTATTACACTCACAGCACCTACAGACAGATTTTTATTTAAAAATCTAGTAGGATTGAAATATAATAACTAAAGAAATGCAATAAATAAAATAATAAAATAAAAAAAAAATAACTTAATTCTTTGAGAACTTGTCATAAACAAACTTAATCAGAAGCGGATTCCTGTTATGAGTGATTATTATTATCACTTAAATGTTATTATCCTCTGTTTGTGTGTCTACTTGATATCAGATAAGTAAGAAGTTTCGTGTCTGATAATTGTTGTTTGTATTTGATGTTATTTCCACAATATCTTATTGTGATGGATCTCTTACGTACTAACAGTGATCGTATTTAATACCTTCTTGGCTTCAAAAAAGTAGAAAACATCCTATGTCACTTCATTTTAACATGGATTAGATAAGAACTGTTTGTTTTGTTTTTATTTAAAATCTAAAAAATTTATTATAATTATAAGTATATATAGAGAGAGAAAGAGAGAGAGAAAGAGAGAGAGAGAGAGAGAGAAATATTTTCTTAAATATCGTAGGCTATCTTCTAACTTAGAGTGAGGAATTATCTGTAACAGTGTAGCCTAAGTTGTTGAGTTTTTTTTGGGTGGGAAAAGAATGGATGTATTATGGCTCTGCAAACTTATAAGAGACATTTTACATTTTGATTAAAAAGATGTAATCATAATTGCGTTTCAGTATCATTTTTAAAGAAAGATAAAATTAAAGTATATAAAGTATAAAGTAATGAAACTTACATTCCATAATTTAATAGAAAAGCGAATCTGCTTACACTAGCTCTATAATGTTTATGACTATTGCTTTTCGTATCCATGCGTACAATCGGCCGTGAAACTACATTTCATTCTTAACATACCGCATTTCTAAATCACAGAACTGATTATTACAAA
Source organism: Thereuonema tuberculata (assembly GCA_023159025.1). Taxonomy (NCBI): domain Eukaryota; kingdom Metazoa; phylum Arthropoda; class Chilopoda; order Scutigeromorpha; family Scutigeridae; genus Thereuonema; species Thereuonema tuberculata. Next base: position 246,099,569 of record JAFIDM010009631.1, on the reverse strand, counting down.
AAATGGTTTAATATAAAGGAAAATTAATGAATTTTAAAGCTCAAATTTAATTAATAATTGAGAGGGAGAAGAGGAAATACAATTCATAGGTTTAATGCTGAGCTTCTGAATTTAATTAGTTAGGGATATAAAAATAAAAAACAAATGATAAACATATCCCCGCCATCAATTCATTCATCAAGCTTGTATATATCAATGATGAAGAGTCTTGGTGAGTCTAATTAATCCGTGGCGTGAACTCACGTGAGGATATACTGTATTAATGACATTCTCACGTAACTTTACGTTACAGATTTCATTTACACATATTTTTCTAGAAAACAACTGGAGTTAATAATTAGAATTTTTTATTCTTTATTTTATTTGGGGGAGAATTCTTATTTTGTTTGATTGTGATGAAACAGTTGATATTTATTCTCAATTAAGTTGTTTTGTAAATATTTAAGGTTAATATTTTTGCAAGGATAAAAATAACAATCAATAATTTTAAAATATTTTATTTTAGATAAAGAAAAAGACGTATAAGATTTTAGAAAATTTGCTTTTTTACAATGCTCATTTTATTTCTACATAGAAAAATATAAACTTTTATTACTGAACAAAATACATAATTTGAAATGATATGGAAAAACTACATAATTTCTAGTTGATAAATCTAGTTGGTGAATAAAATAATATCGAAAATGAAACAATTTTTCAGAATGAGGCAATTTACAATTTTAACAGGTTTCAGTGAATATTTCTATCTTAAGATTTCAATATGTAATATGTTGTGGGAATACTTTTTTAGCCCTAAATTTATTGTTTACCTTCGATTTTCTCTCATTGTTCTCTTAATGCCAGAACAAAAAGTAATGAAAAAATAAATGGATAATAAAAATCAAAGACATATACCAGTGACATTGAACTTTCAGAAGACTTTTTTCTATTTTAAGTTTAAAGCTGTACTGAAGCACTTGATTTTTGAGAATAATGTTTGGATCGTTTTCGTTTTATTATTGTGAAAGTGTTGTTCTTTGCAAAAATAGATTTTTTTATTTTGTTATAAAATCAGAATTCACCCAAATATTGACTTTGTTCTTTCACCAAATACACTGAGTTGTCAATTTATTAGATAATTTCAGCTCTTCACCTAAGAGGATACGTACACCTAACAAATTGGCAACTGAGTGTAGAAGAGTCTGAGTTATTGAAATTGTTGTTAGTTCAATCCTTTACTGTTCATTTTCTAGTACATACCAATACTATCTTTTCTTCCATTGTAAATGAACAACATTGATAATCGTCTCCTTTTCCATCTGATGATGCTTCTAGTTTTGAGAGTTCATGCAGAAGGTGTTGCAGCTCATCAATATCCACATTTTCATCGTGAACCATCAAATCATCATCTTCATCACTGCGGTCGATAACTCCTTGCAGCAGGTCTTTGAAACCCAGTGATCCGAGATCAAGAGCGTTCATGAGACCTTCAACGTCGGGTTTTTCGTTACTTAGGTGAAATTTTGGCGGTGAAGGAGTAGATTTGGTGACGGTGGTTGGTGATAGCGTAGATGTGGTCATTGCCTCCGAAATAGCAGATGCCGAAGTCGTGTTGATAAAAGAAGCCCTATTCAACTTCGTCACGGTGTCTAACATAGTTGAAGACTGGACATTAGCTTGAGTCTGTGTTGGAACACTGGCAGAAGTACTGGGATTTTCTTTGACGGAATCATTGCTCAGTCTTCCAGACATTGTTACGGAATCCTGACGATAAATGGGAAAAGGTCTGCCAATAGGAAAAGTGAATCCAGCGAAGACGCTTGGAGACATCAAAACCAATAACACAAGCAAGCACTGAAATTAAAACAATATAAAAGAAATTAATTAGGAGCAGCTTTTATAAACAAGAATGTATGTTTTTTATAACATAAACATTTGGTTGTATAATAATTTAGGACCACAGTGACCCTCCATTAACTAGACCATAACAATATTCTTTCTATGAATTGTACAATAGTAATTCTGGTTAGATGGAGTTATTGACCGAGGATGCGAGGCCTGAGAAATCTAACTATTCCATTTGAATACTTTTCTTCTCTGTTTGCTCATTTAGATTATTTTATGGATTTGATAAAATGTTTGGTAGTAGCTTAATTGTGGTCCAACTTAAACATGGGCACATTTACTTTTGTCTCCACTCCACCCCCACCCCATTTGTCAAAACTGACCCCCCAAAATCCCTCGCTAAAATAACTGGACTGATTTCTTGAAATTTGGCAAGATGCTTATTTATGTTTCAACTTAAGATATGAGCACGTACGTTCTGGTCTCCATCCACCCCCTCCAGCACTGCATAGTCAGTCCCACCGCAAGTCAATGGATAGTTGATAGGATGCCTAGTCTTATTTTAATTATGAAATTTATTATTAAAGATTTAGGTATTCATCAAATAACAGAAATTCTCTAGATTTCGCCAGTTATCATGTCTGCCAGTCACAACTAAACATTAACTATACAGGAGGTTTTGGTTTTAAATGTAAAGTAATCGTTTTGATCGTAGTCTTTATTTATTCATCGGTTTCGCATAACAAGAAAGGACAATCTAAAAGGTATTTCAGATTTCAAACGGAAAAGCAATTCACATCATTTGATCTATTCAATAAAAAAATGCTATTAAAAAAGTTAAAGTTGTCCTCCAAACAGGCCATACAGGCCCACGGGTGCGCGGGAGGTAAGGCTCCCGACGTTTCTTGATCAACGGTAGTATGAGGTTGGGTGGTCAGCCCGACGCGACGCCCGACGCCCGACCGTCTTTAACTCCCGCGAAAGAAACCCGGTACCCATTCTACAGAGGGCTGGGTAGGCCTTAGGACCCGTTTGGAGGAGAATTGAGCGTGGAAAAATTTCCGCCCTCCGCCGAGTTCGGGAATCGAACCCGTTACCACCAATCCGCTGCCAAGCGCCCTTACCCACTCGGCTACGGGACCCACAAAAAATACTTTATTTCTGCACAATTGTTTTATTGAATAATCAACAATACACATTTATTAAAGAAGTTAATTCGAGATTTATCAGTGTTTTTCATTCTTTTTTTTTCCCGGAAAAAATAATTCACAAACTAAAAATATACCTATTTTTGTTTTTTATCATTAATTTAACATTAATTTAATTATCGATTAACAGTTCTAAGAGTCATAATTAAGGCAGCTGGTGCAGCCTTGTATTTCTTCACTTTATTATATATATCTCTGCACGTTAAACTTTGAAACAGTTCAAGAGTCACTTAAGAAATTGAAAAATCTAATTATTTTCCATTCGAATTTCATTGGGCGGATTTCTATTATTATTTATTATTCATTATTATTATTTGAAGCGATTTTTTACTAATCGCTTGAATAAACCCCATTATTTTAGACAATACGATATTTTAACATTGAATTGTCTTTCTAAAAATCAATAAAAAAATACACCAATTTATATTAAAAATTGTATTTAAAACATTAAAAAATTACTGTAATACATTACCTTGTCTTCGAGAGCTTCCGGATCCTTTATGGAGTGATCCCTTTCAACGATTGAAAAGGGATCGCTGCATAAAGCTCTCGAAGACAATGTAATGTATTACAGCAATTTTTTAAAGTTTTAAATTCAATTTTTAATATGAAATGGTGTGTTTTATTGATTTTTAGAAATATAAAATTTTAAAATACAGCACACGTTAAACTAATTTTTTAAACATTGAAATTGTCAAAAATAACATATGATTCCTATGGCCATATACATGCAAGTACATTTTCATATATGATATATTTAGAAAAAAATATTAGAAATCCCAATTAATGACAAACAATTTTGTAATATTATATTTAGGTAATTTCTACATCTTCTTAAGAACTACTTCTTTATTCTATGAAATATTTCGATCGGTTCCAATTTTCCGATCTTCTTCAGACAGAACAAGGTTAGTTCATTCTCTAAACCTATTCCTACATTTTTCTAAAACTATAACAAACAACAAGTTGCAAATCAAATATGTAACTAACATAACAGTATACGTAAGCAAATTATTTTCTTGAGTTGCTGTTTGATATCTTTGTAAGGATCTTAAAGTTCGTCGTGTATGTTTATCACGTATTGGGTTGACGGACTTTTTCATTTAGGCATTTACAATAATTCATCTCTAAAACTCCAAATGTGGTTACGTCAATATTCGTATATTTAACGTCCCTGCATTTTTAACTGAAAACCTTTGTAGCTATTTCTTAGAATTCCCAAGTGATCGTTGAGTATCAAATACAAGCAACTATAGTCTATCAAAATTTGTTTAGAATCCATAGATTCGTATTTCAAGTTAAAAGTCCACTTTTTGCATATCTTGTTAGCAGAAAAGACTTATTAAGACACATGTATGCTTCATGTCTATTATGTTACTACAGCAATGACTGGTGTGTACTTAAAGCATCAAGCCCGTATTAGAACCTCCTGCAATTACAACGTAACGCTGCGAATTGGAGCTCGGTGGGCCAGTCCGACTTTTGCCCGCTTAAGCCAGTTGGAACAAAGCTGGGACCCATTTGAAGAGTGTTAGGTGAACCTAGTACCGGTCTGGAGAAGAAATAACAAGAAACAAAAATCCCTGATATTGAAACTCGGATCATTCAGCCCGTAGACAACAATCTAACCACTTGAGCTACCGAGTCCTAATTGTATTTATTGCCAGTTTTATCACGGTAATGTGCTAGAAGCAATTATCGTGATAAAACGATAGTAATATATTACGTTTACTTTAACGTTGGAAAAGTAGCACTACTCTTTTAAGATATTTGAATAAATTCCTCGTTAAAAACGCTCCTAAATTGTGACTTTCTTAAGTAGAATTTTCTAGCTTGATTATTATAAATAATAAAAGATAATCAGATTTACCAGCTCTTTTTTTTTTTCCAGAAACAACCAACAAACAAATAATTGTTACATCATAAAAACCTATGATCTGAATGAGATCAATGAAAAATAAAATGATCAAATATAAAGTTTCAAAACTTTAGCAGAAAACCATCTAAAATTCGAAGTTAATAAAAGGAAAAAAGACCAATATTTCGTTCAAGGTCTGAAACAAGACTCACCTTGAAAGACGCCATTCTTTATCTGGTGATGTTCCCGACAATTCAAGGAAAATTGTGGTCATCCAACCTCTTATATCACCTTTCATGAATTTTTGATAGAAAAATTAACGGATAAACAATGTCATTGTTCTCGGGGATGTTATTCACCCGCTGTCTAAGTTTGACAGATGCCAAGAAAAGAAGGGGAAGGAATTTATTGACTGGTGACAAAACGCTTTGTCGTTTCCCAAGCCATGAATGTATGAATGTACCAGTGATCTTGAACTTGTAACCATGACAGCGAACTTGGAAGTGTCTGAAGAATCTCAATAAGGTTCAATGGGTCTCCAATCGTCGAAGAATACTAATTGGAAAGAAAAAGTGATGAAAATAAAGATACATAAACAACAATTAACTAAACAGTCTACCATGCAAGGCCTTCGATTTATAAAAAGGATTAAAATACAAGTCACCAGATCATCAGACTCAAGGGAGATATAGGCTTTCATGATTTAATTAGATAAGTTACAAATAGATGATGTTTTATTTGTAATTTTCTATAAAGAAAACTCGAAAGTTTTAACCATTTATTTTATATAAATAA
>JAFIDM010009631.1:246066530-246087747 GCA_023159025.1 Thereuonema tuberculata | reverse complement strand
GGGGGGGGGGGGGGCGCAAATATCAAGTGGAGGGCGCCTGACGAAATCTTGCTCCGGGCGCCAACAAACCACGCGACGGCCCTGATCTTCAGTGTTTTATAAATGATCCAGTTCTATTGCATTCCTGATGTTTGTCTATTTTAATTAACTTAATATACTTCTAATATTATTACAGAAAGTAGGCCATTTTTGTTTTTCCATATCACAGCATACAGGCCTATTGGACATCAGTAAATTTTTGAAAATAAGAAATTGCTTTTATATATAAATAAAAAAAAAAAATACAGTAACCCTGTTAAAAAGATAAAATACAGGAAATAAATTAACATTTCGCTATATCAGTACCGTCGTGCGATGTTTCAAAGTTTTTCCGGACAACATCGTTCGTGTCTTATTTCTTTGCTAAGCAAATACGTCTGATGTCTTGTAGAGTCGAGAAATCCTGATCGGCTAACGGGAAGTAACAAACGGGTAGCGGATGTATTTACAGTATTGCAGTAGCAGTTTTGTATTACTTAGTTGGAATACAGTATCTAGAGTTGTTTATATATAAGGTGACCAACCGTTCTCCTTTAGGGAGGATAGTCCTTCTTTTTGAAGCTGCCTTGAGAAGTGTCGTCCTAAATGTCCTCCTTTTTGATGTTTGAAGAGCAATATGTCCTCCTTTTTTATATGTAAAGTTTAAAACCTTTTTTTTTTGGTTGAACAGATTTAACATTTTTTTTTTCTTGAATTTATTTGCGTACTCCTTTTCATTTTAGAAAAAATGGTCACCTTATTATATAAGATGTTCGCACAATGTCGAATACGCGTAAAGTCCTAAAGGACCGAACGTAATACCTTTACTTAAAAATTGTTGGTAACCTTTGTCTTTGCCAACAGAGAAGAGATTCCATATTTCGTCATTTTTGATGAATGATCATGGCGGGTATTTATTGTAACATCTGTTGGCGATTTTTTAAACTATGTTGTAAAGTGTTTATTTTCAAAAACAACAATAGGTGAGACCAAATGTTTACTAAGTGACAACCTAGAACATCTGTTTCACGCTCTTTGGCGATCATCAGCTAAGGAGCAGTCACCGATAAACAGCGAAGTGTCGGTACTGAGGCTATTGTGAGTAATCATCGAATCGCTATTATATTGAAACAGTAGAGTATGCTGGAGAGTATTTTAATACATTGGGCAGTGGTGTAATTAAATATGTAATAAGATGCTTTATTAATTTGTAAAACAATCGTAAACTATCTAGACCAGTGTTTCCCAACCTTTTTTGTGCTGTGCCCCACCTAAAGTATCTTAAGTATGCTATGCCCCACCAAATTAGGGATAACTTTCAAAAAGAAAAAATTAAAAAAAAAAAAAAAAACTTTTTTAACTTTTACAACCAAAAAAAAACCAACAAGAAACAACATTGCTCCATTTTCGAATTGCCCCCCCTCAACAATCAAATTGCCCCCCTATGGGGCGTGCGCCCCACGTTGGGAAACAGGGATCTAGACAAAATATGACTCTGAATGTGGTAATTAACGAAATATTAATTTTGAAAATGAAGTAAGTTCCAGTGTGTATTTGATCTTACACGCGCTGACTATGATTCGAATTTGGTTTGTTTTTGTGGGAAATTATTCTACATAGAAAGAATAATGATCAAAAGAAATCTGCTTATATCATAAATTCAGTTAACTTCTTATCTAATCCCATCCTAATTTTGATACAAACCCGAGAGATATTTGATTTGTTACTCACTGTTTTCAATATTCCTTAAATTCACTATTGTAAGACTTAAATTTTTTAGTACAGCGGGACATACGAAGTAAAATTCCTCGAGATTTAATAATTATACTTTTTTTTATTATTTTGGAAATTAATTTTTATTAATTTGTAATAATTATATAATTTTGTTAAATATTTTTAAACTTAGTCAGTTTTGAAATCTTTTCTCCATTATTTCTGTTTAGAATATTTTAAATTAAATTTTTTCTTATTTTAATTTCTATTGTATTAATGGACTGTATGGCTTTCTATGAGTTTTTTAGGTTGGCTTTGATGTTTCGCAGAATCGGCTGCTGCCCGAATGGTCAGTAGCCCTCCAAAAATTTCTGAAACATTAATCAGCTGCTGTTTTTTTATCATTTATAATGTTATTTTTGTTAATTAATTATATATTTTATTTTTACTTTATTCATAGCTTGATACTTATTACAATAGAACGGAAGTGATGCGCGCTTCAATTAAACGATGGGTTCTTGTGGGATCTCGTACAGAAACCCACTTTGGATCTTTTTCCAGCAGTGACGCCAGCGATATGATCCACTGCCAAGTTTTCATCATAATGTGCTTCCGTCAGCGGTTTAGTTGAACACTTTTGCTGGTGAGACGTTGGGCGATTTTTATGCATTCCTTCAAACGACCGCCGACTTGGACGTAATGCCATTTTCTTTTCTTTATTTTTAGTTAGAAATGTTATTGTTGGCTTTTCGATTGCTATCGTTTCTCAGCACTTTTGATTTCCTGTTGTTATAATAGTCTTATTGATAGAATGTTTTTTCATTGATCAAGCAATTTTTATCGTCTAACCTTTGGTGTCGCTATTTTTGTTGTCCTCTTAATTTATAGCATTTTTTTTTTATTAATCTAAAGTTGAGATTAATAAACATTATGGAATCAATTCTTTCTGCAGCTAATTGAAACTTGAAGAGAGAGATCCCCCCCCCCCCTTTCTGATCGTAAATACTGGAACTGGCCGAGTGATCTGTGAGGTTTATATTTGTGGTTGATAATTCAAGCATTTTTCCAACGTAAGATGGCGTTGCTTAAACAAGCAATAGAAAACATCAGAGAATAATCGTCGGAATCAATGTGGAGCATCCAAAGCATATTTTCTCTATTTAAAAAGTTTTCTATTTCTTATTTTCTTCTTAAGTTTAGGCAGCTTGCAGCTTAACAGAACATATTAGAGCTCCATATAGAATTTTTAATAATAATTTATAATTTTAGTGTTTATACAATTTGAATATAATTATTTTTTGTTTTAAGTAAAGAAAAAAAGAAAAGGTCAACAGCATCAGCATAGTCAATGGAGGGAGGGGGGGTATTAGGCAAAATATTTATATAATTTATTCTCCAAGATAAACAATCACAATGCAGAATGAATTATGTTAAGATATCATAAAGCCTGTACGAGAAAAATTATTCAATCTTGGTTCTTCAAATTAAAATACTACTTGACTTTAACTGAACTTCTTAACATCCATCTTTCTATTCCTTGAAATATGAAGTCCCACAAAAATAACGTACATTTTCAGTCTTGTTCTGAAGTCTGATTTTTTTTTTTTTTTTAATTAAACTAAATTTGAAATGATTTTGTTCTGTCTGTCTTGATATAGTCGTAAGTGATAGTAACTTATCTAAATGTTAATCAGTTTTCTTAATGTTTATCAGTTAAATTGAAAATTGAATTAACGGATGTTTCTAAAAATGATGTTAAATATGCACTTATTATAATTATTATTATCTTTCAGCTAAATTTTAATAAATACTTAAGTCATACCTTTTTATTTCGATATATTATATATTCATTAAGAAATCTAGAGGTAATTGATTAAATAATTTCTGTTTTTAAATGATGATGACGTATGGTGTCATAAGATGTCGAATACTCAGGAATTAAAGAAAAACTTACCCTTTCAGTTAAACCTTTGGTAAGTTTCAAAATTTGGAGTGACCACCTAAAAACAAATGATCACAAGTTCCAAATTTCCTTTCCGTGTAATTGTCATATACTAACAAATTTGGTCGGATATCCAGTCTATCAATAGTATTATATGTTAGTCCTCTTAAGTATGTAATTGTGTATGAGTTGTTTTTTTTTTTACTTCAAGTAAAACACTTTTCATCATCATTTAGTTTTCTATTGTGTAGAAATGACATTTTATTAATCTTTTCTTCAGATCAATGAAAATTTGTAAGAAAATCAAATTAACAAAAAAAAAATAGCCACGTTTTTTGATCAGTGGTCATAACTGATTAGATCAGTGGTTCCAAACTATCATTGCTAGATGGAAGGAAAAAATTTCAGTCAAATCAAAATTCATGAAAAAAAAAAATAATAATATCATTTTTTTATCTTAGTTTCAGCTTTCAAAAGTATTTTATCCCTTTTTTTTCGTGTAAGTAATGACATCTAGCGGGTACATAATGTTTAGAACAAGTAAGTTTTGGTTTTGAGTTGCAGTTAAATTGAAAATTACAGATATAAAGTTTGTGTATCTTAAGATAGTTATTATTAAAAAAAAAAAAATGCCGCTGCAAATTTTTTCTACAGTTTCTAAAGGAATGAGGCGCGATACCGAAGCTTTGGGAATCACTGGATTAGCTCTTTAATAGTCATTTTTTGTATAACTATGGGAACAAAGTATGATTCAGTTTACCTAACTGTCATACAAATTGTAGAGATACTTCCACAATTATCTGTATGCATTATTTTTTTTTTTTTTTAGTAAACTTCGTAAATTTAAAAGTACTAGTTTTAATTTTAATATTAATTTTCAATAGATAGCAACGATATTAAATTCGATAGTAGTTGTAGTAATAATGGGTAAAAATTAGATAAGTGGCTAAATCTAATTCCCGACATTTAAAACCCGGAAAATTGTTTATTTTTGAAATTAAATGTTTAAAACATTTATAATATCTTCTTATTAATCATATCAAATATGTTTAAGATAAAAAAAATAAAAATTAGGCATTAAAATTTCAAGGCAGAATATGAAAAGTCATATTTCCTGCCGGGCGAAAATTCCATGTTCGTACCTTCAGTTCACTATAATTTAAAATATTGTTATTTCCAAACATGAAATCTGCGTTTAAAATAATTATTATATGTTACAGAACATAACATGAAGACTAAAATGTAAGCTAATATGTAATTTGATAATATTTCAGAGGTTTTTGTAGCGGCGACTATACTACTAGTCATTTTCCTGCTCCAAATTAAAATCACATTCATTGTTCCCATTTCTTTAAGAATTATGATTTATCAGAGGTTTTGTTATGTTGATTTTCCTTCATATTGTTCCTTTATAGTAAGACATTACAGTTTAATTATGTTAGTAGTTGATTGAATTTTATTTTCCAATTAATAAGAATGGGAGTGATCATTATCCTGTATCTTGTCATTCGGTTGTCAGTGGAAGTCATTTTCCTGTCAGACTGTTCATTTTCTTGGCACACCACTTTTAAAAATTCTATATTAAAACTATAATATCTACTTAAGTGTATGAAAAGTGATTTTGTTGTCAATAATAAGTTAACAGTAAGTGAATTAAAAACTAATAAATACATATTTCTTAAATTTTTTCCAATACTTTTCTGTGTTTCATTTTAGCCACTTATCTAATTTTTACCCAAATAAGCTTAAGAAAAAGAAAGCTTTTGGAATTTGACTGCATAGGAGTTCGATCCCAAAATTCTCCAAAATTAAAGCCTGTGTCTTAATAATTGAGCTATGAGAAACGTTATTATTCCAAATCGGTTGAGCACAGTAAAATTAATCTTTCAGATTAGGTTTTAATTTAGTTTGAAATGAAATACATCACTTTATTAAATAGTTTTATAGTTAAACTGCAGCATTTGGGGCGATAACAGTTTAATCATTAACACGAGAATCTGACTGACAAAATGTCTTGGTTTCACCGAGTCGACCTTGCTTAATATTCTTAAACAGGACCCATACTGTCATCTATCGTCAGTAAGTGGAACTAGAGATATTTACAATTTATGTACATGTTGGAAGCCTAAATCCGCGGAAATCCAAGGCCTTTAAATTTTCAAAATGTAACGTATGGAATAGATATCTAATCTCCTATAAAAATTCAGGAAGTTAACCTTGATACGATTTATAAGCTTCAAGAAACGGAAATAACCCTATCGTCACTTGTTGAAATTTACAGAATTCTACATAACTTCCAAAAATCTGTCGATCCTTCGATTGAAAAAAAATAAATAATAATAATCTATCCCCGCTAGATTCGTAGAAATTTTACAGGAGATAACATAAGAAAGGAAAATTGTTTATCTGGGTGGGTCAGGGAAATGTAAGGCAGAAGCAGACATGCTGTGAGATCTCTCCCTCCCATAGATCTCTCCCTGGCTATCAGCCAACATTTCTGAATTCTGCCGCTAGAGCGTACTACTAACCGGAACCGGAAATGAGTGAAATTGCATGTTTTTGCCGCAGTGGCCCAAAGTGGCCGATCAGGTTGATCGTGCACTAGAAATTAACCATCTGGTTGGGCACTATGGCGGAAGAAGAAGAAAAGCCAGTGGCAGGAGCAGATGGGTTTGACTTCGCCCATCGCGAAAAAGTAGCAACTCATTACCAAATAAGGTTAGAACCAGTTTGAGACATGGGTCACTTGTATTCGGCTCCACTTCACTATACTTGTCGCTGTGATGGCGATTGTCCTTGGTTATCCTGGATCATTCGTTATTTTTAGGGGTTCCCAGTGCCCCACATAAGAATGGAACAAATGGGTCTTCCTCTTACGATCCAATCCATCCGCCAAAATAAAACAGAATTTCGAACGGAATAGACGGCGAAAGAATAGAGGAGCTTCCTGTGATTTCACAGAAGAAGCTTATTTAATCTTTAACATATGTCCATGTGTCACGTTGGACGACAAATATATGATTGAAAAATAGTAAAATTTTTCAGTACTATCGGAATTTTTTAAGAAATAATTTCGAGTTCTTAATATAGTTTGAAATCAAAGTTTAACCTGCTTTTATCTAACCAAACAATCCCATTTATCATGATTTTTTTTGTAAGATTTTTCTTAATCTTACAAAATCTTAAAGCAACTAAGACATATCTAGATTTTTTAAAACTTAAATTGTTGTTTAATTTAACTTAAATTGTTGTATTGCCTTTAGTTATTATGATTATTATTTTTAAAACAATGTATTTTTTTTTTTAAATAATATGCTTTTCGATAACCTCAGTGTAGATTAAGATTGAAACGATATTCATTTATAGTTTATTGATATCTTCGTTTAGCTCGGTTAATTTTATTTTGCAGAATTTCCTCAAAGGTTTTAGTTATCATTTGCACTTGTATATTTATCTATTATATAGTTGTATAGTTATTATTTGCCTATTATAAATTTGTTAGTTGTTGTTGTTTAATTCTGAAATTTAGCAATATTGAAAATAATTTAGTAAACATACAGAAAATAGTAAGTTCTAAATTCAGATGTGAGTATTTGGTAAAGTGATTTTAATAAAAAAATTAAATTAATGCTAAATTATAATACTGTATTTTATATATATATATATATATATATATATATATATAAAAATATATATAATATATATGATCACAGTGGAAGAGGAATTTGAATTTTCACAAGCTTTTGATTTAAAAAAAACTTATATGATAAATTGAAATTGGAGCATTGTTTATTTTAGGAAATGCAAAAATGATATGGAAGATTATAATTTTCATTATATATGTATGGAATATTATTATTTATGGAAACTATTTTGAGTAAATAATGCTTGAAAAGGAGTAAGTTAAAAGAAATATAAAATATGTTTAGAAAAAAAAAAATATTAAAACAAAATACGAGGGTTGCCTGAAAAATAATGAACCACATTTTTTTCTCAGCCTGCAACAATGTTACAAAAGTGAAATTGTAGGTATAGCAAATTTCATGTTGACTGTTTAAAAATGGAGTTCCAGCACATTCCACCAGATAGCACTGTTGCATCAGTATATCAAAATGGCTTCTGTAAGTGATGTTTATTACAAACAGTGTGCTGTAGTATAATTCCTTATTGCTGAAAACGAAACAGTTGGAAATATTCATAAACATCTATGGAACCTTGGCTGTTTGCAGAAGTGCCGTTAGTCGTTGGAAAAAAAAGCGTGGAGACTTCATAGACAACAAACCAACAAGATTTACCACTTTGGCTGTCAGGCCACAGCTGTGACATCTGACATTTTGCAGCGAGGTGATGTTGCCATAAGGAACGATAGGCATATCACAAATTGACAATTAGCACTGGATCTTTTAGTCAGCAAAGAAGCATTAATCACATTTTGAGATCTCTCCAATATCATAAAGCATGTTCAAAATGGGTTCCGCAAGGCCTCACAGATAAACACATGATGCAGCAAAACACATTTCTGCTGAGTTGCTAGAGCGTTTTGAAGCTGATGGGGAGGCCTTTTTGTTTCGGATTGTGCCATCACTTGTTTAACCTGAGACAAAAAATCAGTCGATGGAGTGGCATCCTCATTCTCCTCAAAAAAAGAAATTAAAATGACTCCCTCTGTTGGAAAAGTCATGATGTCTGTGTTTTGAGACTGCATAGGTGTGCTTTGCACCAGTATGGTATCACAAGGGGTCACCATCAACTCAGAAGCATATATCGTTATGCTGAAATCCCTCAAGAAGCGTTATCGGTGAGTTCGACCTCACAAAACCCTGACTAGATAGTGCTTCAGCATGACAATGCCTGCCCGCACGAGTTTATGAACTCAACAAGCATTATAAAACTTAGTTGGACAGTTTCACCCAATCCATCTTATAGTCCTGACTACTTCCATTAGACTTCCACCTTTTCGGCCCGATGAAACATGTCATTAGAGCTATGAGATTTGAGGATGATGACTACATGATTTGTGGAGTGACATCGTGGCTGCTTGCCCAAGACAAGAATTTGTAATGACATTTTCTCGTTGGTGCTACATTGGCCTTGGCATTACTACATTGACAGGGATTACATTGAAAAATAGTGTGAGCACATAAAACATTGCTCTATATTATATAGAAATTTCAAGTTCTTTGCATCAATAATTGATAGGGAAAAAAATTATGATACAGTAATTTTCAGGCTACATTCGTAGTTAGTCTTTGGTGACTAGTTAGTAATTAATTATCACTTTTGATAATTTGATTAATAATCACTTTAGTTATAAATTCATGTAGTTTTCTGAAATACCTTTTATTTTTGTTACCACCTGCTTGGAATTCACAACAATTTAAAGTTGTCGATCTTTGTTATTCCATCTTTTTTTCCTCTTAACAAATTCCCCCCCACTTTTTTTTTTTTAATAAAGCATCTCTGAGTTAAGAGTTGGGCTGATTATTATTTTCTTGGATTGTTTGACTCTTTGTAAGAATCCCTCTTCTGAAGATAGAAATTCATTATCAGGGAACATTCATTCATACTAAGCACACTTTTAAAGGGTAACAAAAACAAAACTGTCTCTATAGATTAGTGGTGCTGAAAACTGTTTATGGCTAGTTGACCAATTTAAACACATTGGCTAAAATTTAAGATAGGTTGAAATTAAAAGAAAAAAAAAAAGGGATTATATATATTCACTTACGAAGTTATGAGAATTTATCATGGTGTATGTAAGTGGTGAAGGCCAATATTCTGGGAGTCATTGAATCAGTCATTCCAAGAAAAAAAAGTTTGTAAGTTCCTTTTCTGAATGGCGTTTGAGATAGATATATTTGAATTTACAGTATTTTTTAATTTGATAAGCAATATTGTCCTTCCACCTCACTGTAATGTGTCACTGGCCGTAGCATGTGAATTGATGTTGACAGTGCAGTTTTTGAAAATTTGCCACTTGAACAATAGATATTAGAAATATTATGTAATATCTCTTTCTTTTCAATAATTTTGCAACTGTAAATTCAAATAACTATCTCAGAAATCATATGGAATAGGACACATGTACTTATAAGCTTATTTTTCTTAGAATGACCAATAGTAAGATCCCACAATATTGATCTTTCCTCCTGGGACATACTATACAGGGTGTTCAAGAGCACCCGTATCCCCCACAGGGTACAGGTTGTTCATGTGAAAATTTTCATTAACAAATAGTACCCAAAGAATCAAATTGTGGATGTCCGGTAGAAACCGGAAGTGGATGTAATCGAGGTCAGCTTTGAAATTTCAAATTAGAATATATGTCTTGTGGGGTATTGTTGGATAGGTCTTTTGAAAAGAAACAACTTTTACTAAAGCTTTTTCCTCTAACATTCCTTGTTTAGTCACAGTTCAGGAAAAGCTAAAACTGCTTGTTGTCACGATAGTCATCTGAACAATTGTAGATGTTGACAACAATGAAATTGACAATAGTCCAGTGTTCAAAATGTGCAACACAGTAAATGTGGAAAGGAAATACAACATGTCTTGAACTGGAACACGTGCTGGTAGTCATGATTGTAACTGTTTTACAGTCTTCAATTATTGTGGTTTGTTTTGCTGTTCGGTAACCACCAAGCTTTTCAGCAACTTGTCGAGCTCTTTATTTTTTCAGTGGTGGATCAATAACTTGCTGACAAGTTGTTCCCTGGAAGTTGGATCAGATGAGGAGGACCTGTAGCCTATCCACCTTGCTCTCCTGACTAGTCTCCATTAGACTTCTTTACGTGGGGACGAGTTAAAGACGCCATATAACAAGAGCATCCAACAATAAGGGACGACATGGAACACCGAATTACAGAAGCTTTTCAGTCTCTCAGCAGTACTGAAGTTCTCCAAGTGACTTTATTCATATTGAATGAGAAGCCAATGGTGTTTGGCACAAGGTAGACATTTTGAGCACCTCTCGACGTAGGGGATGTGTCCTGTATTTCAGATGACACATCTTCTGTATTTTTGTTTATGTTATGATTAGCAATTTTGAATAAACAAGGATCTCCACAGCAAAGTTTTAGTTTTATTTCCTTGCTACATTTACTCTTGTGTTGCACATTTTGAACACTGATTGGACCATTGTCAATTTCATTGATGTCAGCATCTGCAATTGTTCCAATGAGTATCTTGATGACAAGCCATCATTTTAGTTTTTCCTGAATTGTGACTAAACAAGAAACATTAGAGAGAAAAAGTTTTAATAAAAGTTGTTTCTTTTCATAAGACCTATCCAACAATACCCCACATGACCTATGTTCTGATTTGAAATTTCAAAGCTGACCCCGATTACCCCCTCTTCTGGTTTCTACTGGACATCCAGAATGCTCCAATTTGATTCTTTGGGTACTAGTTGATAATGAAAATTCATGCAAACAACCTGTACCCTGTGGTTTTCGAGAAAATGGGATACGCATTCTTTTGAACATCTGTATAATACAAGTTTTTACAACTGCCTTTCAAACATAGTAACTTCTTTGACGCTAAAACCAAACTTAGAAAAACTTCTAATTAATATAAATTGACTAATTCTCACTTGTCATTAATTTAACCAAAATCTAATTTTTTGCCATTCCTTTCATACATTCAGTTCTTTTCTTATACCCCTCCTGTGCTTGTGAGACATCTGTAAAACTTATTGAAAGTTGATGTAGACTGTAGGTAAATGCTTCTAGCACCCCCTTGCAGGATTTTTTGTGATTTGATTTTCTTCCTTTTACTAATATGGGAGACTCGCCAGATTTTCTAAATTGCCATAAATATTGTTAGAATCGACTCATTTGGATAATTTATCAACCCATAAACAGTTTGCAGACAGGCTTGATGAAAAATAAACCAACCTTGATATTCTAGTAAATTATCAAATTGCTTTTCAGTATATCTTCGATAATAATCCCATTTTCTATTCCATAACAAAATTTGGCAGCTATTTAAACAATGTTGTAAATAATCCCAGTCCACTACATAATATCAACCACTTTAGAAGAACCCTTTGTCCTTAAGAGCTCTTTATTTTCAGAAATGTCATTTGGAATATGAACAGGAATAGCTATCACATCATTTTCCACCATGGTTTTGGGTTTACAAATTGTAAGTTATTGTTGAGATTTCTTCATTTATTCAACATGTTAACTTAACATTCCGTTTCATTGTTATTATTAATATATTTCCAGTAAATCCTAATAATTAACATCATTTTTACAGCAACATTACAGATTTTCTTACAATGTTAGGTTATCAGTAACAAGTCAGAATGGCAAACCTAAATTACTGATGGGATACATTTTGTGATTCCATGTTTCTACTCGTGATGTAATATCTTATCCTAACTGTAATATATAAAAGTGAAAATCTGTAAGTTTGTATGTCAGTTTAATCACGGCTCAATGGATTGGAATGAAATTTTGCATGTAGGTAGTCTTTGACATGGAGTAGGATATATGTTACTTTTCATCCCAGTCCATCAAGTAGTTCTCGTGGGATGAATGAAAACCTTCCCAAAGCTGCCGATAGATGGCGCCAGTGCAGTTTTAAATCAAGTGTATTTAAGGACATTCTTTGCAGGCACAGAAAATGATTAACTCACGAGTTACTTGATAATTCTATTATGCGATGTCTACGATGATAAATATAAGATACGGGTAATTAATACATTGGATATTGTTTACAATTTAAACTTTAATTTAGAATATAACATTAATTTGTAATGATCACACGATTTTTTTATCAACTGGGGAAGGTTTTAAGTGATAGGGATGTGGAAAGGCCACAAAAGGCACTGCAGTTGTAAATTAAGTGCATTTAAGGCGTGAAACATGATGATCTCACGAGTTACTTGATGATTCTATTAGTCGATGTATAAAAATTCGATACAGTTAATTAATACGTTGGATATTTTTTTTAATTTAAATTTAATTTCGGGATTTTTTACCAACTGTGGAATGTTTTAAGCGATAGGTGAAGGTTGTGGAGAATGCCACGAAGGGCTTGAAAGTCATATATATTCTCCAATCTTGATATTAATTTGCTAAATAAATAAAGCGTTTGCAAGGCCTCTGGAGTGAAGCGACTGTAACCAGATAGTTGTAATATAAATTAGGATAAATTTCATAAGTTGTATTTGGGGAGATGAGCATATCATTTTACTTTTTTTTAATATATTTCCTGAAGTTAAAGAAAGCTTGCAAATTATGCATATCTCTTCTAATAATTTTTGAGCTAATTAATGCTTTCTTTTCTATTTCTAACAAAAATTCTCCTTTTGAGAGATTCATTATGATAGCAGACAGGAATCTGATATTTGGTAAATGAGTAGATATACCAAATAAATAAAATCCTTAAACTTTTATCTGCAACATTTTCTTCAAAAATTAAAACAGTGGTTAGCATCTCGATAAGTTTAAAGAAGATAGATAATAAATTATTTGCTTTAATTTCAAACTGATGAGAGCAACATTTTATAGAAAGTAGGCTCCAGGTTCTTTCAGGAACTTTTGTTTTAGGCATTAGCTATGCACTAACAAATTCATTTCTGTAGATATCTGTTAATTTTATGGCTGCTGTGCTTTAGAAAATCAGCTCATATTATTCATTATTTGCCAAGAAATGTTATCTTAATTTTCTAGAAAAATTTGATTTGGCTATTGATGTGTTTTTTTTAAGTTAACCATTTAAAGTTTTGCAATAATTTATTTTGTTAAATCACTAAAGATCTTTGTTTTCCCCCCAATAGATTAATAGGCTTTTTTGTGTGTCAATTTTTAAAATACCCTCATAACAATACAAGGATTAATAAGCAAAGTGAATATTTCTAAAATGATAATTATAAAACAAATGAAAAAGCTAAAAAAAAAAAAAATGATTAAAACCAAAGGTTTTAATTGCTTTCTGCAACCCTTATTTAACCTTGATAATCGTTGCTAGAGAGCAGTTGAAACTATTTGTTTTTGAGCATCTTTTTTAATTTATTTCTTTGTAATACTGGAAATACTGTACTGTATAATTATGTAGATAATCTCATTATTCTCCAGCTTCCTTTTCTTCTCAGATGCTTAACAGTTCATTATAGCAAATTACAACTGACTGAAATTTCATTTTTATGTAGTATATTTCATATATATTTTAATATAATTATATTTTTCAAGTTGCCATTTCCATCCAGTTATTTATCTAGATATGTGAAGCTTCATACTCTTGGTATGTAGAGATAAGCCTAAGCAGACCTAATAAAGGTTTCCCATCTTTTCTGGATTTGTTCATTCAGAAATTTAGCAGTGAAAAATTCCCAATTGTTTTATAAAAATATTCTGTTGTAAAGACTAAGTGTCTATGAAAGAAATTCTTCAAGTTTTAAGATAATTTCAACTGAGACTTCCTCTTATATCAAGTTATTTCTGGAAACTTGCCAAAATTTTTCATTCAATGTTTTATGTTCTTTGGAATCTTGAATGTATGCCGCTGCCTCTTTTTTTTTTTTTTTTTTTTGTAAATTCTTCTAGTATTAGATAAAAGTTGCCAATAATTTTACAAGATCTGTAATTTACTTGCCATTTAAGAGACAGCATGCTTTTATGTATTCAGGTTTTATTTTTAAGGTTTACAAATCTTTTGAACTAATTACTGTTCATTTTAGCCCACTCTGCACTTCTACAATGTTGTCGAACAATTTCTGAACTGTTTCTGATTAGTCCAGAAACCTTGTGTCGGAATAGAATGTATACAGATCCTGTACATACATATAGAGCCAGTCTCCAATGCCATATTGAATGAAGTGATTCTCATGGAAATCTTTACATTCATTTTGTTTATATTGCTTAAAAAATGCCAAAAAAAGAATAAATATATTGGTGGATTGGACAATATTTGTGGGAGTTCTAAGTTACAAGTTTAATCTTTTGGTAATCTTGAAATTTCAAAATGAACCCACATTACTTTTTCATTCTGATTTTTTTGTATTTCAAAGATGATATATCCTATAAGAACACAGTATAAATGTAAATCTTCTTTAATTTTAAGTTTTTTTGAGGTCCATATTTAATACGAATTTAAAGTGTTCTCTGCATGAGGATGAATAACATAATGGCAAAGATGGATATACATAAAATTGTTTGATTTCAAATGAAGACAAGAAATACCTTAGTTGTATCTTGATACTGTTTTCCTCTAGTTCAGAGATTTTTTAGCTTTGCTCGTCTTGAATCAAGATAGTATTAGGATTTTATATATGAGCCATTGGTTTTGAAAGTGGGGCAAGTCCATTTTGTTAAAAAAAAAGTTACAGCTAATTTTCATTAGAAATTAACTTAAAATTTCTGTTTTTAGTCAATTCACAATCATATCTATAAATAACAGTGTAAATTTTTTTACTGGTAATTTATTTTGGTCAATGATATTAATTGTTTGTTGATTTTGAAAGTGAGGCAAGTTCACTCTAAATAAAATAATTTTAATAAAAATTGAAAAGCGTGCTATGTTAGTTAGTTTCAATAGTTACGGAGGAGCTAACAATCATTTTTATCATTCTATAAGTATTGCGAAACTAAAATATTGTGGGATGAACCAACTGCATCCAGAGGATCACAAGAAGTAGCTTCTTGTTTAAAACATCTACAAAATGTGACAACTCAAAAACATGTTATCGCTTATAGCGAAATGTGCACTGGCCAAAATAGAAATATAAAGTTGGCCTTAATGTGGATGAAAATTGTTCAGTCTAGCGATAACAATATAGATATTATTGACCATAAATTCTTATTATCTGGACATTATTCTTGCCAAATGATTGCGATTTTGGAGTTGTAAAAATGGCTATTCGAAAAACCAATTTTCTGTACATTCCCGAGGATTATTACAAATTAATATAAACATGTCGCAAACAAATCCATTTTTACTATACGAAATGAAAAGTGAAGACTTTTATTCAACCAAACCTCTGGAGGAGGTAATTTTGAAAATAATCAAAAATATTGATGGCAAAACTGTCAACTGGCTAAAAATCTTCTGGATAAGAGTTTTAAGAAATGCGTCGTATAAATTGTATTATAAAACATCAAACGAAAGTGATTCACAATTTAAAACTATTGATTTATCGCTAAAATGGGGTAGGCCAAAGATTTTCGACAAAATAACATTGCCATCTTTAAATGGAAAAAAAACTACTAGAGAGAATTATAAAGATATGATTGATTAATTGCCTTATATACCACCCATATATCATGGGTACTTCAAAAATTTGCACCATCTGAATTAAAAAAATGTATAGTAATATTCCTTATATTCCTTTAGGTATTTTGTTATGTTGTATTTATGTTGTTGTGTTTTATATATTATATATATATATATATATATATATATAATATATTTTTCCTTTTTGTTCTCTCTTTTCTATAAAATAATATTAAGCTTTTTGTTTAATGCACCTGTTCGAAAAAAGTATGAAATGTTGAAATAAAATAGAAAAGTAAAGAAATAAATTATTCTATTTTTTTTCTTATTACAATTAAACTCTTGAAAACAAGAAATCAGCATTGTCATAAAATCATTGCTTTTGAAAGTGAGGTAAGTCCATTGGGCCATATTAAAAACATGTTTTTTGTTTAAATAACGCAGATTATAATTATTGCATATGAAATTTTTATGAAAAAAGACCGTAAACAATATAAATTAAGTATTATTGCTTACTAATATTTTTGTTATGTTTAAATCAGTTCAAACGCTAACCATTAATTATCCAACAATAACTTAATACGGACTTGTCGCACTTTCAAAATCAACGGCTCATATACTGTTCCATACATTATTTCAAAACACTAAATCCAAATATGACTATTGGCAGATGATATGTGGCCATCTTCAGCTTAAGCCTGATATTTAGGTGAATTTGTTCTTATTTCACAGAAAACCTCAATTGAATAAGTTAAGAAGAACGAACTATTTACTGTAAGCTAAATTACTATTGTAAATTTAGATTGCCGATTTGTCTTCTTCTGTTATTGTGATTAATGCTGGGTCTTTCAATCTTCCTTTTAATTTAAGCAAAAATCAAAGAATTCATGAATTATTCAGTCTTAGTAGATTTAGCTCTTGTTACCATCAGGATTTTGAAAACCTCTGAATCACATGGTACAGCACATAGTTTTAAACTGTTGTGTAAACAGAAATATCATTTATGATTGTATCACAGTTTAGACCAGGTTTGTAGAATTGATAGGTTTTTAGCAAAATTTGAGTTAAAAAAAAATAAAATTTGTGACTCCACAATTCTTGGTTTTAGATCCAAAAGTTGTTTCGTTTTAAATATTTTAATTGATAAAGAAACAGAAGGTCCTATCCTAGCTTGCCATGTTTGGGAAGCTTCCCTGAATTATTGCTTAATGCAAAGCCAGTAAACTTACAACATCATTTCATCTGTGAAAGCTATTGATATTTGCATGATTTCAGCTTTTCCAATAATGTGCGTTTTGTCTTCGTGCCTGGTTACATAGTCAGTTCTTTTAAGAATTGACAGTAATTTCTATATCGTTATATTAATTTGATTTCACTATTGAAAAATTAACATTCATGAGCACATGATATAAAAGACAGCATGTGATTTTCCAGTTATGCTCATCTGGTATTAAATTTAAGATTTTCATAAATTGACTTGTTGAAATTTTATAGGGTTAATTAAGTATATAGAAAACAAATCTAGCTGGTGTAACGTAAGCTGAGGTTCTACATCATTAGTTAAAACTGTTAATCCTATTAACATTATTTTTTTGTAGATATAGCTTTAATTATTTTCTAAGTTTTTTTTATTAAAATTTAAATAAATTATTATTATTTTTTTTTTATTTTTTTTTTAGTGCAAAAACAAAGTATCGACTGAAAGTCTGCATCTTCCTACATTTTATTCTGTTTCTGTTCATGTGTGCAAAAATGGTGCCAGATTGGTTGGATCGTTTAGATGTTTTCATCCTGGAAATTGAGGAGTTAGAAGTACCAAGACCAAATCGATGGGAGTGGATTTGGTTCTTTTCCCTTGCATTTGTATACCACGGACTAGTAGCAGTGCGTCGCAACCGCCTAACCAGCATGCAGTATTACATATTTGGTGTCTTCTTCCTCTCTCTCTGTCCAGTTTTATACGCTGCAGTCTTCTACTTCAATGAAATGTGGCAGTATGCAGAAACACATTCATCAGAAGGGTTGCATTTATGGCAGGGATACCCTATTGCTGTCATATGGTATGTTTTTGTAGCTCTTGCATTTCAAGTACATACATTTTCTCTCTATTTTGCACTTCAGTTATATTTAGCATGGAAATCAAAAGGTTCGAAGAAAACACAGTGATGTTCCTACACATATTATTGATCACAGAGACTTTAACTTTCCCTGATTCAGGTGTTAAATGATAATCATCTGACTTGGTACTCAACCAGCTCACAGATCAGAGAATCTTTCCATTTGGGTATGGATAGAAATTGCTGAAGAGGAGAATGTGTAGAATTTAAAAAAAAAAAAAAAAAAATGTTAAATCTGCTATTACTCATTCTAAACAAAAGTATGATAATTTTTGTTGAAGGTATTTTCAAAATTAGGTTAATGCTTTCAAAATTTATACGTAAATATCTTTTAAGAAGAAACTTGCAATCTGAGAGTTGGCTGATTGTCCAGATCCATTCCTGAAAATCCTTGATTGAAATGAAATCATCACTTACAACTGGTAAGAAGTTTTTGTTGAAATGCCTATGACAGAAACTTGAGGACCATCATGAAATAATAATCACTGCCATTTAATTGTTGTAAAAATTGCAACAAATGTTAGATTTAATAATCTAATTTAAATACTGCATCCAAATTAGTTAATTGTTTTCATTTTTCCCCTTTTAACAAAAAAACTGTGAATTGGCTCAGGTGATACTTAGCCTCTTTTAGAAATTTACTATTTCTAATTTATATATAAAAAGAAAAAGTGATTACATTTGCAATTTAATAATAAAAAGTAATAATAGGCAAAAATGTGCCAATGAATTTATTATTAAGATTGTAACTAACTTTAATGATAATTAAAAAAAAATTAAATCTTGCAGCATTAAGCCATAGGCTTGATATAGAGAATTTCAAATTATGCAAAAAAAAAAAATGATGTCATACATCACTGTAATTAAAAGTGTGGTAAGATTATTTAATAAATATAAATTGAATTGTTTCTACTTTATACAAGTTATGTTTAGAAAAATTCAGTTTGTAAAGAAAAAAGAAAAAACAAAACTGGAAAAACTAACAATTGTAATAAAATAGTAGAAAGAAAATTCAGGTTAATTTGTTACTAACTTATGCATCAATATTATAGTAGAATTGTTACTATACTAAAACAAATCAAATTAAAAATTGGCATTTATTTATTTTACTTTTGAAACCAAAGGCTATAGGTGGAATAGAAATAAAGAGGTCGATGATCAAAGTAAAGGCTTACAGAATTATTAATACAATTTTGTTACAACAAATTGAGTTTAGAAAAAAATGTATCTAATAAGAATCTTACAAAACTTGGGTTAAGCAGTAGCAACAGGTAGATTTCAGAAAGGAAAAAAAAAAACCATCTAAAATACTAATTAATGATACTTTTCCTCTTGAAAGTTACAAAATTGGAATTAAAAATAGTGACTTTTGAATATTTTTTCCCCTGTTTAATTTAATCAATTAGCTTTTCTTTATTTACATCAGAAAGGAAGAAAATTAAAATTTTATGCTAACAATATAAAATGAAAATATTTTTTTTTCGATAATAACAATAACTAATAAAATGCTTTTAAGAGGGGATTAATAATATTCTGCAATAACAAGTAAGTTATTATTTTTATCCAAACAGATAATCCCATTTTTGATTTATTAATGTTTCAATCACTGAATAGTGTTCATTAATTCCTTCGTAAATTTTAGAATTACGATAACTTGAAATGTTAAAAACATTTTCTAAAGCTCAAGGACAGTCCTACAAAATGAACTTCATTTTTTCTAGTAATCAATAAGTGAATTTTATTTATTCTTTTTTTTTTTAATCCATTGTCATCATTATGAATTATTATTTCCTTGAATTTTCTATTTATAATTGTAACAGCTCAAATGTGTTTTAGTTTTGTTTTAAAATCAATTTGATTTGTAAGTTTAATTCCTTGGTTTTAAAAGTTTTAAGACTATGGAATGTTGTTACTGCTTAGATTTTGTATGTGACTTTTTTTTTCTTCTTTTGGGATTGTCAACTTTTGATACAAAATCAAACTGTGTTATTGCTAATGAATTGGTCAATTTGAAAGCATCCTAGCAATATATGCAGTAGTTTTGTCTTTTCTCCCAAGTGTGTTTGTGAATATGCTCTCCTTTCCCTATTTTTATCCTTCCTCATAAAAATATTATTTAGGCTATATGCCTTTTTTTTTTTTCTTTTTAAAGGAATTGTATTTTTTGATAATTAAATCATAAAATACAATAGATAGTTTACTCTCATATATCTCATAGAAAATAAATATTTTTGTACATTTATTTTGTGAAATTGTAATTAACCTTCTTAAAACATTCCAAAATTTAGTTTTGGATTTAACTGGTAAATAGACAATAGGTTTTATTTATGTTCACTAAAAAAATTTACATTATTGTCAATGCAGATTTAAGGATGCCAATGTGCAAAACTAGATCAAAAATAGTAAAGTAATAAATGCCATTTACTTATTGGTTAAATTCCATATGCTTAAAAAAAAAAAAAGTATTAAGAAAAGCTTTTTTTTTACATACTTTTTGCAAATAAAACTTTCTGGCATTTGTATAAAATAAAAAAGTTATTACAAAAGTGTTCATACAAGTTTCAAAAATGGGCTCACTAGCTTGGTAATTTCTCTACTGAAATATCTGTCAGTTTAATTAATTCATTCTGAATCCAATTTGATTTGTAAATGTGATTCTTTAGTTTTAAAGTTTCTGCTCATCTATGTACAGAAACATTTTCTGTTTTTTAAGTTTTTATCATTTCTCAGCTTAAAAGATTTGAAAATTTGCCCAACATTCTGGAGGGGTTTATCTAATAATCTTAAGGCATTATCTATTAATTAATTGCTCTTCATTATTAACAGTGCTAAGATATTTCAACTTAAAAAAAAAAAAATCATTAAACTGAGAGATCATTCAGTTTAAGAATTATTCAAGTTAACATATTGTTATTAACCAACAGTGAAGGCTATAGAAGAACATTTGTATTAAGTAGTTTTTTTTTTTTTTTTTTTTTAAAAATAAAATATTTTTTTTTTTTTTTTTTTAGTAAAAAAAAAAATCCAAAGAATTTTGGAAAAAAAAAAAAAAGGTTTTTGTCAGAATGTTGTGTATATTTTCGGAGAACTGTAGAAAGTATTTTTTTTTTCTTCAGAAAGATAAATTATTTACATATATGAGCCTAGCTCCTATAAAATACAGTGCAGATTAGGAAACAAAAATATATTTTGTATAGATTTAGATGGAGGT
>JAFIDM010009631.1:246035105-246066430 GCA_023159025.1 Thereuonema tuberculata | reverse complement strand
ACAAAAATATATTTTGTATAGATTTAGATGGAGGTGAAAATTCAGGTACAGTGTTCTGAGCAATCAAAGCCGGTATTGAATATCTGTTGAATAATACAGATACTGAATGTATTGCATCATAAATTTCATAATTTTTATTAAATTTACAGTTATTACTCTTAAATAGAAAAGCTGAAATATCGCAGATCGTTTTGGAATTGGATTAGCATTTTGGTTTGCTTTCTTTTCATAATTGTTCTAGCAGATGAAGATTAAGTAGTTTTGATTTATTGTACTAATTCTGAAATTGCAAGAACATAAATTCATTTTAATCATAATTAATTAAAATACATTTTATTTAAGGGACATTTAAAGAATTTTTCAAGGTTATTTTATAATTCTAATTTACTAAAATATTTCATTTTTATGGTTTCAATATAAATATTGGGTATAGATTTACTATCATTTGCTGCATGTTATAAAAGGAATGTTTATAACTTGTGTAATTTTATTTTGAAAATCCAATTTTTACTTTATTAATTGAATATCTCGAATAATTGGTTCAATGAACATTAATTCTGTCAACAATTTTTATTTTGTAATCAATTCTCTTTTAATCTTGAAAAACTTTTTTTTTCCTTTACTTGTATTTAAAAAGCTGTTCTAATCTGGGAAAAAAAAAATGTAAATTTTGTTTAATTAAATAGAATTGCCATAATGTGCCTACAATATTAAGTATATTTGTCTCTTGAATTCAATTTTGTTTATCCATGTTAATCATATTGAGTGGAAATGGTTTTGAATAAAGTGGCATATGTCAATTGTAAATTGTTTTGTTTTATTTACGTTCGATATGTTTTAACAAAGTTGTGGGTAGATTTAAAAATAAAGTTTCGTAATTTGGAAATTTGTTTCTTAAAAGTTAAAATGAAGAGTATGATTATTTGAATATTCTTTTTGTGATAAATAATCTGAGCTGGATCGTTTTATGAGAAACCTCTAAAAATAACTTGAGAAATTCCAATATTAATTTCCTTTAGTGTACTACAGATTTATCATCTTTTGCTGATATGGGCATTCTGCAACTTAAAAATCTTAGTCAAGGATATGCTGATGGAATTTTTAAAATGTAATGCTGTTTAAAAATATATATATATATATATATATATATATCCATCCATCCACTATGAGGATGAGTTATGAATTAATGCACAGAGCTACATCTATTTTTATATTTCTTATAAGCTGTTGAGGCTAAGGCCTGAGAACTAAGTAACTACATCTTGACTTTGGTTTGATTCATTGAGCTGACTTAGGTGTTTTAATAGTTATTCAATGAAATAATCGATAACATTTGTATCTGGTTGAAGGCCCAACAGCCTGTGCATTGGATAACAAAAAAACAACTTTCTAATGCTTAATATTTAGGGTAAGTAATCTGCATAATAATAAAGTGAGACAGCAGTAAACTTATATATATATATATATATATATCTCATCATCACTGAAAACTTATTAATTCAATTTTAGTTTTGAATTAAATAATTACAATCCTCTTTTATACCATTTCATTTTGCTCTCTCCCACTACATGGGGTTTCACAGCCATTCTCAAGAAATATCTGGACAAGATCAAAAAGTTTCTATAATTTTTTTTTTCTTCTCCATAACAGCAACATTTGCCTTTGGGAGTTGATATTAAGGCTCAGAATTACCCTTATTTCTGTAAGTGTTGAAAAAAAGAAACAATGACATTCAAATACAGTATTTCAAACAAGAAGCAAAATGCTGCATATATGTGACTGGCAACGAATTGGAAATAATCAACAATGTGTTTTGTTTCTTAGAACTGTGCTGAGCTGGGGAAAAAAAAGGGGGGATTGGAAAAATTTCAGGATTTCTTTGTTGTCTGAGCAGTTTTCTTGAAAGCATTTTAGTTGGCAAAAAGATTACACTTTGTTCTTTGGGATCTGTTAGGATAAACAAAAGTGTAAACTTATTTCAATAGGCAGCAAATATTTATATAATCTGTTAATGAAATTCATTAACATTGAATCTAATGATTTCTGATAACAAATCGTGAAGAAGCAAAGATTGAGAAATCCATTGAAGTTGCAACGAAGAGCTATAAAAAGGGGGGGAACTGAAGCAACTTGGACTACATATGCCAAGGAACTCCTGTAAGAACAACAAAAGGCAGAGTCCAAAATAAGTAAAAGAAAAAGAAATTGCATTAGCCTAAATGCATAAGTAATCATCCCAAGGTCAGTCTGGAAAGGTTGATTTCAACTCAACAATTGGCATTTTATAATTATTTTCTCAATATGAAGGGGGATATTAATTTTCCAAATTTACTAAATTTTATAATTCTTTTAGCAAATAAATTTTTAGTTTTCTAAAACTCACTTCATTTTTTGCTGATTTATATTATAAATTTTGATAAAACCTAATTCCCATTTAATACACAATTAGTAAATGAATTTTCTATACAGATAGAAATGTCTTAACTCGTGAACAAAAGTTCTTGCGAATAACATAAGCTAAATATGAAGCCCTTCTGAAAGGGCTTGAAGTCCAAAACTACAAGTTTGGACAATGTTTTCAGGATTTTTATTTCTACGTCATCTTATACTGTTAATCAGATGCAGCAATACATTACTTCAAATAATTTAAAATTAGGAATATTACGGCAATAAATGAAATTGTAGAACCAATTGATGAGACTATGTTTCAACTTATGTAAGCATCAGGATAATCTGAGTATCGTCGTGATATTCCTCTAAGTCCTAAAAAGTGCTGGGGAAAGAAGGGTAGGTTTACTCCCAAAAATATTATGAAAAATTGAAGTTTCAGTATAGTTGGATTTATAGAAATTCCCAAAAATATAGGAAATCAATGGGTAATTCCTCCTAAAATTGCAAATACTGCTCCTACAGAAAGAACAGTGAAAGTGAGCTACTACATAATAAGTATTGTACATTATAATATCAATTGATGAATTAGCTAAGACTACTACTCTTAGACCTCCAACAGTAAACAGAAAAACAAAACCTAATGCTCATAAAAGGGTTGCTTCATATATAAATTTTGACCATGAAGAGTGGCTAATCAACTAAAAATTTTAATTCCTGTTGGGACTACAATAATTATTGTAGCGGCTGTGAAGTAAGCTCTGGTATCTACATCTATACCTACTGTAAATATATGATGAGCTCACACAATAAAACTTGTAAGTCCAATAGCTGATATAGCATAAATTATTCCTAAAGCTCCGAATGGTTTCTTTTTCCCTGATTGTTGACTAATAATATGAGAAATTATTCCGAACCCAGGTAGAATAAGAATATACACTTCTGGGTGTCCGAAAAATCAAAATAAGTGTTGGTAAAGAATGGGATCTCCTCCTCCTGTAGGGTCAAAGAATCTTGTGTTAAAGTTAAGATCAACAAGAAGTATAGTAATGGCTCCTGCTAATACTGGAAGTGATGAACACAGCTCAAACAAATAAAGGTATATATTCACATATTAATATATGAACTAGAGGTATACTAATAGGATATTATTAATTAATTGCTCCAAGGATAGATGAAACTCCTGCTAAATGAAGAGAAAAAATTGCTAGATCTACAGATGCACCAGTGTGAGCTCTTTCTCTAGCTAGAGGGGGGTATACTGTTCATCCTGCTCTTTCTACTATAGAAGAACCTGGAAGAAGAAAAAATCTTATGTTATTTATTCGTGGAAAAGCTATATCGGGTGCACCAATTATTAAAGGTACAAGTCAATTTCCGAAACCTCCAATTATAGTTCCTAGATAGTTCACTCCGCACGTTAAAGAAAGGTTAATAATTATAAAGAAAATTATTATGAAAGTGTGGGCAGTTACAATCTTATATTATAAAAGCGTTATTCTGTCTGTCATAAGACTTTACATTTTTCCAATTTTCTGATCAAACTATAAGAGATAGATTGGTCATGTAAATGGATAAAATGTAGATCTTTTAAAGACAAACAAAATGCTACAAAAATCTTTCGAAAAAAGTTTTTGGTTTCCAAGATGGCGCCTTTTAAAGGGTCAAACTTTGACTTTTTCTCAATTTAA
This sequence comes from Thereuonema tuberculata, assembly GCA_023159025.1. Taxonomy (NCBI): domain Eukaryota; kingdom Metazoa; phylum Arthropoda; class Chilopoda; order Scutigeromorpha; family Scutigeridae; genus Thereuonema; species Thereuonema tuberculata. Next base: position 246,062,350 of record JAFIDM010009631.1, on the reverse strand, counting down.
ACGAAAAGTATAAAAGATGAAAGAGAACATTATATTGAGAAAATGTTGGTATTTGAAAGTTCTATCGAACGATGTATCACTTATTCATAAACGCTTCAGCGTTTGCAAGCTACATGCAAAAATGTGAATTTTCGGTGTGTGACGCCGACCCGCAACACATCCGAGTTATTTGGAGAAGCCACAACGGGCTGGGAAGTTATATATTCTTCGACGATCGCAACATTAATTTGCTAAATAAATAAAGTTTATTTTTTGAATGCTATATATGCAAGGGTTCCGGAGCGAAGCGACTGTACACGGCTATTATTATTATATTTATAAAAACGTATATTATAAAAAAGGTTATTCTGTCTGTCATTCTATAAGCAAAATGTTAAATCATAAATTACTAAAACGTCGGAGCAAGGAAATCTTTTGGAAAATTATTCAAGAATTTTCACAAAACACGTTATTTATCATGAAGTTTTGTAATAAAACCTAATATGTTTCGTTATCAAAAATGTGTTTGTGTTATCAAACACAAAATATTAACATTTTAGCCCTACATAAGCCAACAAAACACAAAGAAAGGTAAATTTATTGAAGAATTAGAGAATCTATTCATAAAAAATGAAAATATATTAAACAACTGTCCAACTATACTAATTGGCGACGTAAATGTAGATCTTTTCAAAATGAATAAAAACAATGCAGTAGCCTACAGAAATACCTAAAACTTATGTGCAATAATGGTTTCAAAAATTGTCTTTACGGAACAACAAGAAACAACTGTACAATTCATGGAAATACGAAAACAAATGTAGATCATATTTTCATAAATAAGCATTATATCGAAACACCAGGAATAATATATAAAGAACGAATCTGGGATAATAAGAGTTGAAAAGGAAAAAATAACAGATCCAAATATAGTCTATGAAGAACAAATCAATGAGTTTAACAAAACAAAATTCATAAAAATCTACCTATATAAAAAGAAAATTCCTGACTCCCTTACTGACTGACTCATCAACACCCACCCCAAACCCTTGGACCTAGAAAGCTGAAATTTTGCACAGTTCCCTTTATGATGTCGACAAGGAATAAGGCCGGATTTTTCGAAATTCCCATGAGATAGGAAGTAATCTGGCAAACTGACTATGAAGTGTGAGAGACAAGCCCAGGTGTGTGGTCCCAACCTGCAATACACCTGAGTTAAGCGGAGAAGGGCACAATAGGCTGGGAAGTCGTATATTCTCTGATCTCAATCATAATTTGGTAAATAAATAAAGTTTTTTTAATGCTATATATGCAAGGGTTCCGGAGCGAAGCGACGGTACCCGTCTAGTTACATTATAAATTTGATCATCCCCAATTAAATTTTCTGGTTATCCTAATTCTAGATGAATGAGCATACTAAGAGCTGTTCCTACTATTGCAGCTCAAGCTCCAAAAACTAAATATATTGTACCAATGTCCTTGTGATTCATTGAAAAAAAATCATCGTGTCAAAGAGTTTAAAATTTTTATAATGATAACTTTGAAGGTTATTAGTTTTTTTAACTTAAAAACTATATATAATAAAATTTACTAATAAGGGTATACTAAAAAGGAAAGGAAAGGATATAATTATTAGTAAAGAGGAGGTTATTTTATTAGAGTATCATGAATTTGATGATGTAAAAATTCTTAGGGAAGGTACATTAAACGGATATATACATAAAGTGTAATTAAAGTTGAGAAAACTAGGATTAATGCTAGAAATAGTTGTTATTTATAAGATAGTTCAAAGTAATTCATTTAGGTATAAATCCTAAAAAAGGGGGTAGTCGTCCTAAAGAGATGAGGTTAAGTAATAATAAAGAAATTTAAGGAAGTGTTATTTATATTTTGGATTTGATTAATATGAATAGTTTTGAATAAATTGAATATTAGCATAATGATGATTCTTCAGAAGCAATAAATAGAAAAACAAGTTAATGTAAGTTTATTATTGACAAATATTGATGCAAAAATTCATCCTATATGATTAATTGAGGAATATGCTATAAGTTTACGAAGTGATGATTGATTGAGAGTTCCAATAGTACCAACGATGGATGAAAATACTGATAAAATAACAATAATGAAAGAATTAAAAGATATGAGAACAAATAAAAGAGCAATTCTTTGTAAAGTTAGTAAAATAATACAATCAAATCAGGAGAGTCCTTCTGTTGGAGGGAATCAGAAATGGAAAGGAGCAGCTCCTAATTTTAAAGCTAGAATAACAGAAATAATTAGGGAATTAAAATCTTCAATAATTATAATAAATCAATTATTTTGTAAGAAATCGCGGTTAGACGATGAAGTTAAATGAAAATTTTTAATTTTATAATTGTTATAAATTGTGCTATAGTAGGATTAAATTAAGGTGGAATTGTTTTAATTTTTATAATATAATGATAATGGATTTGAAGTTATGAATATATTATATAAACCAGGATTAGATACCCTGTTATTTTTATAGTAAAGTTATTACTTTAGTAGTAATAGTGGTTCTTGAAACAAAAGAATTTGGCGATATATTAATCTATTTCGAGGAACCTGTCCTGTAATCGATAGTCCACGTAAATTTGATCTAGACTTGAAATTCAGCTTGTATATCGCTGTCGTAAGATTATTTTATGAGAAATTTTTCAATAATAAATTTTTATTTATGTCAAGTCAACATGCATTAAATGTTAAAGGGTAAAATAATTAGAGTGAAGGAATATGAGTAGTGTACCTTGTGTATCAGGGGTTAACAATAAGTAAAGAAAAATAGAAATAAATAAAACGCACTTACTTACAAATAGTTGAGAGAATTATATATGGGAATAATCCGACAGTTTCGGAATACTGTGCGTATTCCTTCATCAGGGACGGCACAAACATATAGGACATACAGACAAACATTTATTTAGGACGACATTATGAGGGAAGGTATATTGAAAGTGTTTATTTCATTCCACACACGTTAAGCCTTCTTTGTTAACAATAAGTGTTTATGAATTTAGTTATCCGAATTGTTTTGAGCTATAAGAATAGTATATTAACGTTTTACAGTTAATAAAAATTTTATTATAGAAATGAAATGTTAAGTCAAAAAACAGGATATCTGGTTACTTAAGAATATAATTTAATTATGTGTCCTATAAGGATAAAAAAATTATAAGGGATTAGCTTTAAAAATTTTTATTATTTAATTTCTTATTGGTTAGATGCTTATAATCAGCAATTTCTTTAGAGTTAGTTATATAACATAAAAGTTGCTAGGATTTTTTATTAATTTATTTTATATTAAGACTTTATATTTAAGATTTTATATATAATTACAAAGTTTAAATATGTTAATATAAGTAGATAAAAATTAATATAGTAAGAAAAGTTAAAATAAAATTTAAGAATTCGGCAATAGGTTATTCGCCTGTTTATCAACAACATGGTTTCTTATAAGTGATAAGAAATCTAACCTGCCCAATGAATATTAAATGGCCATGGTATTTCGACAGTGCAAAGGTAGCATAATCATTAGTCTTTTAATTGTAGACTGGAATGAATGGTTGGACGTAATAACAACTTTTTTATTTTTAAATACCGAATTTCACTTTTTGGTAAAGAGGCTAAAATGTAACCAAAAGATAAGAAGACCCTATCGAGTTTTATTATAAATTATTGTTGATGAGAGGTAATTTTAAAATAAGTGTTAATTTTGCTGGAGCAGTGAGTTAAAAAAAAACTAAATACGATCCAAAATTTTTGATTAATTAATTAAATTACTGTAGGGATAACAGCGTAATCTTATTTAAGAATTCATATCTACCTCTATGTTGGATTAGAATACCTTCTTGGAGCAGAATCTAAGAGTGGTGGTCTGTTCGACCATTAAAATTCTACATGATCTGAGTTCAGACCGGTGTGAGCCAGATCGGTTTTTATCTTTGGTAAAATATAGAGTTTTTAGTACAAAAGGACCAAAATTTTTGGATTATCCATATAAATAGAAGCAAATTAAAGGGATAATAAAGATAAATATTTTAACTTTGCAGAAATTATGCGTTAAATTTAGGATTTAAAGATGTTCAATACAGTTATCAAGGCGGCAGAGGATGCAATAGATTTAAGCTCTATTTACAAGAATATTCTTTCTTGATATTAGTAGATTCTCAGAGATATAGGGATAAAAATGTATCAAAGAAAATATATAACAGTGAAGATTTGAAGCAATGTATTACTTCACCAATTAAGCCAAAAGTGTATTTTTTTTATTACATCATATTAGGTAACCAAATAAATGGGGCTCTGAATTATACTCTCCAAGATCTAGCTCTACAGCAAATCTCAAGTTAAAAAATATCAATGAATGAACCTCCTTGAAGTAAATAATATTAATGATCTAGCACTGTGGGAAATTTTATCTGTTCAACAAACTTATTGTTTTATATTCTTAAATTCATTTTGAGGACTTTACTTGTTGTGGATGAAAAACTGGTTGGGTAAAAAGTATGCATTAAGTTTAGAATTAATGTAAAAAGGATTCATTATTCATTTATTTCTGTCAATAAAGCTTTTAATCTTGAAAACTCACAATAAAGTTATATGGAGGGTTGAATCAGTTAAGATGGCACTAATTGTATTGAACGTATGAAAGGTCCATATCCACATGAATACAAGGCATCCAGACACTTCACAACAAATAGCACATTGGAATAAAAATAATACCCTTCAGCTCAGTTTCTGTTAAGTCCCCGAAGTCTCACCAAGGGATTATTGAAGCCCATTATCTACAAGGCCTTTGGAGTGTGTACAGGCTTGGGATGCAATACCTCAGGAGCAATTAAAACCTCAGCCAATTTCAATATCGAGCTATTGTTTGGAACAAGGGACGTCACAATGAAACTAACAGATGATGGAGAAAGGGTTGTCCTAGCACAGGAGCATTTCAATTTGTGCCAACATAACTGATTCAATCCCTCTCTGCTACAAAGTCTTAAGTTTCTTGAGATCGTAATATTGAGCAACTAAGGTGAGGTCTAAGTCATACAAGCCAATACAGTTGTAATGATCCTACTTGCACAATCAGATGGAATTCTAGGAAATAACTAGCTTTGGAACAAATGTTATAAGTGTTAATAAATGAAAACCAACGACTGCAAATAAATAAACAAAATCACGCCTTTTAAGTTTGTCAACAGAGGGAATCAGGAATAGCAGGGTTCCCACAAAATTTTCAAAGTCATTTTTCCTGACAAAAATCCGAACTTTTTCCTGACACACGCACTATATATAAACATCTATACAACTGTAAATAAATAAAAAAAAATTATTGCAGCCTCCACCATCCCCATAGCTGCCCAACTCTCACCTTTTTTAATTTTTTTTATTTCAGAGACCAACAAATTTTACATAAATTTTACATTAACTTTTTTTAGAAATAATTAAAAGGACAAAACATGTAAAACAGAAAAATCCACAGTTGTACAGATACAAAATGAACCCATAAACATAGTACATAACAAAAAGACAAAGTAAAAAAATAGCACACTAGGTCCTATATTAATTAATGTTTTATTACTATGATTAAAAACATAAGTGATCAGTTATAGTCAAATGAAAAGAAAACTGAAAAGTGAAAACACATTACTCTATCAAATAAAATCACAGTGTGTTTTAAAACTAAAAAAAAATATAAAAAGTATGTAGAACACAGAAAATAAAATATACACTTGAATACAAATATTTGTCCTTATTTTAAAACTGGTAGGAACAATTTTTACACCTTACAAAATCATAACTATGTATTTATTCATTATGTTTTTGCAACATTTTGATTTTTTTGCAAAATTTGCTCCTCTTCCACTTGGGATGTCATACGTAACTTTTTTTTTTCATCTTCAAGTTGTTTTATTTTTTAATCAAGTTTACGTTTTTCAGCCTTTAGTTTTTCTTCTGACTGGTTTCTTTTTTTACTTTCCAATGCTTCTTCATAACGCCTTCTAGGAGACCTTACTGAAGTAAGCATTTTGTTCGTAATCACTATATTCTTTCGTCCCCCTGCACTTATCATTGCATCATAGACTTTTCTTTGAGACACAATTGTTTCCTCATGTTGATTTTCAACAAGTATTGATTTGTTGATGGAGAAGCCACCCTCAACAGCTGCATTGCCATGTGAAAATGTTAAGCCTAATTTTACAACATCCCATAGGTCAATAAATTTAGAATTGTTACATAAGATAGCAGAATAAAATACATCTAACTTTTTTTTCACACACTCTTCTTTCATAATCTTCATTTGTTGGCTCAAAGATTTTAAATTTGTCTTTGAGAACCCCTTTAGCTTCTGAACACAGCAATGAGTACTGTGACTTGGCTTTTTTAGCTGTATTGTCCATTAACCTGTTTGTATCATATAAGGCTTCAAGCAAACATTTCATTCTAATACAGTCAACCTCAGGTTGCAGTAAAATGAGAGAAGGGTCGAGAGCAGAAAGGCCCCTCACAACTTTATACTTTAAAGGACTTCTTTCTACAAACTTATCAATGAGACTGATCAACAGTTTTTGGCACTCCTTTCGAAAATTTAAAACTTCAACTTCACTTGACTTAACCAGTTTCAAAAACTTCATAGCCTGAAAACCTAGATCCATTTTGTTGAGTTCAATCAAATTCTCTTGGTCATGAAGGTCGATTCCAATAAGCTTTGTTGCAGTGTTAGCTGAAGTCAACTTACTTGATTTAACACACCTACTCATAAGAGTTTTCAAGAGATCATATAAATGGTAGTATAGATAAGGAGCTAAAGGACTAGGGCTCTGGGATTTCCTTAAAAAAGGTTCACAGAAGAAAGTACTTTATAATAGGCTAGTTTACATTTAGAAACTTGTCTTTAACATGCTCTGCAACAACCTTGTAAGGGTTTAGATTGTATTTTCTTTGAGTTATCAATAAAGTTCATTACATTGTCAAGAACCAACAAAGCTCGATCTATGCATTTGACATTTTCTAGCCACCTTGTTGTGCAGTGCTTCAGAGGAAACTTATCACCACTTGTAATTGCAGTAAACTCGGCACGTCGCGCTGGACAATCATTGAATAAATAATATATATCTCTTAAAAAAGTGTGGAGATCCCAACGAACAGACTCCATCCCAGTTCTCATACATCTGTTTACAACATGTAATCCACAGACACCAATGTTGACAAGGTGTTTTCCATCTGGAAAATGTTTTCATTAGATCATCCAACATCTTCCAAAACTTTAAATTAAAGCTAGGTCCATCCATAGACACTTGCAGAATATTTTGCTTGGAAGCATTTTTACATTTTTCCTGACTTTTATCTCAATATTGTTAATATTTCCTGGCTTTATGCCATTTTTCAACATTTTTCCTGACAAAAATCCAAATTCCTGACATTTCCTGCACATGGGAATCCTGAACAGCCATTTCGTCCTTATTGGGGATTCGTCAGCCCAGTCCACCCTTCCTGATGACAACCCAGAAAGGCATGAAACAGAAAAGGAAGTCACTCTCAAACAAAAAATAAAACAATTAAAAGTAAGTGTGAAAGTGCTTTATGTAGTTGTTGATTTTCATATACAGTAGAGTCCCGATTATCCGAGTTAATGTGGACCAAGACTAACTCGAATAACCGAAAAACTTGGTTAAAGCGAAAATTGTAAATAAAATAAATCGTGTAGGTTTAAATGTATATTTTAACCAATATTTTAAAAGTTATACAGATACACCACATGCAATTCCTATTGTTACGATAATTAAAGAGTTATTTTACTTAAAGTCCTTAATTGTTTTATGTTACTTTGGCGTTTTTCTGCAGCAATGTTTCCATTCCCCGATTCCAGGTAGGGGAGGTCATATGACTAGACGAAGGAAGATTAATTGCCACCAATATTCTACGAATTCTCTTTTGTTTTCCTGAGTGTTTGTGAGATCAAGTTCAGAATTTTTTTCAGTAGTTTTAAAAATGGAAAATGTAGAACCAAAACAAAAAACAAAAAATCCTACAAATATTTGACAGCTCAGTTAAAGCGGAAACTCGGATAATCGGGGTTTTACTGTATTAATAAATTTCCTGCACGTTAAAGTGCGTTCTGGAGATTGATTATACTGTTATTCTTTTAATGTATAATGACATTCCTAACTAACAATGCATTGTTAGCAGTCCATGCCAATTATATTGTGGACAAGACTTCAGTTATGGGTCATTCCACAGAAAAAGTACCTTTTTAAGTACAAGGCACTTATTTACTTAAGAAATATTCAAAGTTCATCTTTCAGTGGTTATAAACAGCAATACAAACCAAGGAAGATTTGAACATTGGTATTCTTTGTTCTTTCATTTTACTTCTATTAAATTTTTAAACAACAGTGAAGATATGTATACCTCCGTTATGTGTCACAAATGCTTCTTCAGAAGGGTGGTTAATTATTGCATGAATTTAAGGGAATATTGAATAAGTGAGTCACATTGTATTTCTTACATTAAAAGGTGAACTGCAGTTCGACATAAAAAAAAAAATGAGAAAATGTTAGCTTGAACATATGTTTTCAGTTTTGAAAGTTTGTCACAGACTTTCCCTGTATCCTCCGTTCTGAAGATATTTTAACAAATTCCCATTAGATGGCAATAGTATTCACAAAGAGTGGATGAAGGAGGAAAAGACGCCACTTTGTTTTAGCTCTGTCTTGTGTTTGGAGTAAAATAGTATTGTTTAACTACATTCTATCTAACAGTTTCTTCAGGATTGTCAAGATGGTTCTCATCTTTGTGTATCTCCGTTCTCAACTTAGACAAATAAATAATATTGAGAAAATACATAGAACTTGTTGAAATTATTCTTAAATACGATTCAATTACATTTTAAAGGATGTTCTTGAGCTAACCTCACAATAAGCATGACAAACTAGGGAAATTTTGCAGAATGTATCCTCCATAGATGTATCCTCCGTTACATTAACATTGAATGGAGGATATTAATTTCGTAACAGAGGGTACAAAATCATTTATTTAAATACTGTGAGTCTCAATAATTGATTTAGTATATGTACTATATAGTTTATTATCATTATCTCAATAATTAAATTAAAATATTTATGATATTGGAATATTTGTTTATTATTATTATCAGTAAATTTCTTTTCTGCTATTTTGCGATAAGTTAATGTTCTGTTTAACCACTCAGTTTCAGAATAAATTGAAATTTTACTTAAATTATGAGTTATGCTTTTAAAATATGGTAGATTTCATTACTGTATCTTATACTCTGTTACAGTTGTGTATCCTCCGTTCATATCAAAATTTTATTTTATTCCTTATTTCATGAAAAAGGAAGAAACAATGTAACAATTCATTTTTTAATTCATAGAAGCAGTAATACTGCTTAGAAAATAAATTTCAGATTTGTTTGTCAATATTTTTTTTTAAACATTTTTGTCTCTTAAAAGGTACATTTTCTGTGGAATGACCCTTATAACTATACAGATATGAAACATTATAAACTGCCCTTTACTTGCTATAAAGGTTATTCCTGTTTGAATTGATATTTTTAAACAGCTGCAAATAACTGCTGTTTTCTTTATTAACGAAGGATTTCTTTTCATTTTCCAGAAAAGCAAAGATCTATAATTTTCATGATTAAAGCCATTTTGGAAAGTTAATCAAAGGGAGAATTAAACTACTTTGTATTTTTTTTCTTGCTTATTTCATAATCATTCAGCAACTTATTATTAGTGAATAAAAACTAATTCAGTTGACACCTACAGAGAATCAAAATGATTTAGTCTCAAGAAAAATAATGTAGTGTGTAACAGAGATACTTACAGAGTGGAAAGTATTGATGGAAGAGCAAAGATCGAATGCTTCTTCCTTATGAACCATTTCAATTTATCAATATATATTTTTTTTACTAATATACAGTAGATAAGAATATAAAATTGTAAATATGAAAATGTTTAGTAACAATTACAATTCCTTATCATTGTTTATGATTATTGAAACTTTATTTTATTTAATTTCAAAAGAGGCTCATGTTTTGTTGTGTTATTTAATATATTAAAATCTGGATACTATCTTCCATCGATGGAGAAATTTAATTAAAATATTCCGATCTGATAATTTTTTCGTTATTCCCTTTGCTAATTTTTAAAAATTATACATGAGGAAAAAAAAATAAAAAATTATCAGCCTGCATTTTTAGCAGTCAGAAGGATTTTCTTTGATTTCTGTAAATTTCAGATTATTTACCTAGTGACACTTCATTTGAGCCCATCCTGAAATATTGATTGGCTCCAACATTAAATAAAATGAACTTGAATAATTGCTACTTATTTAATGCTGTTATATTTAAATTTAAGATTTATATCTTCTAATAAATAATAAATTTATATGGGATACCAGTTATAATTCAATTATTAATAAATTACACTTCTATACTTATCTATTTACACACATAAGAAATTTATTTCCCTGGAAACAAAAATTATTGATTTTCAAGTCTCTTGTTGAGTCTGTTTTAAATTACTCTTTGGATTGCTGGATCTTTTTAAATAAGTCTCAAATTAATAGTTTAAATAAGTCATTAAACAAAATACTAAATAATATTTTTAATAATTTTTATAGCATGTCACAAATAGAAAAACAAAAAATAAGAATTAAATATAAAATATTAACAATCAAAGAGAAATTTATTTATAGAGTAATATTAAAATTTTTTTTCGAAATTAGAAATGCAAAATTTAATTATCAGGCATGAGAGTGGGGAAAATGTAAAAAAGAGGAAATTATGCGCGAGGTAAAATTTAAGACAAAATTTGTTTGCAAGTCGAGTAATATACATTTCATTTACACATAATATATTGCAAATGTTAATATACACATGACTCGCCCGCCAGTCAACGAGTTGAAAGTTCAGGAATTCAACGAGGAGGGGCATAAAAACGTTCGGAAACACGGTGTACCACGAAACAAAAAAGGGAAAATAATAAAAATAAAAGGAAAAAAGCGGAAGTCCGCGAATCTGCAAAAAAGGAAAAAAGCGGAAATCCGCGTTTCCGCGGAAATTTGGCATGCCTGAATTATGAAAATACTATAAATACTAAAGTAATTGGCTAAACATTTTTAAAATAGATGGACCAAAAAATAATTTTGGCCTTAGATCAATTAATTTGATCAAGTATAAGATTTTTTTAACAATTAAAATGTGATGATTATAAATACGATAAAATAAACCAAATTAAAAAACAATTAATATCGGATGTAATTCAGGAAAAAATTATTCTAAATTTATAATTGTAATTAACTAACCTTTTATTTATTTATTTTTTTTCCCTTCATATCAAAACATCAGCTCCTATATCACTGGTATACATTACTACATAAGTATACCTAATAGGACTAAGAACATTAAAAAAAAATGTATATCTGCATTAGTAAAAAAGGATAGAATAATTCGAAATGACCCTTAACTACTGTTGACTTGTTAAATTAATAACATTACATTTAAATGTACAATTTTCTTCATTATACAGTTTGGTTAAACAGCATTAACATGATTAAAAATCCTTTGAATAACTTTCAGGCTTTTATTTGAGTATGGCAATTACTATTTTATCTCAGATTAACGAGTTGCTGTAAAAGAAAATTCTGCCAAACTAGAATCAATTTATTACTGGTTTAGTTAGGTTATTTTATTTCATATTCTCAAATCTACAGAAAACTTACCTGCAATAGATATGATGGGAAGAGAAACAGAAATCTGTTAATTTGCCAATATTGCAATTTGTAGTCCACAAAGAATGCTCTTTCCACTATGAAATTCATCTCCCCATATATTTTTTTTTTAAAGTTTCAGTGTCTAACGTCTCCTAAGGCAGTGATAGTCCCCCTCAGTGATCTAAGGGGGACATGAAAAAAAATCTGTCGATGCATTGTCGGAGGGTTTTTCTTCTTTTTCCTTATCAATATAATAAAGTTTAATATGTGATGTAAATTTATGTATTTTATTTATTTTAGATACTTACCATATGCCCTAGAATTTTATTTACATACAGGTTAACTGAATACTTTAAATTATGCATCAATAACTTTGGAGATACACCAAAGTTATTCAATGAAAAAGATTGAATAGCATTTCTGAGGTAAAACACTGCTTAAAACATTATTGGAGCGGAGAAAAAAGCCTAACCTTTTGAATCATTTCTTTTTTAACTGAACCAAGATCATAATTCAAGTTCATATTATTGCAGGGTGCAACTCGGATTTTCTTGCTGATGATTCAGAAACTATACAAAAAGAAGACTAGGTATTTTTTTTTAAAAAAAATAAGACAAAATAATGTTAATTATAAATGTTGGCTTTTTTAATCTCTTTTGCTCTGAAATATGTACACCCTTGTATGTATAAAACATAAGTATATTAAAACAATTATTAAAAAAATGTTAAATTACAAAATAATTACAGAACTGGACAACATTTAAGTTGGCTGCCTTACACTTAAAAAGTATGTTAAGCAGTTAGCCTGCACTTAATTCAAATTCTCTTATGGAGGCAGGAGCAAGAAAATATATAAAAATAGAGATTTAGGAATTGAATAGCTAAATAAAAAAAACTGTTTAGGCACTGAGGAATAGTGTTTAATCTGATACAATAGGTCTTAACTTGTCATAGAAGTAAGATAAATTTCAACTTAACTATGAACATATGAAACGTTGTTATTTAACATGAAAAGCAGTAGTATACTCTATTTGCTTACAGCTGCTGAAAATAGTACAACAATGACATTGTTTTAATTAAACAGGAACAGTTAAAATTACAGAAACGTTAAATTGAGATCTCTAATTGTTCAGGCGAGTTTGCAAAATTAATACTTCAAAATCCAAGCAACTTCTGTAATAAATAAATTATATTAATAAAATATATATAGTTATTTGCAAATAAAACAGTTGAAACATTAGTTAGTTTCGATTATCTAACAGTTTTAGTTATTCAATATTTCATATTGTAAAATACCTTTTTAAAAAGGCACAGCATTTTGTTAACAACAACTAGAAAAGCTTGATTTTTAAGTTGACCCGAACTCTTTCATCCATTTTTCATATTTCTCTAAATCTTCCTTTGAAACAGATTTATTACATTTTTTAATGGCTTCTTCAAAATCCAATCTGCTAACAGGTAATTCCAACTCCTCTTTGGGGAGATTACGAATTTCTTCAGGTGTTAATCCTGCTATCTTCCTACGCATTGCCATCATGGAGGCATCACTAATTAAGAAATAAAAGAATTAATGGGAAGTTTGGCAATAACTAAATTTCTATAAAACACTTCTAAAAGATTAATAAATATTATAAGCTTTTCACCCAAGAGATAAAATTTCCTGTATAAACATTTAAGTTTATTTCCTTAAAAATTAATATAGGAAATTTTACCTAACTTTAAGATACTTAATCAAATAAAGTATCAGGGAAAAAAAAAGCCAAACTGAATGATTCAAAGAAAAGGCAACTTAAATATTATGATACCATTATCATAGGCCAAAATTATGATAACATTACTTTACATAAGTTTGAATAATATTCTCAAAAACAAATTAGTAATTATCACTTTGGTGAAACAAACCAGTACTGATTGGAAAAGTCACAATTTTTTTAAAAGAAGAACAATGAAACTTGTTTTCAATGATAAACATCACTTAAATGATGTTAATTTAAAGTTGCAATATATATATAGTACAGTGTTAACTTTCTTCCTGAAATAATTACAATGATCATCTATGTAAGATGTATAGAAAGCTGCACCTTAGAAACAGTGGCGGCTTAGAAAAAATGATGGTGCCAAAACAGGGGGGGGGGGGAAACAAGACCTTTTTTTTTATATTATTATTTCTTTAATAAACTATTTATTTATTTATTTAATTAATTTTTTTTCATTTTTTCTCCCTTTGCTTACTTTTTTTTAGCGGCCCCTATGTTAAAGCCTGCCTGTAAAACATAGGTGACCGCTCTTGGTTTTACGTCTGCTGGATGTCACAATCTGTCACACTCTGTAGTGGCCAAACGGATAGAGATATTAGAATAAAACTTCACCATTGTGTTCAGCATCAAAAAGTAGGTGATCATGTAAAAAAAAAATCAGACCTGTAGGACCACTCCATGACCCCCCCAAGGCATGTTTTAACAGTCCCTGTTACAGCTTGCCTGTCACAATGAAACTATCATTGATATTGTTTTAATTTCCTTAGTATTATAAATGTGATTGTTGCAAATGCAAAAGGCACAATTGTTGCATTTATTGTGATTGTTGTAGAGCTGCATTACAAATGTGATTGTTGTGCATGCAAAAGACGCAATTGTTGCAATTGAAATTGAAAAAAATGTCTCGACTTGCGGAAAAACGAGATGCTGATGAAAAACGAGAAGCTTCACGCTTGCATAAAGAACGGTCTCTAAACAAAAAATTTTGTTTATAAAATTGTGCACTGTCTAAAAGCTTTAAATTACCTTGTTTGTTGTTTTTTTTCCTATTTTCTTTAAAATCATAATGCTTTTTGTTGTTTTCCTAGGTTATTAGGAATATTAGGTGGAAAAGTAATATACGATTAGAAATAAATGAATAAACCCCCCTTTTTTTTTTTCAGAATAAATCCATCACAAATGAATAAAGTTGTCCTTTTTCTGAATTTGTGATTTGGGGGTAGGGGTCGCCTTCCCAGACCTGTATCAAGGCATTTTTCTGATATTTCCCTGTAAACCCATCAATCCTTTTTCATAAATACAACTGATTGTGCAACTTTGAACTGTGCAATAAAAATCCTGAAATAAGGATTTTGTTTGTATTATGTATAAAGCACCAACATAAAAAAATATAGATTTTTCGTAATTTTTTCCCCCCGGTTATGTTAGGTGGAAAAGTAATACACGATCAGAAATAAATAAAATAAATAAATAAAATTCTCTTTAACTTTTTTTTTTATTTTATTAAATATAAAATACGACACAAATACGCAACTTAACTAAAAAATTTCTTTTTTCTTTGCTATACCAATACGCTTTTCTTTGTCATTTTATTATTATTAAATAATAAAATAAATTAAAACAGGGGTGGGCAAAACGTCGATCGCATCCACATTTTGGGGTGATCGCATGTGAGATTTCAAGTCTGAAGATTTTTTTTTTTTAGTCGTCGATTTGGTGATTCTGATTTATGGAGCAAAAGTTCTCCCAGGGCCTGCACTATACATCCAGAAATCAAGGCTGACTTTTTTTTTTAGTCTTAAGGTGACCGTGCCACTTGGAGTATATTTGAGGTAGCCCTTACCCTTACAAAAGTCTGCCCACCCCTGCATTAAAATTTATTGATAAGAATTATAAAAGTATTCATTTATAATTTAATAGTGTATAAATGTTTCTGATAACCTAGTTTTATAAACTGAAGTATTTATCCTGATAATTCTTTAATGGTCATAATGTTTTAAATTTTTTAATTAAAATTAGAACTAAAATTTCATTTAGAAAAATTAAATTTTTTATGTTAATGCTTTTTACGTAATACTTTGTTGTTGTTGTTGTTGTTGTTGTTGGTTGGGTTTTAATGGCGCAAAAGCAGCTGTGGCTAAGCTGCGCCAAGAAAGGTAAAAAGGAGAAGAAAGAGAAGAAAATACAAGAGAGTGGCAAGGCCACATTGATGAATGAAGCGTAAAACTGATGAAATGGGTAAAAGATCATTGTCATTTAAAATATGAAAAGGAACGTGAAATTGAAAAAGATGATAAAAGCACTGACGATGATGTTGAGTATAAGCAGGACAGTCAATTAAAATATGATGAATGGTTAAAACAACGTTGCACGTAGAACACAGGGGAGGTGGACGATTTAGGAGTAAACAGCAATGCATAAGTCTTGTATGCCCATTCCTCAGACGTACCAGAAGAACATCCTTCTGGCGAGTTGGAAACAGTCGATTGGTAGGAGAGGATAATAAAGGACTGACAAGACGAAGTTTATTGCCATGAAGATCATCCCATTCATATTGCCAGGCAGATCGGAGACAAGAACGTATAACAGCGTAGATGTCAGAGGGCGGAGTGGAGATCTGTCGCAGTGGTCGACTACCAGCAGACTTGGCGAGAGAATCAGCGAGGTCATTGCCGACAATGCCGACGTGTCCTGGGATCCAGCAGAAAATGATAGTGCAACGGTGAAAACGCTGTAAAAAATCTGAAATGGATAAAACAAAAGGGTGAACCTTCAGGGTGTGACTGCACAGTGTCCACAAAGCGCTCTCAGAATCACTATAGATAAGTGTTTTCGAAAACTTATAGAAAAATGTCATAAAGCTCAGCAGACAACACCGATACCTCAGAAGGAAGATGAACAGCATTACTGAAAGTCGCAGTATAAAAAGCTGCTCCAACATAATCTGCACCTTTAGATCCATCGGTATAGAAAATGTTGAAATCTGAGTGACGGGATAAATGATCCTGACGCAGAGACTGAAAGACTGTTGAGGGCGTGTTGATTTTTGCAAAAGTACGAAGCGAGAAATCACAGTTGGGTAGAGGATATTTCCAATGTGCTGATGGCGAAGTAGGTAGAGTGGCAATGTGAAGGTCAGTGAGCTATAGTATAGTGAGCCAAGTCGTCACCCGATGTCCAAACTGTGGGATAATGGATGGACGATTGGTGAAAAGACGTCGTTGATGGGGACGACACACATTGATGAGCAGGGTTATGTGGAAGTGAAAAAATACAGGCGAAATATTGGAGACAAAACTTGTCTACGAAAGTGCAGGGATGGTTCCAGAGCCTCTGCGTACAGGCTAGGAATCGGTGAAGTGCGGAAAGCACCGAGGCAGAAACGGAGGGCCTGATGGTGAACAGGATCAAGTGTCCGAAGGACAGTCGGCCATGCAGAGCCATATACAATGCAGCCATCATCCAATTTGGATTGAATAAGGGCTCGGTAAATGTGCATCAAAGCCAAGCGATCACCACCCCATTTGGAATGCGAAAGCACTTTGATACAATTTAGTTTTAAAAGACACAGTTTCCGAAGGTCAAGTAGGTGATCCTTAAAAGTCCATTTCCTATCAAAAATGAGGCCTAAAAATTTATGCTGAGAAAGACATGGAAGTGTAACACCACCAAGAGTCAGCTTGGGATCAGGAAAAATTCCCTGGCGTTGAGTGAAATGGACACACACAGTCTTGGATTGGGAGAAAGTAAAACCATTAGAAACACTCCACGTCTGCAACTGATGCAGAGCTAACTGCAGTTGTCTTTCAATCAGACATAAATTAACAGAACTGCAAGAGATCTGTAAGTCATCAACATATAAAGAGTGGTGGACAGACGAAGGCAAAACAGAGAGGATAACATTAATCTTTACGGAAAAAAGGGTAACGCTCAAAACACAGCCCTGAAGTACTCCAAGTTCTTGAGGATAACATGTAGAGAGCGTAGATCCTAGACAGACTTGAAAGGTACGATTCGCAAGAAAACTGCGAATGAAAATAGACATGTGACTATGAAGATCATGTAAAATGCCAAATTTCCATGTGCGATCGTATGCCTTCTCCAAGTCAAAGAAGATGGAGACGAGGTGTTCTCTATTAACAAATGCAGTGCGAATAGCATCTTCCAAACATACAAAATGGTCAACCGTAGAGCGATGTTGCCGGAAACCGCACTGTGTGGTAGCGAGAAGTTTATTGGCTTCAAGATACCATTGAAGGTGTCGATTTACCATGCGTTCAAGCATCTTACACAAACAGCTAGTGAGGGCAATGGGGCAATAATTATTGGGATCACCGACGTCTTTACCAGGTTTAGAAAAAGGAATGACTATAGCTCGACGCCAACTATCAAGAAATAAATGTTCTAACCAGGCTTAGCAAAAGGAATGACTATAGCTCAACGTCAACTATCAGGAAATAAATGTTCTAACCAGATTTTATTAAAGATGGACAGAAGAACATTCAAAGACGAAAGGGATAAGTGACGCAACATCATGAAATGAATTCCGTCAAGGCCGCAAGTGGTATTTTTGCTGGTGTCTAGAGCAAACAATAATTCCTGTAAACTAAAAGGGAGATTATACGGTTCTCTGTTAGAAGAAGAAAACTTTAAAGGAATAGCTTCAGCACAGTCTTTAATTGTTTGAAAAGTAGGATAAAGAGTGCAGGGCTGGAATTCCGTGCAAAAGCGCGTCCAAGGGCTTCAGCTTGTTCGGAGATAGTAGCTATTTCATTTCCATCTTTTTTGAGAATGTGCAAAGATTGAGATATATATTTTCCGTGCATCTTATGAATGTTATCCCAGAGGATCTTTGAAGACAAAGTACATGTAATCGATGATACAAAATGTTGCCAAGACTCTTTCTGACTAATGCGGCGGATACGACGAGCAGAAGCGTGTGCTCGTTTAAAAGCTAAAAGATTGGCAGAAGTGGGATAACGTCGGAAAATGTTCCAGGCTTTCTGTTTAATTTTCTGTGCAGACGTACAGTCAGGAGTCCACCACCAAGCTTTGGGATGCAGAGGGAATCTTCCAGATGTTTGTGGAATTGTTGCTCTGGCAGCACAAATAATGGTATGAGTGACCTCGTCAATAAGTTGATTAATGGTAGCCGAAAGGTCAATGGCCTCCAGATTAAAGCGGCCAGTAAAATTTATCCAATCAGCAGAGTCAAATTTCCAGTGAGGACGACGGGATGAGAAAACAGCAGAACGAGGTAGCTCTTTGAGAATGATGGGGAAAAAGTCACTGCCACCAGGGTTGTTGATAACATCCCATGAGAAATGGGGGAAGAGCGAAGCAGAACCTATTGCTAAATCGAGAGCAGAGAAGGATATTGGCGAGGATGTGAAATGAGTTGCGGCACCTGTGTTAAAAATACAAAGATTATGCCGAACTAAAAGATCTTCAATAACAGCACCTCTAGGATTGGTGGATGAAGAACCCCAGACAGAAGAATGAGCGTTGAAGTCTTCAACCAAGAGAAACGGAGTCGGTAATTGATCCAGAAGAAGAGCAATGTCTGTAGGTGAAACAGGGGCTGTGGGAGAAAGATACAAGCTACAGATAGTAAAAAGTCAGCTACTGGAAAGGCGAGCAGCAACAGTTTCCAAAGGAATTGTAAGTGGGACAGGGGAGGATGGAGTGTCATGTCTGATAAAGAGACAAACGCCTCCGCCGCTTCTATCGGTCCGCTGTTTACTCAGCATAGAATAACCAGGAAGAGAACAGGTGTCGTTACCTGTAAGAAAAGTTTCCTGCAGACACATACAGACAGGATGATGTGTAGAAAGGAGGGATACGAAAGTGTGTGTTTTACACAGATGGTCTGAATCTCTTTCTCCTCTTTCCAGTGAGGACAAGATCGAGAGTAAGAAGGATGGTCTCCTGAACAATTGACACACTTAAGAGGCAAAGTGCAAGTGCATACTCGTGGGAAGGCTCACCACACTTAGGGCAGATGGACTTGCCACGACAAGCTGCAGAGCCATGACCACAATGCTGGCATTTAAAACAACACAATGGGTTGGGGATGTAAGGACGCACAGGACAGCGTAAATATCCAGCTGTAACACTCGTGGGCAGTGTGGAGGAGTCAAAGGTAAGGACAATTGTACGAATGGGTATCTCCTTATTATCATGACGAATGGGAATCCATCGGACAGCAGTCACACCCTGCGAAGAGAAGCCTTCGAGAAGGTTAGCATCACATAGACCGTCGAGATCAAGTTCCCGGATGACACTGCGACTAGAGTTTAAAGTCTTGTGCTTCCTGACAGATATCGGAGTATCTGCCAGAGTTGTCAAAGTAAGAAGGTGGTCAACAGCTTTCGAAGAAGGCAGCTGGATCAACAAATCGCCAGACTGGAGTTTCTTGACAGACTTGATACAGGAGATAAGAAAAGGGGACAGTTTGGACAAAGGTGTCTCAGGGGTTAAGGAGTGAATGATGAGAAAGGTCGAACTGGTAGAACAAGAGAGGTAACATCAACAGTGTGGGAATTGCTTCCCAATGAAGGAAATAAAGAAGGATCCATACAAAGGAGAATTAGCTGGGGAAGATAAACGGTCACCAGGCAGCTATCCCCATATCTGCCTGGAAGGTATTGCCGAAGGCAGTTTAAAAATACTGTGGGTGTTGCCAGGCGATTTTTTTTTTTTTTTTGCTCACAGGGATCGTTCATAACACTAATATATCCCGTAGTACCACACGTCCATCAGCATGATACCTTCCACCTTAGATTCGGGGGTGGACGTTTAGGACCCATGGAGAGTATCCCATGGAAAAGAGAACCTCCATGGGTGGTCCCCTCACTACGTACCCCCAAATCACAAATTCAGAAAAAGGACAACATGGTTCATTTGTGACGAGTTTATTCCGGGCGGGGGGGGGGGGGGGGGAATTGTTCCTGAAAAATGTTAAAAAAAAAAAATTAAAACTCATGCAGGCTTAGATATTTAAATTAAGCTTCTAATATAAAAAAAGGTTAAGGAGAATATTCTTTATTCATTTATTTCAAATCGTATATTACTTTTCCACCTAATATTCCTAATGTAACAGGGGAAAATAAAAAAGAAACCAATATTATATTAGGGTCATTCCACATCAATTCACCCAGGCTAAGATACGCACCAGCTCAGATTTTCATGACACTTTGTATACTTTCATCTTACACCATGGTAGGAAGGTGTGCAAATTTTTTCTCCCTATCTCTAACCAATCTTGAATTATAGGGGGGGGGGTCAAAGTTAGTTTAAAAATTAATAAAATTCCTTTTCTGAGACTCCTCTCTTAGACTGCATTGTATATTGTAAAAACTTGAAACTCAATGCCTGATAGAATTGTATCTTTGAAAATTTACTCATGTACACAAAACTGTGCAGATTCAAAAAAAAAAAAAAATTTATTTGGTCTTGCCCTATTCCATGATCCACAAACATTGATGAATTGCAAATTTTAGAAAAATTTTGTTGATGAACATTGCATCACAGAAATTACATTTACACCATGTGGCAGAGGAGGTACAATCACATTTTTCTATTATTATTTAAACCTTAAGAAATGCTCTAACAGTCTGTGAAAGAAAAAAAAGTGTGGTTTCTATTTGCTTATAACAGTAAAACACAACTTTAAATGAAGTTTTGCTCTCGCGGGTGTACTTCTACTAATGTCTTATTCCAACATCATTAAGTGCTAATGTTATGATGGTCAAATATGAAAGAAAAAGTATATATATGAGCTACAATTTACTATAGATAAATTATCAACCAAATGCTCACAAACCACAAATTAAAAAAAAATCTTACCTGATTTCAGTGTTTTGCCAGTGGAGTTCAAACTGGTTTTGGATGTATTCAGCTTCCTTGTGTGGGAAGTAGTACACCCTTCCAGTAACTGTTGTAGGAACACTGACACATGCAATGATGTTATTCAATGTAACATTTCACTGATCTTCTTTTCCTACTGGCCAGTAGAAAGACAATGCTGGACCAAAAGGATGCAGGAAGTTGATCTGCATCAAAAAACATTTCATCGTCACTTTGCTGTAAAACTAGTCCAAAAAAACAATGGTCATCATAGACACATGCAATGTATGTGTTTGTTATTTGTGACATTGTGAAGGAGGGTTGTTTGTTTGAATAATTATTTAACTGAAGAACAGAAGAAAACCTTTGACCCAAACTTATTCTTTTGGTCCCTATAGAGTACTCTGGAAATGGTGTTAATCTTGAAACCCTCGTTCCAGGTATTGTTTTGGCATTCATAAATCTTTCTGAGAGAATCTGTTAGAGATTCTTAGTGTTTTTCCTTTTTTAAAAGAGAAAAATTAGTGTTTTTAATTCTTTAGGTGCAGAAGTTGAATACTTTTTCTGCCAGTCTATGAGGTCACTTAAATAGATTTGAAGGCATTCTTTTGAAACTACACATTTGACAGTGCCTCCAATGCCATCACATGGAGATTTCCCATAACTAGCTGCAAAAAATGTTCTGTGATGATTGAATAGTAAAGTCGTCTTTGTGAAAGCACAAGTTTAATTTTTTTTTACAGTTTTTGTATTGGCCTGCACAACAATCACTGAAGTACTCGTTTCTTTAACACTCGGAAAATTCCTCCTGATGTGTTCTATTATAATCTTGTGTGCCTCAGTCACAAAAGCCACATCATGGTCCAGGTCATCGGAAATTAAACACAAATTTGTCACTTTCAGTTCATCAGATCCAGCTGTGTATATCACAGCAGAATGTAAGGTGCAAGCATCAGTTGTCCAGCAGTAGTCTTGGGCCTCATCTTGCACCACATATGAAAATTTTTTACCAAAATCTAAAAGAACATGTTTCAGCCATCAAGTTTTCTTTCTTTTCTTTTAGGAAGTTAGACTGAGCTACGGTGGTATAAGTTTTTCCAGTTTCTCAGTCAAAACATTAACATATTCATCATAAGTTACACTGTATTTATCATTTCAGTTCAATCAGTTAAGACCCACTGATTATACTCTACTTCATCTGGATCATATTCAAATTTCTCTTCCAGGAATTTTTTTCAAGTTTTCATTTGATGGGCATTTAGGGCAGTGGCAAAGCATGCAGTCCCTATTGTCTGTAGAACATACTAGCTGAACAATGAGATCTTGATATGTCTCTTCTATCTGACATACGTGTAGCAATAAAATAACATTCTGGCGTATGGTGTAGAAGACCATGCAAGGAGGCACCATTTTTGTCTTAGCATGCGAAATTTGGAAAACCCAATCTTCATGTCTTGATTTTCAGATTTAAAGGCTGAATACAGTTCATTCTAGAATTAATCTTTTCTGAACATGAACATTTCTTGCAATACTAAAAACTTTTTTTTTTCCAGGCAAAATTCTGGATCTCTCATCATTCTCGTAAAATTTCTTAACTTGTTTAACTGCCTTTTCACTGAGGACTTTTCCCTTCCTTGGTTTTGGTAAAGCAAGGATACCCGTTTCTCCAAGCAGTTAAGATAGAATATTCGTCTTCAATTATGACGAACAGAATACTCACTCACATTGAATTCTTCTGCTCTAAGATAAAGGGACTAGAGTTAAAATTTGCATCTTCTCACATCTGGCACTTGTATTTTTTACTTTTTCTTTCAGTGAACTCAATAAATCAAAATCTTTCATCTTTTTTTGTAGAGCAAAAAGTTCCTGGGAGTCTTTTTCTGGTGAAACTTCTTGGTCTAGAACTTTGCACACTTTACTTTTTAATGCACTGCAAGCTGATTTTATTTTTCTCTTACCATATTTGGACCTGCTATGTGTTGCAATGATATGTAGCTTCAAAGGAGATTCACCAATCTCTAAGTGATGTGTTGAGATTTTCAACAGTTATCTCTTTCGAAACAAGACATCTCCAACTTTGAAATGCTCTGGTCACTATCAGGAGATATCTTGCTTCCATAATAAGATTTTTTTTTTCCAATTTTATGTCTGCAGGCACTAAGATCTTTTGACCTGGGATTGAGGGTAAGAATTCCAGGTAATCTTTTTGGAAAAATCAACAGTCACAGCACACAGTGATCTTTTTATTGTCTTCTTATGACACACATGGATCTAGACAGCTTGTCTGAAGAGTTTCATATTTATTCAAGAAGTATGCTTTGTGATGCTGAAAGATGTTAAGTAAATGTTCTGAACTTGCCCCACTTCTGAGGAAAATAAGCTGTTTTTCTGAAGCACCCAAAGTATTGATATCATTTAATTTCACACCCTGGATGTAATTTAGTTTATGGCACTCACTTGTGGTTTCTTTTCCTATACTATACCTTCTCTACAATTTTTTTCAGTGTCGCATTCCATTTTTTAATTTTTTTATCAGAAACTACAAAGAAGAAAATTTACTTACACAATATAATTTAAAGACTAAAATACTAGGTTTTAAACTGATCTTTGACATATAAGCACTAATGAATATGCTACTCAGAGTTTCAAATTAAACATTGAAACTTGAATATAAAAAAAAATAAACTGAGCAGTTAATGAAGTTTTGAAAGCCACACACAGTACTACATCACAGAAGGAAGGACAATTCTGTACTACTGTCTTGCTGAAACTGACTCATTATTTACTTGAGGTGACCACAGTTAGACTCATTCCATGACTACAGTAGAGTCCCGGTAATCCGATGATCCGTATAATCCGAGGTGCAGCTGATTCTAAGGTCACGCAGTCGGTGGCCAGTCCAGTATCAGTCTGTCTGCTATTGTGACCGGTTCGCTCTCATTGTTTTGTTCAATTAGTTATATTTTGCAAAAATGAGTGGAAAGGCCAAGAAAAAGTTTGTTTCTATTAAACAGAAACTAGAAGCATTGAAGAGAATTGATCAAGGTGAAACACTAAAGAAGATTGCAGCCGACTACGGTGTAGGCATAACAACAGTAGGAGATTGGCGCCGATACAGAAGCAAAATTGAAAAGTTTTCTTCCGTTGAATGTGTTAACATTTCGTCGTCCAACAAAAAATCAATGAAAAAATCTGATTATGAAAAAACTAGTGAAGCACTTTTTCTTTGGCTTAGTCAACAGCGTCAAAAAGGAAGTCCTATTTCGGGTCCCATTCTTCAAGAAAAGGCATTGTTTTTCCGTAATGAGCTGAAAGAAGGTGAAGAAGATTTCACTGCGAGTGTAGGATGGTTGGACCGTTGGAAAAAAACGATACGGTATCAGAAAACTTGAAATCTGTGGTGAAAAACTGTCCGCAGACTCTGAAGTTGTACAGAAGTTTTGTGGAAATTTTCAAAAGATCATTACAGAAGAAAATCTTACGTTAGATCAGCTGTATAACTGTGATGAAACAGGACTAGATTACAAAATGTTACCTTCTAAGACCCTTGCCTCTAAAGAAGAAAAGGCGGCACCAGGTATTAAAAAATCAAAAGAGAGGGTAACAGTTCTTGCTGCAGCGAATGCAAGTGGTGACCATAAACTGAAGTTAATGTTCATCGGTAAAGCTGCCAAGCCTCGGGCTTTAAAAAACATCACAAAATCTGCATCGCCTGTTATTTACACTAATCAGAAATCAGCGTGGATGGACAAAACCATTTTTAAGAAGTGGTTTCTTGAAGAGTTTGTGCCCGAAACAAAAAAATATTTGAAAAAAAAAATTTGCCTATGAAAGCGATTTTGACACTAGACAACGCAGGGTGTCACCCTGATGAAGAAGAACTCGTTTGTGACGGAATCAGAGCTCTATTTTTGCCGCCAAACGTCACTAGCCTGATACAGCCTATGGACCAAGGCGTATTAAAACCATGAAGAAAAAATATCGACGTCATCTGCTGCAGTCTATGCTCCAAGCAACGGAAGGTGAAATGACAGTAAGCAATTTTCTTAAGAAAACTACGATGAAAGATGTTGTCTATTGGCTAGCTGAATCTTGGGATGAAGTGAAGGCTGAAACCGTAAACAAATCTTGGAACAATATTTTTAAACAAATTACAGGAAGTGAACAAGACGACCCAGATGACGATTTGCCCTTAGTAGAACTCATAAAAAAGCTTCCTGGTTGCGAGAACACAGACGTCAGTGATGTTGCTGAGTGGTTGAACAATGATGAGAAAAATGAAGTGACTGACTCTGCTATCATGCAAATGGTATCTGAGCCAACTGAAGGAAGTGATGACGAAGATAGTGATGACAAAGGAAGTGATGACGAAGATAGTTATGCTGAGTCTGTACCAGTGATGTCTCACACGGACGGACTGGCGGCATTGTGGCAGCGCTACGCTACGTTGAACAACAGCCAGAGGCGACCCCAAGCGATACCCTACTACTTAGACGATGGCGTGACATCGCTGCTAAAAAGCGTTGCTCTACTGTGAAACAGAAGACTTTGGACAGTTTTTTAAAGTTGTAAATGCTTACAAAGAGCCTTTTAATGTAACCAGGTAACATTGTTAATGATCTGTAACTGTAATATCTATTATAAATTAAATTTGATTCGTTTTAGTTGAAAATTCCGTTTTTTTTTCTTTTATCTGTGTAATCCGAGTTTTCGGTAATCCGACATACCATCAGCCCCAATTACATCGGATTACCGCAACTCTACTGTAATTGCTTGCAGCCACCAGTTCAGAAGTCAAAGTTTCAAAACTCAATTTCCCAAAAGTGTTCTACAATCTACTTTTGCATCTCCTCTAATAAAGTAAATTATAAAATAAAGGATTAAATTTGTAAAATAAATAATAACTTTAGTATTATTATTTAATAATAATAAATAAATTCTTTTAAGATTTGCAATTGGAAATACACCTGTGAGAGCAAAACTTCATTTAAAGTTGTACTGTTATAAAGTGATCAAAAACCCACCTTTTTTCTTTCACAGCCTGTTAGAGCACATCTTGAGGTTTAAATACAAAAAAAGATGATGTGGTACCTTCTCTACCACATGTTATAAATGTAATTTCTGTGACGCAATGTTAATCGACAAAATTTTTCTAAAATTTAAAATTCATCAATGTTTTTGTGGATCATGGAATAGGGCAGGACCAAACAAACACATTTTTTTTTTTTTTTTTGAATCTGCAGTTTTGTGGACAAATGGGTAGATTTTTAAAGCTACAATTCTATTAGGCATTGAGTTTCAAATTTTAACAATGTACAATGTAGTCTAAAAGAGGAGTCTCGAAACAGGACTTTTACTACACTTGACAAAGAAGCGCAGATCGCTTAGAAAATATTTGCATTTTAATGTGTATAAATTATTCATCTGTGTGGCCTGAAATTTCACTTAGGAATTTTACTAATTTGTAACAAACTTTGACACCCTATAACTCAAAATTGGTTAGATAGGAAAAAAAAAAAAAAAAATTGCACACCTTCTTACCAGGTGTAAGAAGAAAGTATACCAAGTGTCATGAAAATCTGAGCTGGTGGATATCAAATACAATTTTGCTGGGTGAACTGACTTAGAATGACCTATTAAAGAAAAAAAAAAGCAAACGAGGAAAAAGTGAAAATAAATAAATTAATAATAATAAAGTCTTTAAAAGACCTTAATTTTAATCATAACATTTAATGTGCTGTGTGAACTTTCAAAACAATGAAAAAGTAAAAATAAAACCAGCACCTGCCTAAATTAAAATTGCCTCTTTGTTTCAATTATAGGGAAATTTTCAATTATTTCCCTATAATTGAAACAAAGAGGCAATTTTAATTTAGGCAGGTGCTGGTTTTATTTTTACTTTTTCAT
>JAFIDM010009631.1:246000978-246025105 GCA_023159025.1 Thereuonema tuberculata | reverse complement strand
GAGGTGCTGGTCTAACAAAGAATTACAATAAAACAAAAATCACTTGTAAATAAAGGAAAACAATTAGATGAGATAGTAAGAGGAAGAATGTTTTGCTCTATTTCTTCAATTAATCCACTACAGCTAAATGAAACATATAAATCTCATTACTTGTGTTCTACTGGTGTGGGAGGTGGCCATACATCGGGATCTCTAGGTTGGGCAGGTGGCCAAACGTCAGCATCCCTTGTTGGCTCTTCATATGAAAGTCGTGTCGTTATTGGACGATCAATATGATTGTCACCCTTGAATAGCTGCAATGTGCTTATGAGTTCTTTAACATGCTCATATTCAAGAGCTATTTGTTGTTGAACCTGAATCAGAATAAAAATATATTAATTTTGTGAAAAAACACTTTAGAAGTAATCTAATCCATAATTTTTACTTCACAAAATTTCATGGACTACTAATCGTTATGCTATTTTATTTATTGCAGGATACATTCACTGAAGAACTTATACAAAATCTCCAATACAATTCAATATGATGAAATAATTGAAAACTCACCTGTTTGACAGCATTTGAAATATTAGATAATTATATCCATTTTATTTTTATACAAAAAAACAAAAACAAACCTAATATTATTTACATTTAATGCATATCCAGAATTTTTATTTTACTATTTCCTTAATTTATTATTTAAATAAAATATCTAGAAACCAATACTGTTTGTCCCAATATTAAAGCTTTCTATATATTAATATTTGGCACTTCTCTCAGTGTTCGTTTAAAAGACCACAAATTCCTCAGAGGTACAAAATAATTAAAACTATTTCTTCTAAAATGAAGAAATACAAACTACACGTAAGTAATCAAAAGGTTCTCACACCCTGAGCTATCATGTCGGGAATCTGGGACAGCTGTTTCAGCCTTATTAGGCTTCTTCAGCCAGATATACCCTTGATGGTAGCTCAGAGTGCGAGACAAATATGCGAAAACTATTTCAGCTCCCCGAAATGACCCTCGAGCAAAGTCAATGCAACAATGATAAATAACCGTGCACCGCACGACCTCAAATTCTTTGTCTTGGCAACCATCAGACTCAAAAGAATTTAAGCATGGATTGAGAACCTCAAAAAACATATATATAAGTAAAAAAGTTTAACGTGCAGTTTTATAATAAAATGAAAAAATACAAAACTGCAGATAAGTAATCAAAAGGTTCTCGCACCCTGAGCTATCATGTCGGGAATCTGGGACAGCTGTCTCAGCCTTATTAGGCTTCTTCAGCCAGATATACCCTTGATGGTAGCTCAGAGTGCGAGACAAATATGGGCTGTGCGGTGCACGGTTATTTATCATTGTTGTGTTGACTTTGCTCGAGGGCCATTTCGGGGAGCTGAAATGGTTTTCGCATATTTTTCTCGCACTCGGAGCTACCATCAAGGGTAAATCTGGCTGAAGAAGCCTAATAAGGCTGAAACAGCTGTCCCAGATTCCCAACATGATAGCTCAGGGTGCAAGAACCTTTTGATTACTTATGTGCAGTTTTGTATTTCTTTATTTTTATTATATGCCTGCACGTTAAGCTTTTTTACTTATTTCTTCTAAAAATTGCAAGAATCCTGCAACTGACTCATTAACAATGACTTACTTTCTTTGCTATTCTGTTATGGATGTACATGGTATTCAGGAGTATTAAGAATAACAGGCAAAATAAGAGATGATCAAGATTTTGCAAATCTTCATATTTTCCTCCTTAACAATACTACATTGTATAGGGTACACATTGGAGTACCGAGGGAAGGATTGCTATAGGTTGAAATCCTATTTTATTTGTAAACCCACCCTCCCCATCTGAAAAAGTATAACCTTTCTTCTTTTGAATGAAACACCATCATAATTCTCCCAATCCAAAATCCTAGGTATGCCTATGAGGAATCATCTTTTACTTATTTTCAAGTTTTTAATCTGAAAGCTTGTTTATCTAAATAAAAGCAGTGACTGAAATATTTATACTTCTTCTAAGTAAAAAGTACAATAATAAAAAAATATTTTATAATATCTGCAACATATTTTGTTTGCATGTAGATTAAAAAAAAAACTAGAAGAATGTAAATATTTTTCAGTTCAGTTACAGGAATTTCAATATCCAAATTTAATTATAAATTTTGGTCAGAGGTCCTGATTAAGCAATTGCTCTGACCAAAATTTACAAAGTTTAAAGGTTGTGATGCCCTACAACATGATATTTTTTTTGTTTAAATGAACAATTAAAACCTGCCATAAATTATAAGATATTTCCTAAATAATGAGGAAACAGTTCTACAGTAATAATGAAAACAGAAATAGTTAGTTAAATGTGAATATTATAAATTCAATTCTGAATTCTACAATATTAAGAATATTACTTTTTCCATATTCAATAAACTTTTGAAAAAAGAAATTATACAAATATAATAAAGCATTCAATTATTGCTTATTTTATAATTCCAGTAATAATGTACATATTAATTTCCCTAGCTTCCATTGAGTGAAATGAATTAGTACCTGGTCAAAATTTACTTATCATGTTCAATGCATGATATTGCTATATCCAAAAACAATTTCAGCTTCATTGATAATTTGATAAAAATATAACCTGAATCGGGTTTTGCTTTTCTCATGTGAAAGTAGCCAAAATGGAAAGGAAATCTTTCAAGTCAGTTTGGTATTGGATAAGACTCCAAAAGATTATGCCTGGATTATTTGGTTGTGGGCATTAACAAATCTATCAAAAACCAATTTAATATTAAGTAAATTTATGGCAGTTTATTTTTTTTAATATTTTAATATATCTGATCCATTTAAATTGTTCATGTATTGTTAATTTTACTCGATGCATTAATAGACACATTACTAAGTGCAAAAACTAAAAAAAAAAAAAAAAAATCAAATCCTGCCTAATACCCTTTCCTTTTCTTAAATTATAGTTGAGTTAACTCAACAAAGCAATGTAATTTGAAACTTGCATTTATCATCTACATTATGGATCATTACTCTGATTTATAACATTTTTTATTATTGTTCCTAGCTACTTCTTCATAATTCACTGCTTATATTTCGAAATTTATGGTTGCTTCAATCTAGTAAGCCTAAAAATTGAAGGGCCCCAAGGACAAAGGTGTTAAGTAACATCTTGGCAGTTTCGAGATATTTAAAGTTAAAGTTTGGCTGCTCCCAGGAAATAATTAATTGTGAACAATATACAGCTTAATTATCACTAATATCTGAAAATTGTCCTGAAAAAACATGATTTTGTTGAAACCACATTTACTGGTCGAAAACTCAGTGGTTATTGTATTTAACACCTTTGTCCTTGACGGCACACGCTCTTAAACGGAAATAAAACGTCACAAAGGTGTTAAATATAAACAAATTTTACTAAACATATTCGAGTTTACATTTTATGAAAATTCAAA
Organism: Thereuonema tuberculata; assembly: GCA_023159025.1. Lineage (NCBI taxonomy): Eukaryota > Metazoa > Arthropoda > Chilopoda > Scutigeromorpha > Scutigeridae > Thereuonema > Thereuonema tuberculata. Next base: position 246,021,662 of record JAFIDM010009631.1, on the reverse strand, counting down.
ATTACAGTTCATTTGAGCGGAAGATTTCGTTGTAAAAGCCTTGATACATACTCCAGTTGCGTCTTTAATAGAGCACTATTTAATTTAGGCAAAAACATAGTTTGCTGCATGTCAAAAGTTATATAACATTTGATTGAATCTTCCTTAATAGATTGTTTGTCCTTTTTTTGGCTGTTCATAGGCCTCTCATACTCTGAGATCCAAACAACAGAGTAAATTCTGTTACAAACACCTCACTGTAGCAGCACTTTGATGCCCACTCATTTTCCGATATAAAGGTGTCAGTGCACCATGACCTGTATAGTTTATACATCTTTGGAATTCTTAGGAGTGTTGACTGATACTTCTTATGTGGATTGTCATGTTGAACTATGGGATTCTTCGGATGGAAAGCTAGATAAGTGGGTTCGAATGTTACTTTTCACAATATCAGAAATTTTGTTTTTGGGAGCCTTTCCAGATGCAAGTTGCTTTTGCTAAAGATCTACTCTTTTCCTCCCAACTAGTATCAAGTTGGAGAAGGCTAACTTGCAAACCCTCTTGTGTTTTCTCATCAATTGTCACTGAATAAATGTATGTAGCTGACCGGCATTTACCTGCAGTCCTCTTAAATCGGGCCACAGGCAGCAAGGTAATTGATTTAAAGATAATGGCATTTTCTGCCTCTTACGATAATTTTTTAAACTGTTTAAATATTTTATCTCTTCCTTCTGAACATTGGTATCGACATTTTTCATGGCAAATTGTACCAGCTTTAACTATAAATCTTTTTCAGTTCACATATTCCTTCCTGCTGTCCAAGCTTCTTTTGCAATGTTTTTTCCTCAATTCTTCGGATTTCTTTTATTCCTTCTACTTGTGTTGTAGGTTTTCTCCATGTTTTGTAAGGACCAACTTCTGTTGCATACTAGAATCTGGTTTAGTCCTATGGTCATCGTAAGTAGACCAGATGGTGCAGTCATACTTTCATCATTATCTGCTTTATCTAACCATGCCAGTTAACTAAAAAAATAATCTAAATTTTCATCTAAATATGGAACAAAAATAAAGTTATCAAAAAAAGTAAATATTTGTCTTTAATAGAGTAATTAAGTTTTCAATAATTTTGTTTTGTCATTTCTAAACTCCCAGATTGCAGTATAAAAACGTGTTCAAAGTTACATTTGTTTGAGACATTTTGTTACTCATTGTTTCAGTGTCTGAATTATTGTTATTTGATGTATAGACCATTGGATCCCAGTCTGATTAGCTCTTTTGTTTTGTTGATTGAATTTGTTGCATGACTGGTGGATGACTGACTGTAAATAAAGACACAGTGTAGATTTTTCAACCTATTGCTCGTTCTGTGAATATTTGAACAAAGCAGCGATTAGGCTCACTTCTCATATAGAACATAAAATCATATTGCAATTTTTAATTTCATCTTAATATTATCATGTAGTATTACCTCTGATACGGAATTTCAGTTGCTGTGTGTCATTCTTTGTTGGGATTTGGGTTATTAACTGACGTATGGCTGAAATAGTCACTTTCAGAAACTACTAGTGTGCTGGGGTTGATTCCGCTTTTTCTTGCCATTCGTTTATTTCCAGTGCCTTTGAACTCTTCTGAGCTTCATTTCTCAACTCCACATATTTTTTAACCATCTGTTTGTCCCCTACTCCTGTGGGGGGCAGCAATTATGGCGAATCTTACTGATAGTTTTTGGACTTAACACCTTCGCATTCTGAAATTCCTGCAGCTCAGGACCCACTCAAGCCCAAAGGTGTTAACTGTACTTAGCACCTTTGTACTACAAATGAAGTAATTTTTTGTTACTTAACACCTTTATACTGAAGTAATTGTAAAGACAATATGTATTGACAAACCAACTTTTGCCACAAGATGGGCTATCATTTAACACTTTTGTTAATGCTTATAACAGAAATTTTATGAAACTGTTGCTTAACACTTTTTTCCTTCAGGCCCTTCAATAGAAAATTAGTTTTATCTTGGGAAATTGACATTTCTGATAACAGAAATATTAAAAATGTCCTATTTGTGAATGTAAAACTTTAAGGGGATTATTTTTGAAACCCTGAATCTTAATGGTTTTCATTAGTGTGTATTTGTGATAAGAGGTACAATTTTGAATGTACAAGTAACTTCCAAATCAATATGTAAAGCACTCTACACATTAGAGATTACAAAAATCACAACGGAAATTTCTTTACAGAGTAAGAGCATCTTCACAACTTCAGTGAGGTGTCACAAGCTAAAATGCAGCCCTAGTATCTACTTTTCAGTAATCTATGTTTGCCCCAGATTTATGTAAAACTTCAGCTGCTCAGCGCCAAAAAATTTAACGTACTTCAAATAGAACCCCTTTTATTTTATCTTTGTTACTTTCTACATTTGTCTACAAACCTGCTTCTATAAGATTTAGAAGCATTTCTTTAGAATAGGCCTACTACACTAACAGAAGATGTCCATTTATTTAGGTCAGATGATTTTATTCTATTTTTCTGCACAAGATCTTAGAAAATCACTATTATTTAGTTAACAGAATTACTTCTTTTAATTTGCAAAATAATAGGAAATGTCATTCTAATAATCACTGAATAATTTTAATGAAAATGTTCAGATGCTGTCAAAGGGATCAACACAAAAGCAAATTCTCACAACTCAAAAAAATATTGGCTTATATACAAGGAAACAACAATATTATATTTTTAAGTAATAATAATGAATGTTTGCAAAATATCCTTTGGTCTTTGGAAAATGCTAAGCAAAATACGATACCAAAATAGTTAATTAAAATATATAATCTTTAAAAGTGACTGATTTGAAACACATTTTTTTTCTTTATTTACTTTCTTATGTGACATTTAAAGATTCTCTTTTTTTATTTTTACATTATTTCACGTAATATGAAATAGTCCAGTTTCTGAAAAATATCATGTGTAAATGTAATCTTTTTGGGATTTTGTTCACATTTCAGTAAGTTATGTTAATTTCCCTAGGTTTATTTGAGTTAGATAAATACTATTTTCCCATCTGGCTAAACGTAAAATTCCGTAACATGCAGTATCAATATCTTATCGGGAATATATCAAACTATTTTTTTCCCTAAACTATATTAAAAGAAACGAATAAATTACATTTACATTTACCTGTTGCCATTTCTGCTTTCGAGTCGGGTCTTTAATACTTTGTAATAGTCGATGTATCTGTTGTACTACACCTTGATAGTAAACCATAGATGTATCATAGTCGCCTAGAAGACTAAATTCTCGTGCCATTTTCGTGTTTTCGCAGATATCACTGATACTGATGGCCATAGTTCTAGAAAAAGGCAATATATAGAGGAATTTACCGATTGGTATAAACAACCCAAAAAAGAAAAATGATTTGAAATAGTACTTATCACGTACTTTTCTGCAAATTGTGAAAGACTTGCTTAAAGAATCTATATTTCTTTTTAGGAATCTTGGCTCAACTTTAAGCTAGCTTAGTGCTAAATAAACAGATGCATTCGATTTCTTTTCCTCGAATTTCATTCTATTGTAGTTATGGAGGAAGAATCAGCTGTTTTATTTAAAGAAATAATAACATTTACGAATAAAATAATTCCATCTGTTGCTATAAGAAAGGTAAAGAGTGCTAAGACATTGACTCTATTCAATTAGGCACATGATAAGAAATAAACCTTTAGAAACTGTAAATTTAATTTTATTGAAAAAAATAAGACTGTGAAAAAAGATAAATCTAAAACGTGGTAAAACTTATTTTGTTAAAAGAGTACAACTGTACGTAATTTTCAAGTTAAATTAGAGAAAATTTGAACTTTACCAACTTCCACAAATGGAAACAACATCAAAGAGTCGAAGAGTCGAGGCTGCAACTTCCGGTCATGCGCAGATTAAAACAAATTAGAGATGACACAGTCCGTCTGCTAGGAATTTTATTTGACGCGTACAATATTCTATATGGAAAGGATTTTTTTTAATATTTAATGAATCAAATTTTTTTTTACCTTAAAAATGAAATATAATTTATCTACGATCGTTGTAAAGATTTTTTTTTCTTTATTATTAACTGAATTTAATGAGCTTTTTTTTTTCCTACTTATCATGAGCAGCTAATTCAAAAGGAGTAATAGATGATTCATAGAAAATTGAAATATTTAATATTTTGGAAACCACTTCCGGTCATGCGCAGACTCAAACAAAACAAAGGGACAACAGTTGTCTGCTAAGAAATTTATTTGGTGCTTGTATTCGTATTTGGAAAGATTTTTTTTTTAATATTTAACGAATCGAGTTTTTTTTTCTCTTCAAAAAGAAAGGGAATATAAGAAATCAGTGAATTTTGCGTAATTGACTGAATAATAATGCATTTTTTCTTACTTCGCATCAGCTAATTTTTTTAGATGATTCATCGAAATTGAAATATATAATATTTTGGCAACTTCAGGTTATGCGCAGATTGAATTTAAAGCGTTTGAGATGATAGTTCGTCTGCTAAGAGATTTGAGACTTAAGTAAGAAAAGAAATTTGTAAATATTTAAGGTATCAAACTTTTTTTTTCAATTGCAAAAGTAAAAGAATGTACATTTTGTTTACAACTAATTTACCAGAAGTTTTGCTTATTTTAATGAATAATTTTTCGATTTATTGTCATTAACGGTTATTTATTCATAGATAAAGTACGAAAAAGAAGAAAAAAAGAAAAGAAATATTTTAAGGAAATTTCTCAGAAATGATGATAAATTTTTTAATATAATTTGATATTGGTTGCCTTATCCTGTTTTGAAATTATTTTATAAGGAGCTTTTACGTTTAAAGAACTGTTAACAATATTATATTTGAATTCAAAGAACTTCTATTGTCAGACTTTAAAATTCAATAGGCCTATCACTTATGAATTTACGTAAATGATTTTTCAATTTTATATTTTTTCGATTAACAGGAAAATTTAAAAGAGTATTCTTAAAAATTTAACGGTATCCTTTAAAAAACTTAACTGTCAAACTTAAAACTGTATTATTATTAAAAAATAGTAGATTAATAACACTATGTAACAAATTTTCAAAAAAGTTCTGTTTCTGGTTTGAAAGTATTGTTTTCTGTTTAATTGAGCAGCAAGTATGTAGAAAAGAGTAGTTTTACCCCTGAAACTTCGCTTTTGTGGCTGTCACATTAGTATTTACATAGCTGCCAACTTTTATGCTTTTTTTATTCATTTGCTACCACTTTTTTTAATATAATTTTTTCTAAATAGTCGAAAAGTCTTATTTGAATACAAATTATTGTCTGTTTCATAAGTCTGATATGGGTACCTATTTCGAGGAGCAAGGAGAGCGCTTTCATCAGGACACGCAACATAAGGAAACAGACATTATTGATGTTTCCTTACCCTTTCCCCCATCAATAACGAATGTATTCAACCTCTTTTTTGAATCTCAGATTGTTTATTTATATCCGATCCAAAATGGTTGCCTTCTCGATGGGTGTTCAAGGAGGGTTTACTAAGTTTTCATGGTACCTTTTTCTGTGGGATAGCAGGGATACTAAAGCAAACTTCCATAAACGATATTGGCCTAATCGTACAGAGTTCACTGTGGGGAAGCATAACATTAAATGGGAGCCACTTGTAGACCCTCGAAAGGTACTAATACCACCTTTGCACATAAAACTGGGACTGATGAAGTAATTTGTGGCAGCGTTGGACAGGGAATCTGCAGCAGTCAAGCATCTACAACATCTGTTTCCAAAGCTTTCCGAAGCAAAAGTTTAAGCTGGCGTTTTCGTTGGACCTCAAATCAAGGAAGTTATTGAGTTTCAAGAGTTTCCCAAGCTTCACAGAGCAAAGGAGAATGATGCACGGATCAGTTTTGCTAAAGTAGTCAAAGGCTTCCTTGGAAATCATAAAGCTGAGAACTATGTTGAATTGTTTGAGACTCTGGTTGAAAATTACAGCTAAATGGGCTGCAGGATGTCTCTCAAAGTACATATCCTTGATGCCCACCTTGATAGCTTCAAAGAGAATATGGGTGGCTATGTCGAGGAGCAAGGAGAGCGCTTTCATCAGGACATGCAACATTTTGGAAGTCGCTACAAGGGAACATACAATGAACACATGATGGGGGACTATTTTTGGGGACTATATTCGTGAAAGTGATACGACATACACTCGCAAATTTCGCAAAACTCACATTTCTAGGTTCTTTGTCATCAGTTTATAGAATTTTGGTTGAAATATACTATTGATTTGAAATATAATGTTCCCTTTTTGTCTTTAAAGAAAGAGAACCCCGAAAATTTGTACATTTCCTTAATGACAGTATGCTAATTTCAACTTTTCGTTGTCCTGACCACAAAAGCAAAGTTTTTCCAGGGAAATAAATTTTTTTCATGTTTTTGTGATAAAACCAAATAGAAAATGATATTGATTACCCAGAAACAAAAATCGTGTTACGTAGGGTAATACGTGGAAAGGAAATCTAGAAGCATTTCCTTTATTTATAACCTTTTTATAATAATAATAATAATAATAATAATAATAATAATACTAAATAGTTAGGAAATTTATGGACACAACCACACATCCCTAATCATTCTTGCACACGTCTTTACACTTGGCAGAATGTGCTTTGGCCCTTGACCCGCCATATTGTTTTTACTGGGAAACCCAAGGTTTGAAACATACAATCATAATAATAATAATAATAATAATAATAATAATAATAATAATAATAATATGGCTACCATAATGCCCGGGCAACACCATCCAGCTCGAACGGTTCGAAGTGTTTCGTCTGTGTCAGAGCAGGCGACCACCAAAACTGGGAAACCACGCCAGCGCATCCGATGGTTATCGCAGAAGAACCAGGATCTTATGCGCGACTTCTATACCATTACAGAGTTAGGGACTCATCTCACAGGATACAGACAGCCATACAGACAGCCACTTCACCACGCATTCGCCACACGTTATCCATCGTTAGGGCTTAGTGAACAGCGGGTAGCGGATCAGCGACGTTCCATAGTAGTAAACAATCTTATTCCCCCATGCATATTTATACAAATTAGAGAAGAAGTCGCTGAATACAATCTCAGGACACCACACCCCAGCCCACTCTAAGACACTACCCCTATGCTTAACACATGCCCCAACAATACAACTAATGACATATTACAAGCAGCACATGATCATTTCTGCACTGCACTAGCACAATTCACAGACACAAACCCCACACTCAGCCGCCACTCTGCAAAGTACACACATCAGAACAACTCTCCACAATAAATACACTATCTCAACACACACACTATCCCACAACACCTTGACAATATTCAAACATTAGAAGACATACACACAACACTCTACTGCGGGGCACAGGGAACCATTCGGGCACTTGGAATCAAACAACACTACATACCTCCCACTGCACGGTCACAAGAATACAGCCCCCCCTTGGAGACGTCGCCTTGAGGGCCGCATCAGCGACCTTAGAGGAGACATATCCAGTAATGTGCAGGAAAAAACAAAACAAAAGAAACTTATGTTCCAGGTTAGGAAGATATTCAAGCACATAAACACTCGCCCTTCACACTCAAACCATCCTACCCAGGTTAAGGAACATTTCCACACACTGAAGCAAAAACTCAGTGCACTTACAAAAAGATTAATAAGATACAAACAGTGCACTCTGCACAAACAACAGAACAACACTTTCCAATACAATGAGAAAAAATTCTACAGATCCCTTACATCTCCCTCTACTACACCCAATACAAACATTCCCACCAACGAGGCATTACACGAATACTGGTCGTCTCTGTGGTCCAACCCCATCCCCCACAACGACAAAGCACCATGGATTACAGAGGAACAACAACTCACTGAACATTTACCCTACATGTCCTTCCATGAGATTACTCTCGCTAACATACAGACAGCACTAAAACATGCACACAACTGGAAGGCTCCTGGTGCAGACGGCGTCCAGAACTTCTGGATCAAGAGGTTCACGTCCCTGTATGGAAAGCTAGCTCTTTCTCTCACTGACATAATTGTTTCACCCAGAACATATGCCTCTTTTCCTCACACAGGGTGACACATACCTACAGAGCAAGAATACTGAGACAGCGCACCCTGCAAACTACCGTCCAATCACTCGTCTCCCCACAAACTCCTCACTTCCTGCCTTGCAGACAAAATTTACACACACATCGAAACATATAACATCCTTTCCGAACAGCAGAAGAACTGTCGAAGGAATTGCCAGGAATTGCCAGCAACTCCTTATTGACTCGGTAATCCTGCGGCAAGCGTGCGCGACGAATAGTAACTTACTCATCGCATACATCGACTACAAGAAGGCATTTGACTCAGTCCCTCATTCCTGGCTCCTACATACTCTTCATCTCTACAAGATACACCCCAAGATCACGACATTCCTGGATGCCACGATGAAGAGTTGGAACACAACATTACACCTATGCACCTCCAACACCTCCATCACAGCAGTCCCCATTCCCATAAGGAGAGGTATTTTCCAGGGAGACTCCTTGAGTCCTTTTTGGTTCTGCCTCGCCTTGAATTCATTAAGCCACATGCTAGACAAAACAAAACACGGTTATAGGCTTACCTCAGGCACTCTGACACCATACAAAATCACACACTTACTCTACATTTATGATATTAAACTCTACGCCACAAACAACGCACAACTTATTAATTTACTACAAGTCACCACACAGTTCACTAAAGACATTGGGATGGAATTAGGAATCGACAAATGCCGCAAGCTACACATAACACGCGGGAATACTACTAATTTGGAGGGTTTTGAACTGTACCATGGGTTGGCCATCCAATCTATGGAAGAGAGAGAGACCTACAAGTACTTGGGCTTCCAGCAAGCACGCGTCATTGACAACGCAAACATTAAAAACGCACTCAAGAACACATACCGTGGTCGCATTCACAACATCCTCAAAACACAACTCAACGCCAGAAATGAAATTAAAGCCATCAACACTTTTGTCGAACCTACACTAACATATTCGTTCGGCATAAACATGGACAAACACTGAACTCGAAGCACTACAACGCACAACACGCACTACATTCACAAAACAACATGCACCATCCCAAGTCCGCCACGGAAAGGATGACTCTTCCCCGCAAGGTGGGAGGACGAGGACTCATCAACCTCATCATCCTACACGAAAAACAAGTACACACACTTAGGGAACACTTTTACCAAATAGCACAACACTCCTCACTCCATTTAGCCATTGTCAAGGCTGACACACTTCTCACGCCCTTGGACCTCGAAAACACTTATCCAACACTCACCACCCCCGACACCCACATTCAGCAGCTACGGGAATCACCACAGCCTCAGCACACTAGGACTTCACAGAAACTTATGCACAATTCCAGAAGGCTGTGGTACTCAACACAACACGCATAGTTAGGAAATTTATGGACACAACCACACATCCCTAACCTTCCTTACACATTTCTTTACACTTGGCAATATGTGCTTTGGTCCTTGACCCGCCATGTTGACTTTGCTGGGAAAACCGAAGGTTTGAAACTTTTATAATATTAATTTTAAAGAAGAACGTTGATCTACAGCGCCGTAAAAAAAAAAAAAAAAAACCCAAAAAAAAAAAAAAAAAAAACACAATCGTGACTCAACTTTTGTTAACAGAATTAAAAAAAAAATATATTCAAACTCAGTCGATAGTATAGTTTGTCTAAAGAACCAGCCAATATTCCTAAGTTTTTATTAAATGATTTTTTTTTTCTATTAGATCATAAAATGAATGAGAAAAAATTTTTACTCTTTATTTTCCTGCTGCTCTGTAATATGAAGACTGATCTAATTGCTCAAATATATCGGTTTAAGCCCGAAGTTGCTCAGGAAGAAGGTGAAAATTTCGAATCAAAGGTGAACGAAAAATACTCAATTGAGTCAACTGAGAATTCAGTCACTAAACTTATGGAGGAAAGTAATGAAAATAATGCTACAGATGCAGGAAGCCCGATGGCTACTCCTTTAAAATGTGCTGAGAATGTAGAAGAAGTGGAAAAATTTGAACCTGAGCCTAATTACGAACTAGGGAAAGATCTGTGCATTTTGGTAAGGTTTTGCTTTTTTCTTTTCTTTGGTTTTTTTTTATTTTACATTTGAGACTTAAAATTGAAGAAACAGAATTTCTAGAACTTTTTAAGTAATATTTCAAAATCTTTTTGCTTTTAGTTACAATAACAAGCATTTGCACATTTATAATGTCGTTGGGTATCTGCATTGCATAGATAATCTGACGTTTGTATTTTTTTTTTTCATTTTAAAAGTAATATAATGTCGACAAATTCACTTTTTTGACCAATATAATTATTTGTACATTAATTTTGTATATGATTCATATGTCATTAAATTTATATCATTCCTTCTAGAGTCTTAAAGGATGGAGAATAAATCAAAAAGCTTTACTCAATCTCTGTATAAACTCTGTATTATTAATATAAATTTCCTCATTTTATCAAAGATTTCTAAGTATTACAGCAATTTTTAACATTAATTCTATAATGCTTCATGCAGTTTGTATCCTCTTCAGAACCAGAATATGTAAATGAGTAAATTTTCATTTAAACACTTATTATTATATCATTAATTAAAGCATTATGGAGTAAACTTAAAATACCGATAAGCTCTTATCTGACAATAACAGTAGGCTAACTTCTTTGATGTTAATATGGGTGTAAGACAAGGAGATGGACTATCAGCAGTGCTTTTTAATCTCGCACTGCACAAAGCTATCAGTAAAGTGGATCAGAAACATACAATCTTTTTCAAATCTAGTCAGATATGTGCCTATGCAGATGATGTCGTTATTGTATCAAGGGATATTTCAACATTTAAAAAAGTATTTATAGAAATGGAAAAAGAAGGTGAAGAAATGGGACTATTAGTGAATGAGAGTAAGACAAAGTACATGGTAATGTCAACCTCAAATGTTAGAAGAGCTTCTCCAAATATAAATATAGGCAGCAAGATATTCGAAAGTGTGAACCAATTCAGGTATCTAGGAGTCGTCCTTAATAGCCAGTGCGAAATGAGCAGTTGTATCAAAGATAGAATACAAACTGGAAACAGAGCATATTATGCTAATGTTCAGATGTTTAGGAATCAACTTATTTCACGAGCTACTAAGTTGAAGATATACAGGACAATGATCCGCCCTGTGGTTACGTATGGCTCAGAAACCTGGACATTAACACAGGGTGATGAAAATGCTCTGAGATGTTTTGAACGGAAAATATTACGGCGCATATATGGACCTGTCAAAGAAGAAGATAGATGGAGGATACGTTACAATCACGAACTGAATGACCTGATTGAAGGACGAGATCTGGTGAAGTTCATAAAAGCACAAAGAATAAATTGGCTGGGACACCTAGAGAGAATGGCAGAGACTCGGATGCCCAAGAGAATGTTGAAAGGAAGACTGTATTCAAGAAGGAAGAAAGGACGACCCAAAACAAGATGGTTGGACAATGTGTCCACAGACCTTGTTGTGATGGGAATTAGAGGATGGAAAAGTAAAGCGATGGACAGATCGAAGTGGAGAGGTGTTGTCCCAGAGGCCAAAACCCACCCAGGGTTGTAGCGCCAGGAAAGAAGAAGAAGATTTGAAAGACAAGGAAATTAACGTGCGTTAATACATTTTTCCAGTAAAATAAACCAAAGAACGCACATAACTAAACAAAACAAAACACAAATTCACTGAGCTATTTTGATATTAGTGCTGGAAATGGAGGACAGCGCTGTTTCGAGGCTTTTTGGCCTCTCATCAGCTCCACCTATCCAGCATACCCAAGCTCAGTGAAAAGGACGAATAGACAAAACGGACAAACATACAAATCAATGACCCCTGAATTACAAAAACATCAAAATAAAATCAAGAATAAAAAGGGGCGAATAATTAATCCCCGCTAGCGTTTAGCATAGCATCAAGGGATTAATTTATAAAAAGGTTAGTGTTTAGACAAGGAAAATTAACGTGCGATAATACATTTTTACAGTAAAATAAACCAAAGAACGCACATAACTAAACAAAACAAAACACAAATTCACTGAGCTATTTTGATATTAGTGCTGGAAATGGAGAAGATTTGAAAGAAAACGAAAAACTCTACTTAAAAATAAGGCAATGCTGAGTATGATTCTAAGAAGCTTCGTCTATTAATTGCTCTTTCTTAATCGGCCTATTAACTATGCTTAATTGAATAAAAGTATCAAGTATACTTTCTGAAGGAAAAATTGGGCTCATGAGAACATCACTCATGTGGTATACGTGCATACAAGTGAAAGAAAAATAATTTATTTTTTAAACTGATTGCTTTTTTTTGTGTGTGTAAAAGAATAACTGTGTTTTTTTTATACATAACTTGTAATTCACGGAAAAATAGACTCCATGTTCTTTGAGAAACTTATTACAATAGGTTACATTTTGTGCTGTCCAATTAATACAATCTCCTATATTCTTCTATTGTATTTTTTCTTGTTTATCTTAACTATGAATTTTGTATTTTAATTTTCAACATGGTCGATAAAGAGATGTTTCTGTTCATTAAACTCTAAAAATTTGTAATAAAATGGGTGGATCTGGGTGGCTTAAATTAAATGTTCTTTAATAAGTTATATTTTAAATTAATACACAGTTTATGTTGCTAAATTTACACAGAGTTTCGGCTTGATACTTAAAGTTCTGTCTTTACACAAAGTTTATTAAAGTCAAATTTATCTCACTTATTCTTTGGTTCGGTTGACTTTTGAGCAGTTTTCTTTCTTCTTGCTTGATTCGCTGACATGTTCTTCTTTCTTCGACGACACATGAACAGAGTAGAACTACGGTGGCTTCTCAGACAAACGTGTTCTTCATTTCTTCATCGGCGACCAACGCTTCATCTGCGACTAACGCTTCCTTTCCAACCGCTCCGTTCTCTCTCGTGTCTTCTGTCGAACTCCCCCCTCTCTCGACTTGTAGCAGTCCTTATTATCGGAGTTCGCCACCAGCCTAATTTGCATATTCTACTTCACAAATTGCAAAACATACATAATTTAAGAGATTGTAAACAAGTATAATTATTTAAATAAATAAACATAAATAATTATAATAAAACCTCATTACAAAATTTGTTTTCTAAAATGAAGAGAATTATGTTTTTCTTATCATTGGTGTTGCATCCCTTTTTACGTTTCTTGTTGGAGACAGAGGAATCACGTTTTTATGATTTTCTGCTCCTGATTAATTAACATACAATATACTGTACAGTATGACCCAAAACAAACGACGCTGAATAATTTGACCACATGAAAGGTGGCACTGCAAGATGAACACGTAGGCAATGGTTGTATTCGAAACAGGAATGATTATGGATGTGAGATTAATCAGTGTTGCTGTGAAAATGGTATTAACTACCGAGGAGAAATTGTTTATTTGGAGCACTATTTTCGGTCATACGAAACAGGCCAAGCAATGGACCTAGCCTGCTACACGTTGCTACGGAATTTCGGGAGCGTTTTAACAGTCCAGCACCCACGAACAAGGTTATGCTATCCGTCGTCGATAAATTCCCGTCGAACCGGAAGTGTACTCACACAACGGAAGGTTGCACCGGTCGTCCCGTAACAGTAACTACAACGAATGAAAAATCACTCTTAGGGTAATGGAACAACCTCTCTTCCGGGACATGGTGGACAACCTACGAGTACTGCTTAGAACGTCAAGAAGATCACATTGAACATGTATTTGTCACCAACCACCGTTGATTATGCTTTCGGTTCAAGCGTTTTCTGTTCAAAACGGTTCAGTGTCGTTTGTTTTGGGCCATACTGTACATACATACATATATACATACATACATGCATACATACATACATACATACATACATACATACATACATACGTTAATAATTTAGTATGCATTGCATTTTACAGTTCGATCTAGGAAGCAAAAGTCTGTACTGAAAATAATCCTACAATGTTTCAGTTGATTATAGAGTAAAACAACTGAATTTTAATTCTATTGCAATTTTTATGATTTTCTATGAATATAACTATAAAGCAGCTACAAAAAAATTTAAAAGTAGCTCTAGTAATCTAACAACAATATGTCTATTTGCAGTCGCCAATCATCAATAACGTACCTTTTTCACCACCGCATTTTGACGTACAAGTGAGAGTAGTTCAGGCTTTAGCATTGACGGAGAATGTGGAATAATGCCTCGTGCGTTTAACCATGCCATGATATCGGCCTTGCGAGTTGCATTCATAGGCGCCCTTTCGATTTATATAGAATGATATGAGGCATTGCCCATTATAATAACCGAATAAGACGGTATATTTCTTAACCCACTGGTCCTTAAACCACTGCATGAAACAATCGCCATTCATTTTATCATGGTAATCTGCCGACTTTGTTTTTGAACGAAAAAGCAGCTTATTTCATGGCACAAATCCATTTGCTGATCCGGCATGGCACAGTAATTGCCGTTTGGAAAGAGGTATTCGCCTCGAGTGTACATTCTCGTCGTGCCATTGTTTACTAGGTAAAATATTTTCATTAATCGACGTTTCATCCAAGTAGATGGTGTGACGGTCATCCTTTCGAAGTTCTCTTTCTCGACGCAAAAAACACCTGCAAAGAGCAACAATGTCAGGTTTTTCAACAAGAAACTTGCATTAGTAAACTTTGCCGAAACGCATTCCCAATTTTTCAGTTTTTTCCATAGCAAAGTTTTGTATCCAGTAACTCCTATTTTGTCTCTAATCCTCACCATGTCTTCTTATAATGTAGGAAAACTACCTTCGTGATAAATTTCACCAACAGTGGCACGTACAGTTGACAGATCAAAGTTGTCCATTTCTGTTATCGGTGCCGGCAGTTCTCTTTTCTTGCCCGGCGTTCGAACAATGGCTAGGCTTAGTGGTAAGCGAGGCTTACAATATTGAACACTGAATGAGATGATACACCTGCTGCTTCAGCCGTTTTCGATGGAGATCCCCTTTGGTGAGACGATGATCAGACAACTTGAAATAACCAAAAAAATTCCAAACCATTCCTCTCGATTGACTCTTTAAAGTTTTGTTGGCAAAACGAACAACGGTTTGTGTTCAGCAGTTGCCATGTTCAGAACCATGTTCAAAACGGAAGTACACATAACTAATGCTCAATCGTTCACCAAGTATGGAGTTGTCACGTGTCTTCGCAGATGTAGTAAACGAGGTATAATTTTTCTATTATCAGTTCCTTCAAGAGGGGGAATAAGGGACCTGGTTCAACACATGGGTATCTAGGTGGTGTTGCTTGGATGCTATTACAAAGCCTCTCCACTTCAAATATTATGCTCGCCTTTCAGCGGTGTTCGTTATTAACACAGAGGAGTATCTGGCGACCGAGCATTGGCGGAATAACCATTCTCGAGGATGGAAGGAAATATTTATTCTCATCTGCGCGTGCACAGGGACATATGCCGATGGCTTGAGGTGGCAATACCATCACAATAATCGGGGAATTATGGACCAACATCTCATCTTCCCTTAAATCATTTTATTAAATGATGTAAACAGAAACCGGACTGGCCGTTAGTTAATGATCTTTGCAACAAAATGGATTATGTATTAATTAATTAGATTAATAGATGCTGGAATATTAGAACGATGCTTCAGCGTGGCAAACTAAAACAAATTGAAGAAATGTTAAACAATAAGCTTGATATTTTGGACTAGTGAAACCAGATAGTTTTTGCACAAAGTACGCCTTATTGTATTTTGGAAGACAAAGTAAGGACACTCATTGTGTTGGTGTGGGAATTCATCTTATCAGGAAAGCTAAGGGGAGTCTCATTGAATGGCACCCAGTAAATGAAAGGACCATTACTGCTCGATTCAAATCTGTAGTACGTAATATTACAATTGTACAATAGTATGTTCCGATTGAAACAACTGAGCAAGAATGTAAACAGAAGTTTTGTAGCAAGCTTAAGGACACATTTCCTATAATCAATTGAAAAAATAGTAAACTTTTCGCGAATTTTTAAACTTTTAATAGACGCGAAGTTAGGAAATGATAATGAAGGTCTTGAACAGGTTATGGGCAGACATGGATGAGATGAATGAATGGGGAATTGCTTGTAAATTTTTGTGCAGTAGAGATTTGACGATTGATGGAATTGTGTTTCCTCACAAGAGGTGCTATAATATAACTTGGGTGTTTCCCGATCATTTGACCGAAAATCATATCAGTAGAAAATGGAAACGTTCATTGTAGGATCATTATAGGTTCATTAAAAGTTCATTATTTGCTACCACTTAGTTTTAAAATTAAGTTAAAGATACTCGGAGCCCCTTAGATATATATCAGGAGTATACTGTTTGATGTTACTAAACTTAAAAGTGAAGACACTTAACAAAAATTTAAAATAAAAAATAAATATGAGATCCTATAAAACATTGAAACAGACACATTGGATGAAGCGTGAGCAACGATCAAAAATACTTGTGTTTTGAAACTGTATTAGGGCATCGCAATATGTTGAGAAAAGAATGGAATATCATTACACAAAGGAAAGATATCAAACAATAAATAAATGTCTGCAAGACAAGAAATCGCAGTAAAGAACTACACAGACAGTTCAATGAACTGGATAACAAGTCAAGAAAAGCTGCCATCATGATCGCCGGAAGCAAACAAATGAATCTGGTGGCCCTAGCAGAAGCAGCAGCAAATAAAGGAGAAATTAAAAAAAAAAACTATATGGAATAATGAAGTCTTTAATAGGTAAAAAGAAGCAACAAAGCCGACCTATTAAAGATAAGCAAGGGAATCTGATTTTGCCAGAAGATAAACAACTTAATGGAGAGAATACTTCTGTGAAATACTCAGTCATAGTTTTGAAAAGCTGAAACTTGGGTTATTGATTCGGAAATGATGTTGAAATTCCATAATTGCATGAAATCAGAAAGACACTTCAACAAATAAAAAGAGGCAGAGAATATACCATCAGAAATCTTGAAATTAGATATAAATCTGACAGCCAAAATACTATACCCACTGTTTGAAATTATTTATGGAAATTTGTGATTCCATAACCTAATCAAAAACTGAATTGAAAAGCGCTTTAGGAAACAGCAAGCAGAATAACAGAACAATAACAGAAGCTGTGTCGGTCTTATTAACACTCTACAAATTATTTTTGAACAATGCAATGAGTGGAATGCATCAGCTTATTTCTTATTTGTTGACTTCTAGGAAGCCTTTGACTCTGTCGATCGAAATACTATGTGAAAAATATTGCTTAAATATGGAATCCCGCAGAAAATAGTTAATTAATTAAAGACACTTACAATGATTATACTTGCCAAATATTGCACAATGGTAAATTGCCTGAACCTTTCGCTTTAAAACAGGAATTTACCGACGATGTCTGCCTATTTTCGCAAAAATTTCAAGATATTAAAGAGAAAATACTACAGTTTGTCCACGAAATTCAAAAAGCTGGTCTTAAAAAATCCTATAAAAACCAAAGAAATGCGAATTAATTCCAAGATCGAGGAAAAATTAAGCCAATTAAGATGATACAGGAATTCTCATACTTGGGAATCAATATAGATATGGAAGGTGGATCTGATATCAAAAACAAAATAAAAAAGGCAAATGTAGCCTTTGTACAACTTTACTACTACTGGAAAAGTTCGATAATATCTAAGAAAACAAAACTACTGATTTTTAATAGCAATGTTAAATCGGTTTTACTCTATGCTTGCGAAAGTAACTACAAACATTAAATCACAAACTACAGACATTTTTAAATAGATGCTTTTACGGCGAATTCTAAACATTAAATGGACAGATATGATTACCAATAAGCAATTATGGCATTTAGCAAATGAAAAATCCATTGCACAACAAATTCTACAAAGAAAATGACAATGTGTTGATATACATTCCGAAAACCTGATGGTACAATTGAAAAGAAGGCACTTGATTGGAATCCACAAGGAGAAAGAAGAAGGGGAAGGTGGAGAAGGATTGAGGAATAAAGAAGGATGGGATAGACTAGAGGAAAGTTAAAGCATGGCTGGCAACCGAGTCATATGGCGGAAGTTTATTGAAGCCCTATTTTACACACAGGAGTGAAAGGAATGAAGAGAATAAGTTGTTTCATCAAGGTGGGTATTAGTATTACCATGGAAGAAAATGTAAAATGGGCATTGATTTCTTGTAAAAGTAAACATAAAATTATCCCAAAATTATATAATATCAATATTATATTTACTATTTAAATAAAGTTCCAAATAATTAAACTTTAATTATTTCCAATTCCGAGCAATTCTATTTGTGTACTTTTTTTTTCTTTTAGTTTTAATACACTTCGTCACATATTTTTTTTTCCATTTTAGAAAGTACTTTTACAATATTTTGGATGACGTAACTGATGAATCAAAGCTTTAAATATATGAAAATTATTAGAACATTACAATTGTTCACCTAATGTATGCATTTAAATCATAAAGCAATTTCAAGTATTTATCACGATTTTTAGTATTCTACTAATTTTTATTATTTTAATTAAATTTAATAATATTCTTGATAGCTTTCATTATACAACATTTAAATTGTGCAAAAGACTCAAAAGCGTACGAGGGTAAAACCATCTTGTTTTCTACGATTGTAGAGCTTTTATCCTGGTACGTCTTTGTGCGCTGGACAAGCCTGGCTGAAGAAATCCCAATAAACTCGAAAAAGCTGTTAACATGACTAAAAATACTCCATAGTATTACTTTTTCTATGCGTCTTATATATTAAATTAGGATTTGTGATATATCGCTTTAATTTGAATGAAAATTGCTAGCTTATTTTTAGTTTCTTTGCTTTTTAAATTAACTGATGTGATTAATCTAATGCAATAATGTATAGATATACTGTAGAGTGTAGATAGAACCTGTACATAACAAATCTACAAACGAAAACTTGGCCACTTCTTTAATAAATGTTTGTAAAATGTTGTTTGATTTATTTATTTATTTATTTATTTATTTATTTATTTATTTATTATTACAATCTTATTGTTTTCTATTTATTTTATACTTTTACTATGTAAATTCTTATCTATACACAATTTTCTATCATCCCTATTTTCAGAAACAGGGCATTGAAAAGATAGAAAGAGATGATATGGCCTTTGTGATTTGTAAGTATAAACGGTCATTACATATTAGTAAAAAAGTGTTGAAATGTAAATAAAAATAAATAAAAAGATCTTCAAGAATGTACTGCTATTATTGATTAAGTCGCTATGTTTTTGGAAATGATATTTTGTCCGATATTTTCTTTTCATTTAAATATACAAAAATTATTTATTTGTCGTTCAGTTAGGTTGCTATGATAAAATACGGATATTGAAACCGTATTGTTCAACGCGGAAGGATAAATATGACACAGGCCATCTTTAGAAATGATGACAGGATGGCAATTAGATAAATAATGATTTAGCATAAGAATATAATTAATGGACATTGATTATATTTTTCGTTGTCTTTACTTGAATCATATTAATGTCATTGGATAATCTTGCAGTAGATGTTTGGTTTTCTGCTGATGATACCATATTTCACATTTCTTCTCCTTTCATAAAAATTCTTGATGCATCTTCATCAGTTTTAGGCTTCTATATGCTATATCTAGCTCTTAGCAGAGAAATCTTTATATCCTCGTTCGGTCTGTCCGTCCGTCGCGTCGGGAGAAATTCATATCTCAAGAACGACAAATGCTATAGACATGATCTTTACCTCGTTAAAAAGTTCTTACCAAGGCTAGCTCGTAACCGTTGAGCATTCGTTTCTAGCTTGTGGGATTTTCAAGTTTTAGCTCTCCTCTAGAATTTGATCTTAATTTATAATTTTTTTAAAAATCTGGTATATTATAAAAATTTATTTCTTCATTTTTTATGTTGACTTTAACTAGAATTATTATATGAATTAGTCAATTTTCCTTTTTTTCCAATTTTCCAATCTAACAATGATTGATCTATTTTTATTATAATGGGGTCTCATAAATCTAAGGATTAGCTTCTATTTTTTCTGTGGGGTGTTGAAATTGTAATTTTATGTTAAATTTTCATTTATATATATTCTTTGGTTGTTATCATTTTTAAAGATATCCTTATTGATTAAGTATTTTCTTTGTTTGAAAGCTAAAAGCCAATTTTCTTTTCTTTTCTTGAAATAAATGTTACAGTGATTGGTCTAACACATTAAAAGGTGAACCTAGTGTTTATCAGTGCAAACTGACATCTCCAAACAGCTGTTTCTCGGTATCTTGCCGATCATCAGTGGAGAATAGTCACTATAAAACCCTAGGTCCAATTACGGAGGTTAGTTTTAGAATTGGAAGGGAAAAGAATGGGACCTCCAAGTATATTTTTTTTCTTATTTTTTGCGCATAGAAAATTCATTGAGGCCAGTTCAGACTGGCACATGAATTTCTATTCTTTTATTTTTAATGTGTATTTCTTGTTTTTAATTTATACTTGGAGGTCCCATTCTTTTCCCTTCCTAATGATTGGTCTATTTTTATTATAATGGGATCTCCTAAATCTATGGACAGCTTCTAT
>JAFIDM010009631.1:245985030-246000578 GCA_023159025.1 Thereuonema tuberculata | reverse complement strand
GGGTTTTGAGTTCTTATCTGTTAATCGAATATGCGTCAAAATCAATAGAAATTTTCCTTGTAAAATCATTTGAAATTTCAGGTTCATTGGATGAATATAATTTCTTTCTCCGCAATTTCAACTTTCTAGCATATATGTTTTTGAGTTAATTAGAACGGACGTATAACATCCTTGCGGATTTCTCACTTAATATTGTATTTTACTCTATAACTTGTTTGTTATCGCCATTTTCTCTCTCTTACTAAAATGTGTTTCAAACGTTAGACCAAACCTATACCAAACTATAATGTTCTAGGTAACGAACTATCTTGTGGATATATAAATTTTTCCTATTATTGATGTAATAACTTTGTTATTGAGGAGGAAGGATGAATAGTTAAAACGAATTTATAAATAATTTTAAGGTTTTGATTTAGTGATTATATTGCATTAGAATCGTTTTGAATTTCTATTATCTTTATTTAGGTAATGAAACTCATTGGTGGAACAATCGGAGTTGTGAAACCTCATGATGAAATGAATTTGACGCTTCTCTACCCAAATTTGGTAAATGATTTTCTCTATGATGTATTGATTTAAATTTTGATCTTTTTTTTTTAATTTAGTTTTAAAAATCAACATGCAATCAACTTGCTAATTCTAAGAGTGAAATTGTATTCTAAAACAAGGCAGAAAACTGGTTTTCTATTGTACCACTAAACCATAGCGACCCAGTATATGTTTCATTTTCCACTTGAAACAGGAAGTGACCGCAGAGCGGAAGTCGTATTTTTTTCCTCACCTCTACAAATCATCAGAGTTCCAATAAATATATAATTCATGTCCGTCCGACTTGTAGTTTGAGCTGTAGAGGTGGTGACAAGACAACAGATTACTTAGTCGCTAAAAACTGACTCAAACTAACAAACAACAGTGGAATTCGATTGCAAGAAAATTGGAGCTTCTACAATAACTGTTGCATACGAATATTTGTGTTACAGATTTTACTATAAAATATATTTACTTATAGGATTTTTTTTTTTTTTCATTCGATAAATTGTTCTGTAAAAAATTCTATTTCGCCGCCGAATCATTTTTATTGCGCCGCCGACTTAGAAAGAGTCGGATCTCCTTGATCTTATTTTGTACTCCCTTCAGGATTTCAAAGCTATTAAAATTGTTCTTCTCAAAACTTTGATTTTCTGGACTAAATAATAGGGAATCATTTGAAACAGTTTATTGTAGTAATTAGTAATCAATATTTTGAGTATATATAATAAAAGCATTGAGATTATATCTTCTAGAGTAATGCAAATACTTCAAATTCTTTAGTATTTTTTTACGCACATTTGCTAATTAAAGTCATTAGAAGTAAATAATTCCTAGTACTCTAATAGAATTGATGCAATATTAGATATTTCATAAATGTTTTGAAAAATCGGAATAATTTTAGATTTAATTATTCTCTATTCCAAAGGGAAGAATGCCGAATGGCTGATTTTTTTTTTTAATTTGAATGTCCATTTACCAATTAGCTAGAAAAATGGAAGCATTTTTGCCTCAGAACTACAAAAAAATAGTACTTTTAACTGTATTATTTAAAAGTTGAAAATATGTTTACCAAATAAACCTGTTCCACGACCTAATTTGTTATCACACAATTCTACTATGCCGAGTTTTATGTTTAATAACACTTTCATTTTGTTCCTAAATTGTCTTCAATCCGTTTTAGTGCCACCAAGAAGATTTCTCAAGTCCTATCGGAAGCCTTCCTAAGGAAAGACAACTTTCAAATGCATGAGGAATATCTTTAGATTGACAGTGCTGATTTAAATATCCTATTCAAACATATCGATTCACTTTTTTATATTTTTCTTTATTTTATTCTATTATATTATTCTTTCACCGATGAAAGTTTAGCCAAATTGTTTATGGCGATTTAATCATTATTTACATTTTTGAAATAAAGGTAAAAACTATTAGCTTATTTGTTAATAAAGTTTACTTCAAAAATACTCAACAAATTGATGTCTACAATGGCCAATATTTTTTTTTTTTACAGAAAGAATTACAGAACAGCTATTAAAAAATAGTTATTTCTAAGTTGGATAATCAATTTAATTTAGATTCAAAATATATTTTAGATTACTTATTTCATGAAAATCAATGCAATGCTAAAGTTTATGACTGTTTTTTTTAATTATTTTTTCTTTTTTGCTTAAGATATTAACATTTTATCATTATTTGTTTCATATTTCTGATTTCGTAATCTTGTATTCATATTTCGTTTATATTGCTAATTTGAATTAAAGTGATGATAATTCTACATTTAAGTCTTATAAAATAAAAAAAAAAGCTGTAAAGAAAAAGGAAAAAACTGTAATTCTTTTATTTTCAGTATTTATATGATCGAATAGGAGAATGCTACATCAATATATTCAGCAATAACGTTTTAATCAAAATCCAAAAAATCGATATTGATACGAGCTTAGTTTGCCCTGAATCTAGTAAATATCTCATTCCAGATTTCATGGAAAGTAAGTAGCTTTACAATTGAATAGTTATATTTCATTAGAATTATTTTCTAATATTCAAACATAATATGCAATTAATTACTAATAAAGATATAAGACACATCCTCTTCCTATCAACGCTATAATCAACGCTATCTTGTAAGCATGTGTTATAAACAGTTTTAAATGTTTTAACAAACAGAAAAGAGTAGAAATTAACCAAGCACTATTAAATAAATTTAAAGTCAATTGTAAAAATTTGGAAAAATTTCAATAATGAAAATAGTTTGTAAGGAAAATCTATTGTAATAATATGGAAGTTTTAAAAAGTTTTACAATTATTATAAACAATGTTGTTAATAGTGTATAAGTTGTATATATTCCCAAGAGTTTTCTGATATTATTACCAAATTCTTTATTATATTTTAGGAAGAGTTTTTTTCCATGTATATTATGCCTGATGAAGCAGTTAAAAGTAATAAACTGCGAAATATAGCGTTGATAGGAAGAGGATGTGTCTTATATCATTATTAGAATTATTTTATAATTTGTTTTGTTTAATTTAGTTTTTAATTATGTACGAGATTAGTTTTTACATATTTATTATAATAATGCTTTTGCTATTTAAGAAGGTCAAAAACCTTCGATTTTAAATTGAAGATTTTAGATTTAAAGATTACTTTTACTCTTGATTTGATTTTGGTTTACGAAGATTAATTTTAATAGCAGCCTTTATTTTAATGAATAATCCAAAAAACACACCTAATTTATGTTTTGTGAATTATTCATCAAATGGTTCAACAGTTGCTAAAGTTAGTAACTAAAGACTACTGCATAGAAGAGCTCAAAATGTAATTTACTGATTATATGAAATTTCACATTTAAGAGCTTAGACATTAAAACTAATCTGATTAGTTTTGGCGTTTTTAGATCTTTTTAAAAAGATCCAAATTGTGTATCCTTAAATAATTGAAAATTAAGTGCTGATGGTATCAGAAATTTCAGTTTTAATGATATTAAATTTAATGAGTTAGCTTATGTAGGAACTATGTAATTTTAAGGACTTAAGGAGTGGAAAAATTTTGGAATAAAAATCCATACGGATGGTCGTGTTCCTGTTTTTGACCAATCCCTAGAACTTTGCCTTTCTCTGGAATCTTAAAGATATAAGATAAAGGATAATTTCATTTTGTTTCCTTATAATTCATCAGAATTAAGATTGTTGTAACACTTCCCAGTGCCTAAATAAATAAATAAATAAATAAATAAATAAATAAATAAATAAATAAATAAGTTTTTGACTATGTAGTCAGTAGGATCCACTTTACTTTGACCTAATAACCGTTTTTGTTTTTTTTAAGGCTTTTACACTCAGTCAGAAGTGGATGATTGTGATACTGTTGATTTAGATAGGTTAGATTCATGCCAAGCTCAGAATTGTCTCTTTAAATATCACAACCGCTTCAACTATTTCAATTGGACGACGATGCAGTGTGAAATTTTGGAAATCTGTGAAACTCTGTTCAAAGATAAACTGCCAGCGTCGGTAAATTTATCATATTTTTACTGTTTTACTTCAAGTTACTTAATGCTGATCAAAGATTATAATTTAATATTTATGTTAATTAGAGATTTAATTTCAGAGGAAGTTATCGTTAATGGTGTAGTAATGTTCTCATGAGTTATTTTCACTGTTGAGTATGAGATGGGGTTGAAATTCGCATTGGGGGCGTCCACTAATTACGTGAGCTCAAAAAAAGGGGGGGGAGGAGGTCCGACGAAATCTCGCCAATCTTATTTAAAGGGAGGGGGATCAATGAAAATCTCACGTCAACTATTTAAAATTCAAAGAATATACATATTATAACAGATATAACATTTTGTAATATTGTCTATGCCCGGAATTCCCCGATTTGAAACAAGCCCCGCGCAAGTGACGATAGGCTGGAGTGGCTGCACGAGGGGGATGTAGATATGTCTAATGACTGTCTTCCTATACTACAAAAAGACATGGACGTCATGTGTCCAATCATTACAATAGAAAGCACATGAATGCCCGTGGAGTAAGTGAAGAATTAGGGAAGGTGGTGCCTATTTTTTTACTTTTACTAAATTTAATTAAATTCTTTATAGTGCACCTTAAACGTAGTATCATTTTTCTCCTCTTCTTTCACAGAAAAAATATATTTCATAGAAGACATCAGTAACGCTTTAACGGTATTTAGTGGTATGAAGCAAAATACATGAACATATCAAATAAATTTAATTATTTAAAAATTATACGGGAAATCTCACGTCAAGGGAGGGTGGTCCCACCACATCTTACCAAATCTCACCAAGGGGGAGGGGGCTCCACATTTTTTAAAAAACACCTTACATAATTAATGGACGCCCCCATTTTTTGATCTACTGATCACAAGGGAGCATAATCACTTTAGTACATCAATTTTTTGTAAACCATTGCATGCCGGTCTTGTGGTGAACTTCCAGTCCTTTGTCCCCACATTGTAAAAAGGAACATTATCCAAATGCCGGTTAGACGAGCATTTCGAATTTCGTCCAACGAAACCAATTTCAATAACAAGATTCCCAATATTAAGAACTTCACCATGCAAAACGGGTGTCCATTGACATTCGTCGGCAGGGTTATTACGGAAACTTTGACAAAATTACATAAACCAAGCCAACAAGGGTTGGCTTATATTTGCGAAGTCTAAACAAAGGATAGGACGATAATCAAAGGAATTGGGAGACCTGGAGCACTCAATTACAATGCGTCATTTTGAATGAAAAACGTATGTAATTTAGTAAAAGCTGTTAAAGAAGTTAAGAAGTGAGTATCATGTGTTAAGAGAGGAATAATTCATTTCAATTTTCTAAGCATTCTAGAGTTCTCTAAACTTGAATCAATTGATTAGAAATGATCTGAAATTCTGCCATCTTTGTATGACTAAAGGCTAGTAGTAACGTAATTAACAAAAAAAAAAAAAAAAAAAAAAATCTATCTTGAGGCCTTTGTCTTAACGACTTTCTATTCAATAAATAATTAATGTATCTGTAAGTAGGATTTATATCTAAAAATCAGTAGTAGGAATAACAGTTTATAATTTGTAAATATACAGTATGTATAGCAGTATTATATGCAGCAGACTCCTCTTAACCGGTCTCTGATCAACCGGCCGCTCATCTGCTGCACTGTGACTTCGCTTTAAAAAAAAAACACACACACACACATGCAAAATAAGAAGCAGAAAACAATCACGGATTCCTTAAGTAATTGCTTTTCCTTAAATGTGCAGTACTGTACGGTTTTCTTTTATTATTTTAGCAAACGTGTGTGTTTGTTTCATAAATGTATATCTAGGACGAAAGAAAGTTTTGTTTTTGGTTACTAGGCCATCCCCGTGTACATGCGCTTGTTTTTCTATTGAATATATCACATAGAATTTGGTTAAGTAAGAATATTACATTTAAAATATTGCAACGTTTCGGCAATTATAGTTCTAATTGTCATTTTCGAATTACAAATAAACAGACAGATCGGAAATAAATAAACAATCTTGAGATTAAAAAAAAAAAAAAAAAAGATTAAATACATTCATTATTGATGGGGGGAAGGAGAAGGAAACATAAGTCAAAAAACAACCCGGAGTGAGTTATAGTCCCCGTGGCCTAATGGGTAAGACGTCTAACTTGGGATCAGAAGGTTGCAGGTTCGATTCCCGTCGCGGACGTTTCATTGTAAAAATTATTTCTATTTTCCACTCTCACGTGAAATTGCGCCAGACATAGAAATAAAGATTTTAGTAATATAGATTGTGAAATGTGCTTTTATGACAATAGTATATTATGAGTGTATACTGTAACTTGTATATACTATAAATATATAAATGTTTATTTTGTAAAATTATATAATTTTTTATTTTTTACTTCATAAATTATATAATCTTTGTCTCTTTTATTCACCTTTATCATATAATTAAACAGTAGAAGTACTTTAATTCAGTTAAGAGCTAATTTAATTATATTTTCGGTTTAACCGGCCTAAAGATCCGGTCCCAAGCTGAACGGTTAAGAGGGAGTCTACTGTATACTGTTCGGTTTTGTTTACGAGAGCCTTCAACGCTGTTGCGCATGCGTCAGGTCTCCTTCGATTTCTTCAAAATATGGGCGGGGAGAAACAAAGATGGGATGTTTACTTTTTATAGTGTAAGTTTACTAGTAGCTGCGTTCTATTTGCGCTTTTCGGGTAAGAAGTATGGAAAGAATAAATACTATTGCAAAAGTGCTCCTTGTTATTTTTTTCTTAAAAGCAAAAATGTCCAAAAGAACTTCTTAGGAAAGTTCCCATCTCAGCGTATCACCCCTCTACGGAGTAAAATCGTCCGGCAGTGATTGCTCTGCTTTTCTAAAAGTCACAGTATTTGTGTGTGTGTGTTTTTGTGTGTTTATAAATATGAAACTCGCTGGATAAGTTAATAAAAAACTTATTTAATGCATACTGATTTGTTGGTAGCGATGATCAAAACAAAACCAACGCGTAGCAGTAAATTTCAACAATAATTTACCTTCTGCAATTATAGGTGATCGACATTTCGGAACCGTTTGAGGCTCCATTAACGTTTAGTGAAACCTCATTAATTTAATAATCACTTTAAACTATCAGTTTGTTTGTTGTTGTTTTTTCGTAATATCAAGTCTCTTCAGGTCAATTAAATACACTTCCTTTCTTCTTTTTTTATTTTTCCTTCTGAATTTAAGGCATATGTATGGGAACTTAATGAATGTGTTCAATTGACTGACAACTTTTCACAAGCAGATTTATTGGATCTGGCAAAAAATGTACCTCACCAGCTAAAGTTAGCGTTTTCGAATGCACCAGTGGTACGTACGATTATCTAAATATTAACAGATAAATTAAAAAGAAAAATCAGAATTAATTTTTTTAAGATTTTTAATTAAGATTTGAAACCAATGTTAAAACGTATTACTTTTTTATGACTTCGAGAGTAAATTGAAAAACAAATTTAATAGTGGATTTTCTTGAGGTAACAAAGCAGTGTTTAGTAATATAAGACAAAACATAAATAATGATGGCTGAAACAGCTATTGAAGACTATTTTTTTATTATTAAACTATTTGAGTTTGTTTAAATACTTCGTAAAAAGATTTGAATTAGTATATTTCTTTTGTTTAATTTTTGAATTTTTACATTGATGCATTCTATCGTAATAATTGATTGAAGAAATTTTCTTGATATTAGCAGCCGTTTCATCTTTGATTACAGATGTCTTTTTATATTTTCCTTTATTTTCTTGGTAATCTGAATCAAGTTTATTTACATATTTACATTATATCAATAATCTTAAAACAATCGTTAATAATAGTAAGTTACATTAATAATAATTATTTGAAATTTATTTGAAATCGAGAAGCTGCATTACTGTTGTATACGTTTTAATACCTAGAATTTTTTTTTAAATTCTAAAAAAAAAAATGTTGATAAATAAATTAATTTTTT
Source organism: Thereuonema tuberculata (assembly GCA_023159025.1). NCBI lineage: Eukaryota > Metazoa > Arthropoda > Chilopoda > Scutigeromorpha > Scutigeridae > Thereuonema > Thereuonema tuberculata. The sequence goes on along the minus strand of JAFIDM010009631.1, from coordinate 245,992,565 downwards.
TTTAACATTTTCATCTTTTTAATGTGCTTGTCGATACAATAGTTGAAGAAGTTTTTATATAACACATATTTCATTTTAGTCTTCTGCATTGGCTTAAAGTTCTATCATAATCATATCTCAATTATCTTAAGTTTTTGTTTTGTTTTGTTTTTTGTCTTAAAATGTTTACTTTTAATCTAAAGGTACCTTATTAAGTAGTTTCAGTAGACATTACTTCAGTTTTACGTTTCCAGAAATTCATCAGTTTCCTTTTTACATGATAAAAGTAATATCTACACGATAAAAGTTAAATGTAGTTTAGCTTAGTGCTTCTTTAAATAAGAAACTTTTTTCTATTTATTTCCTTTATCGATCTCTATATTAGAATGTCCATTGCCATCACGGTCATCCAGATATATTTGAACGATGGTGCGTGTGTGATGAAGGCTGGAAAAGTGTTGCCTTTGATCAGAGCACCTTCAATAGAGATACAATGATGTACCATATGTGCACGCTTCCTGTAGGACCAAACAAACTTCTCTTATTTATTATTGGAGGAATCGTATCCTATCTAAAGGCAAAGAAGTATTTTAGCATTAAAATTAAAATTTAAGTTTTTATAATATACTCATGGACAAAAAAATTAGCGCACCAAGAAATAATTGCGGGATCGTAACGAAACTTGCAATGAAGGTACATGTCGGGGAGATATGCAAATGATTAGAAATGCAGCGTGATTGCGCATTACGTATAGCCGGTAGAGGGCGTTGAACATCGTACTCTGTGGAGTATAAAACAGGTAACCAAAGCTTCTTTGAGTGTGCTGAATCATTTACAAAGGAAGAGCTGAGGTAGACATGCCATTACACCGTGTTCGAAGACAGTATACGCAGTTGTCGCAGTTTGAGAGAGGGAGAATCGTCGGGATGATGAAAGCTTGGTGGTCAGCTAGGCGAGTAGCTCGTCAATGAGGCCGCTCTGATTGTGTTGTGAGGAGTTGTTGGGACCAGCGGACCCGAGAGATGTCATGTACACGAAGACCAGGCTCAGGACGCCCTCGACAGACCAGTCGTCGAGAAGACCGCCACATAGTCAGAAATGCATGCGTACAGCCAACTGCTTCATCGGCCGCCAGCCAGGCACAGGTAGCACCTTCACTAGGGGCTGCTGTGTCTTCTCGAACCATACGAAGGCGCCTGGCTGAAGGACAGTTGGTATCGCGGCGCCCATTACGTGTGCTGCCCTTGACGCCCACCCATCGACGCCTCCGTTTGGAGTTTTGCCGCGCATGAGTAAACTGGAGTGCAGCGGAATGGAACCAGGTCGTCTTTAGCGACGAATCCAGATTCAATCTCGGCAGTGATGACAATCGTGTTCGTGTGTGGAGAGCCCGTGGTGAACGCTTCAATCCTGCCTTTGCTGTACAGCGACACACCGCTCCCACAGCTGGTGTGATGGTATGGGGTGCCATTGCCTACAATACACGGTCACCCTTAGTATTGTTCCGTGGCACCATGACAGCCCAGCGGTATGTTCATGAAATCCTGCAACCACATGTGTTGCCACTCATGCAACGGCTCCCAGGAGCCATTTTTCAACAAGACAATGCTCGGCCTCATACGGCAAGGGTGTCACAAGACTGTCTCCGCACTATTACTACCCTTCCTTGGCCTGCCCGATCCCCAGATTTGTCTCCAATCGAGCATATCTGGGATCATTTGGGACGACGAGTTGGGCATCCCACGAGTTTGAACGAACTAGAGGCAAGGTTACAGCAAATATGGAACGAAATGTCTCAAGACATCATACAGAACTTGTATGACTCAATGCCCGATCGTATCGCATCGTGCATTCGCGCTAGAGGGGGTCCAACGGAGTATTAACTCCTCCGTTCTTTTGCCTTTTTCTCTGAAATAAATTATCCTTTTTCTTTGATTTTCTAATCATTTACTTATATCAAAGTAGTCGTTACGTATGTAAATTTTCGTTTCATTTTGACGACTCCTTCTTGGTGCGCTAATTTTTTTGTCCATGAGTGTAAATAAGTGGTTAGTTTTCACACTTGTCTCATACAATGAAATCCCCCTGGATAAAAACGAAAAGAAATAATACTAGCAGTTACCATAGTTTTAGTTAATTATAGAAATAATGTAAATGACAGTAATTTCGATGACTTATTCAGAAATAATAAATAAATAATAAATAAATGACTTAAATAGAAAGTAATATCGAATTTGGCTTAATATCCTTACTTGTCAATAAATGTGAATTGTTCACAAGTGAAATTCAAAGCAGTTTAACGAATAGTAATCTCTGAACATTCGTTATTACTTACAAGATGGGATTTCGTTATTACTTGTTAGATGGGAATAGCCAGAGCAAGCTGTTATAGATACGATTCGCTAAATAATTAATATAATTCTATTTTGGAATTGAACTGAATGGTGTTTTAAAAAGGTCAATAGTTATATACCATGAATAGATAAATATATTTTTGAGTATTTTTTCAAAGGTCAACGAAGTCAAGAACATATGAAGATTACTGCCTGGAAAAATGAAGAAACTATTTTTGTAAACTTGCTGTAAACTTCTAATATATAAGATATAATATCTTCTATTCGGTAACACTCAATGAAGTGTAGATAAACTCTGTGTGCGCTGTTCATCCCTGGTTATACATTATAACTAAACTTTATTTAATTGATATACATTTCATTTTATCAATGAAATAAAATTCTTAATTATATGCAGGCATTCATGACTTAAAAATGTAAAAATATGACCAAAATGTGACCTAAAAAATTGACCTTTCTTCGCCCAATCCAACCAAAATTGTTTTTCTTTTTGGGTACGAATTACCTGCTGATATCTTTCAGCCAAAAAACAAACAATCCCAGAAAAAAAAGACCGATTGATACCAATTCAAAAAAAAATATTTTTTAAATATCATTTATATAATAGAATGTTCTTATTTATACTCTTGGATATTTAGCAAATATTCCCTAACACTAAAAAATGTAAGATATGCATTTAAATGCAAAATAAATTAGAATTGACAGCTTATGAAGAAAATATGAATCCAGACACTATTATTGAGTTAATGTGAAATTTAACGAAATTGTAATTGAGTTATTGCTTCAAATTAAGTATGAATTTCGAATTTAAAAATTAGAAAGAGAGTTATGTAAGGACACTCATGCTTTATAACTTTAAACGAATACTGAAAAATTTTCTTTAGCTTTGATTCTAGGTTTTTCAAGTTTTCTAAAATGTATTTTTTTTTCTACTACGCCCATTATCAATTTCTAAGAAAGAAGCCATGAACATTATTTAAGAATTCTTATAAGTAAACGTTTACTGTAAACTGAAGATTATTAGACAAACTTAAAATTTTTCGAAAGAATTTTACAAAGTTTTTATAAAAACTCACAACAAATAACAATCACTGAGCTGCTTTTTGAATTTTTGATACCGGAAATCAAAAGATAGCCTGTTTCTGGGTTATTACTCTTCCTCAGTTGGAGCGGGGATTAACTATGCCCTTTTTATTTTTAATTTATAATTTTAATGTTTTTTGTGTAAAGGACAATGCTTACTTGTCTTTGTTTATTTCCATTGATCTCATTGCAGATACTGGGTAAAACCAACTGACGAAGGGTAATACGCCGGGAACAGGCTGGCTGTCAAACTTTCATAAAGCACATGAAAAAACCTTTGTACGCACATAAAAATTCTATTATTATTAAAATTTTAAGATTAGCATCATAAAATAATAGGATTACAATGTATGTTGTCCATTTTTTAAATTTCAATTTCCTTAATGTTAATTTTTAGCTTCTCTTCGTATTAATAGGAATTGCTATTGCGATAACTTTCGCTTTCTTTTCATTTTCCTGTCCCCAGAGTATAAAGAAGGAAGAAAGTAAAATTTAGATGTTCAAAAGAAAATGTTATTTATTGTTTTGAAGTTTCGAATTAAACTACAAATATAATGAAATTTATACAGATGACTATATAGATGATAAAATTTATATTTTATTTTATATTTTATTAATATATGCTTTTATTAAATATTAGCTACTTAATTAATTATGCAACGTCATCTATCTAATTATTGTAATAAGTATTCTACTCTTTTTATAAAGAGCAAGAGACCAAATTACGTTTGGAAATGCTGTCTTAAAAAGGAAATACGGCAGTATCGTAGATCAGCGGTTCTAAAAATCCAGCATTTTGGAACTTTTTTTTTTGGTTGGAAGGCCATCGTTTTCTTTGTACCCACTGCCCAAATACGGAAGAAAGACTCGAATTTTTTTTGGGGAGGGGGGTAAAATGCCTAGGACCATCAACCCCTCCCCCCATTTCCAAATTCCTGGTCCCTCTGCTAATGACAAACATTTAAACATTTCTTATGATGAAAACTTATTTTGACCCATTTGGGATAACTTTCAACCTATAGTCTATGTGTATTGGATAACGTTCAAAAAGAAGAAGATAACGTTCAAAAAAATTATAAGTGAAATTTGCCATTTCACAGCGAAAAAATTTGCAAAGGGATGTCAATTGTGAATGTAGCAAGCGAAGAAGGCGTTTAGAGATAGGGCGATGAAATCGAGAGTAATTTGACCTCGGTTTCGTGAATGAAGTTCAACAGGAAAAATTCTGCTTACATCAGTTATTAAACATTCCGTTATTGTGATTTCACCATAGGCGTAACTAGGGGGATTCAGGGTGGGCCCGAATGGCGGTGGCCCACCCCAGGGAAAAATACATATTAGTGTAATTATTTTATATTTTAAATATTGATATAATTACGTGAGTGGTGTGGTGATATATATATTCATTTTGAGGGTGGTGGTGTAGTTTATCTTTTCAAGACATTCTTTAATGCGTACATGTGACAAAATGGGATTTCCTATCTACTTTGCATTTCGAACACAAAAGGCCTGGTTTCCCCCTCCACCCCAGAAAAATTCTCTAGTTACGCTTCTGAATTTCACAAGATGTTACCTTACTGCCAAAACATTTGGTAAACATTTACTGTGCCAAAACTATTTCGTAAATATATTTTAATATAACATATCTTTATATAATGTTGCTACTCATCTTTTTCACCCTCAAGAATTTACAAGTGGTAATTTTTACACATCAGTAAATCAGATTTGTCGTGCAGTAGATATTTATTTTTTTAATAGTTGCTATTATTATTCTCCTAATTGCTTACTCCGTTGATGTATAGGATTTTAATGTGACAGCTAAGAAGAAATAATGATCATGGACAAAAGTAGATTTTTAATGATAGTTTTTTAACCAGAAAGAAATTGGCACTTATTATAATTCTATTAAGTTTCGGAAAGCAGCAGTTAAAAGAAAGGTTTTCGTAGTCTTCACAAATTTTCCTGAGCTTCATTTTTCCCTTTAAGAGCAAAGGCCGATCGTAATGGAATCTATTTGGTGATGTATTGCGATGTCCATTATAATTACCAGTGCTTTGTTACCTGCTACTCTTGGCCTTTTGACTCAGACTGGCAATAAACAGTAATTATTGATGCTTTACGAACTGCTATTAGTACTTTCATATTTACCCCACCATTGTGCTGACATTATTGTTCTCTGGATTTATGGGGATAAAGTAGAGCATATTGGGGCCGTCAAGCTTTACGAACCCATCAGGCAATCTCATCAATCAACAGCCGCCGGGAAGAAACCGAACATAAAGAAACGAAGCTCAGAAGTCAATGACAAGTAAATAAATTTAATGATAGTTTCTTCAAACATATATTTGATTGGTTAACTGAGTTCTATTTTAGTTTTTTTTGTCTCGTAGTATTTTATAAAGATGTATGCCTTAGAAAAAAAGTAGCTCTAAGTAATAATTTTTATGTATGTGGTTCTTTAAGAATTTTAAAACGACGAGGGATATAGGTTACAATGGAAACTTAATATTGCCTGACTTTTTTTGTGAAGCTACAAAAGAATACTGGAGGTTTTTTTTTTCAGTGAATTAAAAAAAAAAAAATAAGAAGAAGAAAGCTAACTCAGTGATATGTCTGTTTCATTGGAAATGGGGAGAAAAACACTGCAGGGAAAGAGAAAAAATGGACAAAGAAGAGGAAGGGATTTCATGATGGGAATTTGGACCTGGACAGTTGCATGATGCATGTTCAAAATGACCGCCAGCTTTGGGAAATTACTAGTTTCGTATCTGTCAATGGCAAGCCGTTATTTCAGGCTGAATACCACATTATTTGTGGTGGTATACGTCCGGTCTATCATCCTAGGTGGCTTAACCTTAGGTAAGAAAGGCCTAATTTCCCCCCAAAGATACATAAATATCAGCTTAGGTTGAGTAGGAATCTATGCACGGCGGCTGATGCTGAAAGGTAATGCGCATCATTGAATGAAAAGGTGTAATTTATAATGTAGTTTTCATTTGTTCTTAGTTGAAATGTAAGGTAGAGGGAGGAGGCCGAAAAGTTGTTCAACGTCTGTTTGGTTTTGAAAGTGAGAATTTTCTACTTGGTAAAGAAGTCATAATGCTTTTGAAATGCTGTTCTTTGTAATGAACTTGTACAACAGCACAGCAAATATCTGATCAATGAAAGATGGAGAGTTACCATTCAAAAATTATAATTTTGCAGACATTTGTAATGTTTTGTAAGAATGTGTTCATATTAAAAAATGAATTACACATAATTAATATTATTTTTAATTTTTATTCAGTAATTTTATGTTATGTAAAGCAATTATACTATAATCGAAGAGATAGAATTAATTCCTTTACTTACGCTACTGCATGCACTTTAGAAAGCAAGCAAAACCTTAATAAAGGGAAATTGCATTGTGTAATTAATTTAGTTTCTATTCCGACAATAGAAACTATTACCATAAAATAAAATTTTAGCTTCAATGACGGTATTTAATTCTTCCTGTTAGATCCGCATCCCTTTTTATTTAACTAAAATTAACCGAGTTTATTAGATGCTCACCACTTCAGAATTATTTAATCGTTCAGTTAAAAATTTATAGCGTTCACATTTTTCTTCTTATTATTATTGTATTATTGATTCTAAACATAACGATAGGAAGAATTTTCAATTTAAAACATAATAAAAGATTTGTCTACAATCTTAAAAAAGTTTTTTAAAAAAATTAGAAGCTTACAGAACTCAAATTTAAAAAATATTTAAGGACATTTGAGAAGAGATACGCGAAAAAATACATCTGTGACATAAGAAACCGGTACTGCTAATGATATTTCTTTATTATTATGTGTGCAGACTTTTTTATTCAAGTAATCAACCAACATAAATAATAGTAACAGCTTACTGTTATCACTGTGATAATAAAAATGATTTTTCTCATAAACGACAAACTTTCATTTTGCAACGCGGATCTTATTTTACATTAATTTTTCCATTATATTTCATAGGAAAATGTTAAAATTTTGCATCTGTCGATATATATATACATATATCGTCTTATATATATATATATATATATATATATATATATAAGACATGGACATATTTCTTTTAAGAAAACAACATTTTAAC